>BPTQ01000009.1:51927982-52000482 GCA_019973895.1 Chrysanthemum seticuspe | reverse complement strand
ATAGGTTATAATAAATATAAACATTGAGTATAATGATTAAAACAAGTTTCCAACGAGTTTTGTTTATTTCTGTCAAAATTGGCATGTTTCTGGTAAGTTTGACCAACGTTGACCATGGTTGACTGATTAGCGCCTAGACGACGATTAATCAGTCTTATAGGCTTTATTTTGCATATAAAAAGTGGTGAGTATTTTTTTTTTTTTTTTTTTAATTTTATTTTTTAATTTTGTTTTTAGAAAGAAAGAAGATAGAGAAATGCATTATTTTCTTTAGAAAAATAGATTATAATAAATATAAATATCGAGTATAAGCGATTAAAACAAGTTTATGACGAGTTTTTTTTTTTATTTTATTTCTTGATAAGTTTGACCGATGCTGAGCATGGTTGACTGATTAGCGCCTATGCGACGATTAATCGGTTTTATAAGCTTTATTTTGCATATAAAAAGTGAAGGGTTTTTTTTTTTTTTTTTTTTTTTTTTTTTTTTTTTTTTTTTTTTTAGGAAATAAAGAAAGAAGATAAAGAAATGTATTATTTGCTTTAGAAAAATAGGTTATAATAAATATAAACATCGAGTATAAGTGATTAAAACAAGTTTACGACGAGTTTTGTTTATTTCTGACAAGATTGACATGTTTCTGGTTAGTTTGACCTATGTTGACCATGATTATATACTTTTTTTTGCATATAAAAAGTGAAAGTTTTTGACCGATGTTGACCATGGTTGAACATCGGTCGGTGGAGGTGGGTGGTGTAGGACTAACGGTGCAAATATTTTCTTTTCCGTTAGGAGATAACGGAGAAATATTTGCACTATTAGTTCTCATTATCTGATTTTACTAACAGAGAAATGTATTTGTGCCAACTTTATAACGGAGGGATGATTTTGTGAAAAAAAAAATGTTTAAGGATGAGAAAAAGAGCAAACCATTTTGTACTTTACACTTATTACTATATTTATTAGTAAAGCAAAGAAACACACTCTCCCACCATTACCAACAACAGCATCAGCCATAGCTTTCTGAAACTGTACAACAGTTGAGGCTGTTGCATATTTCCACATATGCTCTTTGTAGGCCCTACCTTTCCATTGCAGTTTCATTTTCTCATGAATGCTTCTAATACATAATTTGTGTTTTGCATCTTGAAAAACTTCTGCTAAAGCTCTACTTATATCCTGCACAAAATCAAATACGTTTACTGTCTATTTCAAAACAAAGACACATAGATTCATCAGCAGAGTAAGAGAGTACATTATTCATGTCAGTAATTAAAGTGATGCTTGAAATTGGCCCAAGTGCTATATCATCAGATAAATAATGAAGAAACCAGTCCATGATCCTATGTTTTCTGAATCAACAAAAGCATAAGCGAAATGGTATATACCATTGTTGCTATCAATTCCCATAATTGTCATACGTTGACCACTGAAAGGATCACGAATTGAAAAAGCAGCCAGCCCCAACAACGATCTCCCACAATCTTTAAATCCTTGCTTCAGCGCACCCAAACAAACATACAGTCTCTTGAATTCTCTGGTTGGAAGAGACTCATCTGGAGGTCGTTCCACATTCATCACCACTGTTGTATTAGGGTTTGTCTTCTGCAACTCTAGAACATAATCTCTCAACATGGTAAATTGTAGCTTGAATTGACCCCTGATGGCTGTTATTGCTAGGTTTTTGGCCCTTAAAACCTTATGCACGGACACTTGAAGGTCGTATTGGTTGGTAAGTTGATTATGCACAGACCTGACATGAAGCTGTGGATTTGTTTCAACTTGTACTGTAATTTTCTGTGAGATATAGCGAAGATCAAAAGCTCTGACTTCCCTTGATTGCAAACAAGTGTGTTGCTCATTATATGTTCTAACTGACCAGATACATGTCAAATCCCACAAAACGCGCCAAACACTGTCTTCTCCCCACTTGATGCCTGCAACAAGCCTGTACACTCCACCCCCTCCTCACCTTATCCCTTCCCTTGTTCCCTCCAAACATAACACTCCAAATAGCATTTATTACCTCCCCCCTCTTCACACTTAAGCTCCAGCTGGTATAAAACCATTTTCCCGCCAAAAACCATCCTAGGGCCAAGATGACTTCAAGCTGATCCAATGGCTGAGAAAATGGTGGGAACTATTCAGAAGAGAGAGAAATGGAGTTTGGATTATAAAAGAAAGAAGAAGGAAGAGTAGAAGGGTGTCTTGTAGTTTTTCAGTTTTTATTTAATGTCGTTTTTATATTAAAAGTCTTAGTTAAGTGGAAAACCTGCAATTTCTTGTTTCTTTGTATCAAAGTAAGTGTATTGTATCCTTATAAACTCTTTCCAGTTATCAATTCAAGTTTTGTTAAGAATTATTGTTCAAAGCTTACTGTTGAAAATTTCCATCTCAAAGTCTCATTCAAAAGCTTCAAATAATCTTTTTTCATGTTCAAATAAGCTTGTTTAAGCTTGTTAAAGCTTTTCACAAGCTCTCATTTCAGTTTCAAGCATTTTTGGCTCAGGGTCAACAAAAGTCAAACTGAGCTTAATATGGGTTTGGAAATGGTTACTGGTGTTGCAGACCTTTGATTTGGGTTGGATTAGACTAGGATAGATTAGAATTGGGTTTGGTTTAGCCTGCAAGCAAGTTGGACATTGGTGAGTGATTACTTCATTTTCAACTTTTTATCCATTTTGCATATTGTACCTGTATGAATATCTGTGGTCACAATTGGTTTTTATGTGTTTAATTAGCTGTAATTAGGTAAGTTAAACTTAGTTTGATAAATATCTTAAGCTGGATCAGTAGCTAGCACATTTTTACTTGCTTATCAGTAGATTTAGGTGTGTTTGGATTTTGTAGTAAAACTGTGCTATAGGATTGAGCAGTGGGTAGAGTTTGTTGCTTGGGGTTTGTTTAGATCAAATATACTCATTTGAGTCTTAATCTTGTGCCTGCTAAGCTCTAAAGTCAAAATCACAAACCTTCTGTCCTTACAACAAATCTGTTGAGATTTTGAAATATCAAAAGCTAGTTTTGTGTTCAGAATTCATAAACATTGATTGCATTGTCTTTATTTCATCATATTACATCTTATTCAGTTGAGAAATCAGTTGCAAATTTCCATTTAGTCAACTTTTCAGTTTCTTCAAAAGTCAAATTTTGCAAAAGCCAGTTTTGAGCCCAAATGGGATGAATTTTATTGAGTTTATTTCTGGACCAAATCAAGTGAATCTTGTTGTTTTAAAATCTTCCCTTGGTCTATTTTCTTATAGTGATTTTTGTAGATTTTTGTTAATTTTTTATAAGCCCTAAAAGAGCTTGTCAAAATGGTGGTAAATGCCCTGTGCAGGGCATTAAGCCTGCACAGGGTTTATGCAGGTTTTGCAGAGCTTGTGCAAAGCTCATAAGAGCTTCTCTAGGTCTGTCCTTTGGTTTACTAGGTCTCAGCCAGGTCTTGTTCAAGTTCCAGTTGTTGGTTTGTAGTTTCAGCTTATTGGTTGGCTTATTTTCTAGCTGCAAGTAGACACCCTTCTCACTGCTTTTTAGCTTATATCTCAAATCATCAAATCATTGCAACTTGTATTCCAGAGGTTCTAAGCATTTGAGACTTGTTGCATTTTAGCTATTTTAGCTTATAGTAGCTTGTGTATCAGTGTGGTACTTGTTTTGTCCCTTTAGCTTATTCCAAGTGCTTATTTCATAAGCACTTCCCACATCAGTTTTAAATTTCTCCACACAAGCACCTGTTTTTCCATTTTTCCTAGATTCCTTATAATATTTTAAGCTTTTCCTAAAATTTTCAGATTTTTCCAAGCTTGTTTGCTATTTTTCTTAATTTAAATTAGTTTTTAAGCATTTTTAATTAGCTTTTAATACAAAAAATTAAGAAAAGGTTCAAAAAAATAATTTTTCATTTTTCTTAAGTTAAGATAAATATAAAAAGAGAAAAAAATATTTTTCCATATTTTTCTTAGTTAAATTTATATTTTTATGTAATTTAAATAGTTTTAAGTAGTTTTTAATTCCTAGAAAATAGAAAAATATTCACAAAAATACAAAAATAGTTTTGAAAATTCTCTTTTGATATTTTAGATTTTTCCAATTCATAATTTTATTTTTCTAGCTTTGTTTCATAATTTCTTGTATTTTAGGCTAATATTTAATAGTTAAAATTAGTTTTTAATTAATAATAATTAATTAAATAGTTATAAAATTAATTTTCTTTTTCTTTCATCATTAGGATTGTAAAAATGTCATTTTCATATTTGTAGGACTTTTATTTCTTAGATTTCACTTTTTATTTTGTACGTTTACGTAATTTTTATTTAAACGTAAGTTTTTAGTTTTAAACGTTCATCAATTTTAAAAATAGTGATAGCGTTTATTTAATATTTTTTATCTTTTTAATTTACTTTAATTTGCATTTAAGCCCTTGTAGTTTATGTCCTTTTCCTGTAGTTATAATAATCTCAAATCCTTTTTCCGTTCAAATCTCCCGATCACTATTCGTTTGGTAATCCATTGCATAGCTCGCTGGGACATAACGACCCGGGGAAACACTATACTCCCCAGATCTTCATTGTATTCGTGCTTGAGCAGTTTTAAGCTGATTACGGTCTGCCATTTACAAGTGGCAGGCTTGAGTGATTTAGCTTGACTGTTTGGCACGCATCAGTCTCCCTGTTGGAAACTAACATTGTCACTGCAAAATACATCATCAACCATCACAGGTAAATCATTTACCAACTGCCTGTCATCACTTATATTACTGGTTGTTCCTGCTTCACCTAAATCATTACTCTGACCTACTTGTACCATACCAAGTTGTGCATCATTCTCCTGACAAGTGTTCTCTTCATTTGGTTCAATTGAATCATCAACTGCGTTGCCTAAGTCACTAGTGTCACTCGCTTGTAACAGAGTAACATCAACATCAGGATCCTCTTCCATGTTATACTGAGTCAATTGAAACAGAGTTACATCCACATCAGGCTCCTCAAACATGTTATTGACATCAACTAGTGCTCTTCCTGCTTTGTCTAAATGCTTCTCCTGAGTCAATTGAAACAGATTAACCTCAAAATTTTCAGGCTCCTCAAAGATGTTATTGACATCAACTAGTGTTGTTCCAACGTTGTCTAAGTGCTTCCTCTGACTCACTCGAAACAGATGAACCTCAACATTATCAGGCTCCTTTATAGCATTGTCCTCATCAATAACTACTAAAGCACGCTCACTGTTATGAACAGGTTGGCTAGCAAACAAGTTTGGGGATGAGCAACGTGTACACAACTTTGTTATATTGTACATAATGGCGGGAAATTGGACAAGACATCTGCTACAGTAAATAAACTAAATTGACTATTGTACCCTAAACAATAACATGATTACGGGGTTTTGTGGCGTATAACGGAAAGTTGACAACGCCGTTATTGGTCAAGGGACGAATCTGGCATTTAATGGCCACTGTTTGGACCTATGACGATGAAAAGACCGAGTTTTGTCCCATCGCGATGCGTCCTGCCAAGTTTAGGGACCAACGGTGTATTTTAGTCTAATAAATATAAACATCGAGTATAAGCGATTAAAACAAGTTTACGACGAGGTTTTTTTATTTCTGGTAAGTTTGACCGATGTTGACCATGGTTGACTGATTAGCGCCTATGAGACGATTAATCGGTTTTATAAGCTTTATTTTGCATATAAAAAGTGGAGCTCTTTTTTTAAGGAAAGAAAGAAGATATTGAAATGTATTATTTTCTTTAGAAAAATAGGTTATAATAAATATAAACATCGAGTATAAGCGATTAAAACAAGTTTACGAAGAGTTTTTTTTTTTTAATTTCTGGCAAGATTGATATGTTGCTGGTAAGTTTGACCGATTTGTACTTTTCTCTTATTACTATATTTATTAGTAAAGCAAAGAAACACACTCTCCCACCATTACCAACAACAGCATGATATCATCTGCAAAAGAAGAAAAGAAAAGAATGGCGATCTGAGATATTATTACAGGCAGGTTATTATCATCTTTAACTTGTGTTCGAAGCAATTATCATCTTTAACTTGTGTTCAACTATTTACTAAACCTATGAATATCACTAAACCGTTGTGTTGAACTTTTTAAGCATGTTTATCTCAAGTATTAAAAAGGCGATAGCTAACTCTGGAGGCGCTTGGGCACTGGCATGGCATTGTCATAGATGACTCTGATTTACAAATGGGGACCACATTTTGTTAATGAGCCATTTTTCCGCAACAATTCAACTTTTGTAAACTTTGTTTTACTACAATAAATGAAATATTTTACGAAAAAGCTATTATTTTTCACTTGTGTTATGATCCAACTGAGTAGCATCCCGAAAACTTTTTCTTCCGCTGCAAACCATTTTTGGGGGTGTTACAAACACAGTCTTAATTGATTGTGGCGACATTTCAGAAAGTTCTAATATAGTCTTCCCTATTTCAACATAGACGTCTATCAGCTTATGCTCTATGACAACATCTTTCAACAAGTCTACATTAGCAGCTTCACGCAAAGAAAACAAACCGTCGTCTAATGTACAACCAGGCTTAAGAAAGTATAAATAATTGGTTTGTCCAGTCTCATAACCGATTTGGGTCATGAGAGCATCCATTTCTTCAAGGGATACCTCTTTTATTTCCACAAGATCAACAAGGCATTTCTTGCCTCCTTGATATATCCTACCTGGAAAGTATTTGAATGTACCTTCATAATGGAACATCATGCTAAACGATCCAGGTTCACCGCTGTATAAAAAATGTACAAAAACAATGTTAAGCTAAAGTTACCTAATCAGTCGTACTAACATATGATTGTAATAGGCTCTAACCAAAAAAGACTTACAATATCTCCTGATTGCAGCTTTTTCCTCCGTTTCACGATCATCATAGAAAGGATATTCCCTTACTCGCCACAGAGTAAATCCAAGGTGGTTGTTTGTTATTTTCTTACTTAGATTATTTTATTTGATGATAGACATTGCATTAGGGTTTTCTGGGTAGGCTTCCAAAATAAGTTTGGGGATGAGCAATTAGGGGTGCTCAGTGTTTGGTTTGGCACCGAACAAACCGAAATATAAACCGGACCGAAACCGAATAAAACCGGACCGAAAATTTTAATTGGTGTATGGTTTGGTTTAAAACCAAACCGAAGTATTTAATTGGTGTTTGGTTTGGTTTTGGGTTTGACAAATACAAAACCAAACCAAACAGAAAACACCGAATACATATCTATCCACACAAAAAAGTTTAAATTATATATATACAAATTTTATATGTTTATCTTCCTAACAAAAAATCCTAATAATTTAAAATATCTTATAAACTAACCACTCCTTAAATCATGGATTGATGCATATCTAGGACTCGAGGAGCAATTAACCTACTTGATTCCTATAAATTCACATATATCATATCCTGTCCTCCCATATTTCGCTTTCATTTATTTTCGTTAAGTTATGAAACCTTTTGGTTTCTTAAACTTTTGTTTTGTTAATTTACTTAAGCACTTTGTGAGACCTTTTGATTTGATAATTTTATTTGAGCTTTTAGGTTTTTATTTGTAACTTTTAGATTATATTTTGAAGTTTACTTGAATTTGGTTTTCTTGGTTTTAACCGAAACCAAACCGAATTCCAATTTGGTGTATGGTTTGGTTTTATCTGTTCTAAAATTGGTTTGGTTTGGTTTTGGTTTAGAGTTTTAAAATTTTCTAAACGATTAACCCGAACCATACAACCCACGAAACCGAAAACCGAACCGATGAACACCCCTATGAGCAATGAGTACACAGCTTTGTTATATATTGTACATAATGGCGGGAAATTGGACAAGACATCTGCTACAGTAAATAAACTAAATTGACTATTGTACCCTCAACAATAACATGATTACGGGGTTTTGTGGCGTATAACGGAACGTTGACAACGCCGTTATTGGTCAAGGGACGAATCTGACATTTAATGGCCACTGTTTGGACCTATGGCGATGAAAAGGCCGAGTTTTGTCCCATCGCGATGCGTCCAGCCAAGTTTAGGGACCAACGGTGTATTTTAGTCTAATAAATATAAACATCGAGTATAAGCGATTAAAACAAGTTTACGACGAGGTTTTTTTATTTCTGGTAAGTTTGACCGATGTTGACCATGGTTGACTAATTAGCGCCTATGCGACGATTAATCGGTTTTATAAGCTTTATTTTGCATAACAATAGTGAAGGGGTTTTTTTTTTTTTTTTTTTTTTTTTTTTTTTTTTTTTTTTAAAGAAAGAAAGAAAGAAGATAGAGAAATGTATTATTTGCTTTAGAAAAATAGGTTATAATAAATATAAACATCGAGTATAAGCGATTAAAACAAGTTTACGAAGAGTTGTTGTTTTTTTTTTTTTTTTTTTTTTTTTTTTAATTTCTGGCAAGATTGACATGTTTCTGGTAAGTTTGACCGATGTTGACCATGGTTGACCGATTATATACTTTTTTTTGCATATAAAAAGTGAAAGTTTTTGACCGATGTTGACCATGGTGGTCGGTGGAGGTGGGTGGTGGTGGCAGTGGTGGCGATGGATGGCGGTCGGTGGGTGAAGGTGGCGTTGATGGTGGTAGTGGCATTGGGTGGTAGGTGGCGGTGTAGGATTAACGGTGCAAATATTTTCTCTTATGTTAGGAGATAACAGAGAAATATTTGCACTATTAGTCCTCATTAGCTGATTTTACTAACAGAGAGATGTATTTGGGTCAACTTTACTAACGAAAGAAGGATGATTTTGTGAAAAAAAAGTTTAAGGATGAGAAAAAGAGCAAACCATTTTGTACTTTACTCTTATTACTATATTTACTAGTAAAGCAAAGAAACACAGTCTCCCACCATTACCAACAACAGCATCTGCAAAAGAAGAAAAGAAAAGAAAAGAATGGCGATCTGAGATATTATTATTACAGGCAGGTTCAATAATTTTTATTTTATATATCATACATATTTCAGCTAGCTTATCTTTTCGATTAAACCTGCAAAACAGACCCGAAATTCACCACCCTTTTTTTAGAATGAAATTCTATCTTTTCTTCTTATCTAAACGTTTTGCCCGATCTAAACATTTTTACTTACGGAAAATTAAAGTTAAGAAGAAAAGAAGTTATCATTTGACAATCTAAAACTTATTATTTGAAACCGGTTATGATGCTGTCGGCTAAGGTGCTTGTGTTTTTGATTTTCTACTTTCAGCCAACTTTTCAGATTTCGGCGCCTCAACCTTACCATGATCGTCGAACTGTCGACTTTCCCATTGCTTCTCATCAAGGGTATGTTTATTAGGAGCTAATTTGATGATTATAGGTTGTGCTGATTCATTTCTTTAATGTTGATACTGATGATGTGTGTTGGGGTTAATTTGGTGATTATAGATAGAAATTGGAGCTAATTTGATAATTATTACTAATTGTTTACAGTAATGATGTCAGTTTGAGCTAATTTGATGATTATAGGTTGGTAGTGATGATGTTTATTAGGAGCTGTAAATTGGAGCTAATTTGATGATTATTAATTGTTTACAGTAATGATATGAGTTTGAGCTAATTTGATGATTATTGATTGTGCTGTGACTAGTGATAATGTTGGAGGACTTGTAGTTAGTGTATTAAGGACGTGCTATGTTAGAGAACTTAGTTTGAGGAAATTGTATCGGATTCTTATACTATTATTTTCAACTTTTCATCTAACTCGATTTGTGTTTTCAACTTTTCATCTAACGGTCTGAATTTCAACCCAATCCCTAAAGCCTTACATCGCTTACCGGCATGGTCAATGCAAGTATTCACTATATTTTGTAAAAAGGTATGCGACTAGTTAATCAAATCACGGGACCTATTGGATTGATCATGGGTCATGTGAGCATATTCCTTTTCAGCATCAGAAGCTGAGATAGCTATATTCATGCCTTCTGCTGTGGCTGACACATCCCACGGGTTGACCCGTATGACCCCACTTAACGATCTTCAACACCCGATAAACTCAGATAACACAATCCTACTCCTTTGTGTCTCTTGTCGGCACACAACATACTCATATGTGATAAGATTCATACAGCCCTGTACGGGTGTAACAACCACTGCCTCAAAATCAGCATAATACGCATCTTTTTCTGTTATAGAAACCGGACTATTAACAATCAGAATCGGCACATATCTTCGACGTCCGAATCTGATATTGATTTTTGAGTGTTACATCTAATTTCAGAATCGATAGTGCCGTCTTCAAAATTTGTACCAAAATTGTCCTCCACTGCCATTTAGGATATGCTTCAAGCATTTCCCCCATTGCTAAAATCTTAAAGTCAAACAATTTTTTAATATATCCAGATCTTCAACACCAAGTAACACCGTTTTCCCTTTTCGAACTCTTCAGTCCTTCTTAACACTGTATCAGGCTGATTTGAAACCGCCTCAACTGCACCAATATGGATCTCACTTGGCTTAATTATCATTCGGATATTTCTTCCAATACTCTAATAAAACATCTCCCTTTTCAACTTCTGATCCATACCAAACATTCTGCTATGTCATGACATAAAATTCCGAGCATAATCAACAGTGTGAAACCTGATCAGCATTCGAAAGACCCCTCAAAATCTTGTTTCTGAACGGTATACTCTCATAAAATTCCTATGATATAAATGGGCTGTGAAGGAAAAATCCGATCTTGTAATGACAAAAATGCTGCCTCAACAAAGTTGGAAGAATCATTAAGCATAATAGTGAATCCAAACATAATCGGTATCGTTATTTACAACTTCTTTCACATTATCATAAAATTTATTGCTCACCGAGTCATAAGTATCCCATAGATCTTTATCATACCGCCCATCTTGACTATTTAAAACCAGAAGCTTGTAGGGGAAAGCCCCAAGTAATTCTAACAGGACCCATCATAGTAGTCCTTAACAACCTCTGATTCTAAAAAACCTGCACCTTATTTCAATTTTCTACCAATCTATCTGACACATCATCTCACAGGAACCATGTAACTAACTCTATTAACTATTGATTGTTTATTTTCCAATGCATCCCCTAGTATATATAATACCTGATATCAAAATTGGTTTTGTTTGTAGGCTCTACTATACAAAAGTTCTTTTAGGATCTCCGCCAAAAGAATTTTTTGTACAGATCGACATTGGCAGTGATGCCCTATGGGTTAGCTGCAAATCATGTACCGGCTGTTCCCAAACCAACGTATGCTTACTGGTCTATATGGATTTTTATCAAACTAAAGTTAATGACTTTTTGAAATACTAACTTTACATTTCCATTAATTCTATAACAGAACTACTATGATGAGTCGCTCTCCTCCACAAGCTATCTGATCTCATGTTCAGATAGACTTTGTTCAAGAGCCGCCACTACGTGTACCAGTGATCGTCAAGCTCACTGCAGCTACACACTCCATCATAGTAGTGGCACTAAAGCAGCTGGTTACTATGTTTCTGATGTCATCCATTTAAACATAAATGGAACATCAGAAGCTCCACCCAGCGTTCTCTTTGGGTGAGTATTCGATACGCCTCCACATTTTCTATTTTTTGAGTAGGAAGGTTATATATGTATTCATTTATTAATTAATTCAACAGGTGTAGCACATCCGTAGCACAACCCCGAGGACTTGACGGTGTGTTCGGATTTGGTCGGCAGAGTTTTTCATTTATCAACCAATTGGATTCTCTACCTCATGTATTCTCCCATTGTCTGGACAGTGTCACTGGTGGGGGTGTCTTGGTCATTGGCTACCCACAGGAGCCGGAGATTGTGTATACTCCACTTGTTCCAGACGTGTTAGTTCTCTTTTTTGCCTTTGTATCTTTTTGAATGCTAAAAGAATCACTATGAATAGAATTTATAATTTCATAGTTATTAATGTAGATCAAACTCATAAATATGTTATTCATTCAGGATAAACTTTGATTTGACTTTGGAGAGCATAGCTGTAAATCGTCAAACCTTGCCGATTAACCCATCAATATTTAAGCAAGGTAGAACTAGAATTGACTCGGGAACAACTTTTCCGTACCTGGCTAGAGGAGCGTACTTGTATTTATTGGAGGCTGTAAGTACACGATCAAAGTTTGTTTTCATTTAATCTATGTTTTGACCAAATATCTGAATAATTTTTTTATTGTTGGTTTCAGATTACAAAGGCAGCTCCAGACTATGTACAACCAACTGTTAGAGACGCGAGACGATGCTATCTTTCCAACTCAAGGTTTTCCTCCGTTCATTTGTTGTTATAGCATTATCACAGTTTTTCAAATCTTAATGAATTTCTAACAAGCTAAACATGTGAGGGTATTTCAAACTACACGATTTAAAAGGATTTAAATTCCTAATGGAATTTAAACCCCTATGATCTGAAATCCCAAGAACCAAACGCCCCCTTAATAGATTTGTGATGTTTTATTTCAGTATCCTTGGAAGATTTCCGGGGGTAAGCTTGGACTTTGCTAATAATGCATCAATGCATTTAAGACAACAAGACTACCTTGTTCAAGAACAGTCAGAGGTATGCTACTTAATTTAACTGTAAACTGCAAAAATCATCGATGTGGTTTGTTCAATTTCGCCCTAATCATCCCTTGATGATACTATTTATAAATATCATTATCATCCTTAGGAGGCCAAAAGTCTAACACATGACATCCCTCCTTGAATTAAGTTAGGGTTAAAACAGTCATTTACTTCATAAAAAGATGTTACAAGGAACAAACACCTCATTACCATGAAAACAAAATACAATCTTTAAAACCCTTGTATATTTTTCCATTAACAAACCCTCGTAAGTTAGGGATAAAAGTCGGTCGGTTCCTGCAAAGTTTTTATTCTGTTCAACGATAACTTAATGGGTGCTTTTTTTCACATCTGGGGATTGTTTCATTAAAAAGGTTACAAAACGCATGAAGCATGACTCATGAGGGTTTTGGTAAGTTCAAATAAGGGTAAAGTGGTTATTTTACTCCGGGTAGGGATTTACCGTGTTAAATTAGACTTATGAACTCCTGCTAGTAGCAACTAGCAAGGGATGCTTAGTGCCAAATCTGACAACCCACACGGATGGCTTTTGCAGTTTACTCTTAATAACAGTTGCCTTTTAATACAATTTTTTGCTTGTAGGGTGATACTGAGGTCTGGTGCATTGGCTTTATAGAGTCAACAAATCAAGACACTATTTTAGGAGGTATAATAATTATGGAACTGAATCTTGTGGAGAGAAAATTTGACCATTTTTTATTTTTGATTATTGTTTTTAATTGGTGCAGACCTTGTTCTTAAAGATAAACTCATTGTCTATGATTTGGAGGGTCAGAGAATTGGATGGACTGATATTTATGATTGTAAGTCATTTTCTCACTATTAATAACAATCACACACAAATTAAGACACCTCTTGACATTTGATCTTAGATATTTACTAATTTCTGTTGTAATCGTTTTCTTAGGTTCATCGTATATAAATGCTACTGCTGCCCCACCGGATATAAATGCCACTGCTGCCTCACCAAGTGGAGTCTCAAGTAAACCGGAAATTCTGTTGACAGTTCTTGCTTTACTGTTACTCGCATCATTCTCATTGGGCATTATGTAAATTTAACACTATGTAAATTGTGCATTGCTCAGACTATTTTTCAATAAGATTAAGTTAATTTTAATATTGTTTTTTCCTGATTTCGATTTGCATGAACCAAATCATACTATTATACATTAGGTGTGGGAACGGCATCATTCAGGGGGGAAAAGAAATAAAACCACGTCGTTTTGTGGGGGAGGGTGTCGTTTGATGAGATTTTTTCCCACTAAAACCCCAATTCAGTTAAACAATCCAACCACTCACAAAGCACACACTACCTAGAACATTCCTAAACAAATCCTGACTATCATCTTAGCGATTATAATTGGTGTACCCAATTGATTCGAAGAGTATCTTGGTATGTATTCAATCCTTAATGTGATTCTAATTTGGTTTTTAAATCTATTAATTTTGAACTTCAAAATTGGAGGCCGTATTTGTGAGACCTATTTGTACTTTCTCTACCGTTGAAGAGTTCTCGAGGTAGTACTTTAATTCCTGTTATTTTTTGTTTAATTGATGTGATTGATTGGTTAATTGTGTTTATTAGCAAACAAGATAGAGAATATCTGGTATTATTCGTGGTTAAATTCTTCACCTTCAATCAAGAATTAACCTCTGATTGGGAAGCTAGCTTCAAATTGCAGGTATGTTGTTTATTTCTTTTGGCAATAAAAAGTTAAACTGTTTTGCATGACATCGTCAATCATCAGGTCTTGGCTTTGAAGATTTTGATTACAGTTTTAAATAATTTTGGGGGTTTATTGGCTTATGACTTGAATTTTGAATTTAAAGAGATAGAGAAACTGGATATAGGGAGACATGATTATTCTTTCAACATATTAGAAATTGTTATAGTATATTTTGCAGAATGTGGTTGTTGTAAAACTTGTTGTAAACTCATTAGAAGTGTTTATATTACGTTTGAATATATAATTTGGAATCTGATCATTTCTTTTGTGAAACTTGTAGCATCATGGGATGCAACCAATAGAAGTCGTGCCGTCCTTCAGCTGAAAGGGATAAAGGCATTCACTTATGAGGAGGTTAAAAATACATGAACAACTTTTCAGAGACTAATAACATTGGAACTGGTGGATATGGAGTGGTAAGTATTTGTGTCTATGGGTAAATGTATGTCTGCCAAGATCAGTGGGCTGGGTAACACAGGCTAAAAAGGGTGGAGGGTTTTGATCCTTTTGTTAGTGTAATACTATGCATGCCTTACAAGGATGTTTTGTATACTCTTTCGAATTTTTTATGCTAACCAAGTGCCATTTTGACACTTATGCCTAAGCTAAGTTTGAACTTTTGAATTGTTAGTCGTACAATTTTGACAACTAGGATCGTAGGTCGACGGTGGGGCCCCCATAGCACTTTGCATAGAGATGTAAACGAAATCTTAAGCTTTATGCAGAACGTAGAGAACTTAAACTGTGAATCACTCGCTTATGCATGTTGCAAGTCCGTGCTTCACCAGTATTATGTTTTTATCCTGAAAAGTGATTATACACCATGCACATCCTATATCAGAACTCATAGTTCATATATTAACAGCACCCTCATAACTCGAGTTGATAGTGCAACCTCTACATATTTAGTTGCTAGATCTTAGTTTTGCTCTCATTTTCTTAACATGGGGCGTCAAAGAATATGAATTACCTGTCGTTTTTCTTTTCAAAAACTAGTGAATGCAGGCGCGTGTGATGTGGATGTTGTGTTGGGGTCGGGAATTACTCATGACAATTACAAGAAGGGGCTTTTTCTGATTGTATAATAATCCATGGTACGGAAACTCCACATGTGGGATCAAACGGCGTAGACCCTTAAGGTGAAAAACTGTTTTTGCTTGAAAATGTGGTTTTAGAATTTATTCTTATACTTACCTGTCGTTTTTGTTTTCAAGAATCATTTGACGCACGCGTATGTACTGCTTATAGTCTGAGAGGAACAAAAAGAGGGCCACGGATTGTTCTTAGCGATTTGGAAAAAGGACGTTCTTATGGTCCTTTGCTGACCTGTGGTGCAGAAAGCAAACGTGCAAGATCGATCAAAGTTCAGACTCAAGGTGAGTAACAGTTCTTTCCTAATACATCGCATTGATTTGAAAATATGCTTTTATATGTTACCCTTATGCTTAACCGTCTTTTTGGTTTTCAAAAACCATTAAATGCAGGCGTATGTTCTGCTTATAGTCCGAGAGGAACAAAAAGACGGCCGGAGATTGTTCATAGCGATCTGGAACAACGATGTTCTTATGGTGCAAGATCGATCGACTCTGAGACTCAAGGTGAGTAATATAGTTTTTTCTTAATAAATGTGAAATGTTTCCTAAATTAGCTACCATTTTTTATTTGACATCTTAAAGATACAACACAACTCAAATCGACCCGTTAACATGAAAGAGAGATCATTGACACTTTAGAGCTAAATTTTAATTATTATTCTGATGAGTAAAAAAAGGAGCGATTTAAATGTTTATGTTCTGCACTAACAAAGAACTGCACCAAATGTATACTTTTACGCTGAATTTGTTATTATGTTTCTGTTCTACGCTGAATTTGGACCTAAATTTGTTATCGTATCTAATGAACTATATGCGTACTTTGCAGATTTTTTTGTATAAATCTTAACCAAACACAAATGTGTTTAGTCATTAGTAAAAAACTGCCTTTTGCCGTTAGCATTAATATAAATTTTATCACTATTAGTAAATGCTTCTGTATGAAAATAACACATAAGGGTATTTGATGAAATTGAGAATGCGCATATATTACAACTTTGTAAAGCATAAGAACAAAAATTATGCATTTTCATTAATATGGAGAAATCAGACATGTTCAATGTGTATTTTGTTTTACTGTCGTTTTTTAAATTTCACAGTATTATGTTAGTATTTAATGTAATAGCATTTCTTCACCTTCATCATAGTTTATATTATGTTAGTATGTTTATTTTGTTCAAGTATCTAATTTGATTTTATCTAGCTGGAGGAGTGATAATGGAGTTCATCAACAATGTGCACGCTGCACAAGGGAACGGAGGGAATTTAGGGTACATATACATGGAATGCACCAAAAATCAAGGTGCGAATGTTCATCAACATTCACTAGATGGTTGCGGTGAATTTCGGCCGGGTGGCGAACTGGGCACCATGGAAGCGCTACTTTGTGCAGCATGTAAATGCTACCACAACTACCGTAGGAAGGTAGCGGTTGGGCAACCAGTTGTGGGATACACCAGCACAACCAGATGACAGGACCATCGTGGTTTTATCACCCAAGTCCTTTAGCATTTGTGCCAGTGAGGCCATCTCCTGTTGCTAATAACCATGGTCCGGTTCCTGTTCCTTTACAGTCTGTGTGAATGGAAAACTTGGAAGGCACATCGAACCCTAATCCCAGCAGGAACCATGGGCGGCGTCCAGAAAAGTGGCCTAAGACAAACTTCACTAAAGCTCAGAAAGACCGGATGCTGTCTTGCACCCAGGAGTTAAGGTGGAGGATCCAGAAAGAAAGTAAAGGTTTGGTACACCAATTTTGCGAAGAAATAGGCATCAACAAGAATGTTTTCAAAATATGGATGCACAACAATAAACACACCAAGGGTAAGAAGCTTTGATTATATCTTTTGGCACTAAACAGATTCACCTGAATTTTTAAGAGTTTGGTGTTTCATTTTTTGTTGAGAATTAATAACCAGATAGATTGTTTAACTAGATTATTAGTAATGCTATGATAGTATATGCTTGAGAATAGTAGAATAAAGTCTAGATGAGATTGGTTAGTAAGAGAAGTTTTAAGTCGGAAGTCATAGTCAAACTGTACTTTAAGTTCAGATGATTAAAGTAAATGAGTTATAAGTTGAGTGATCAAATTGGTGAGAGATTGTGTTTAGTGGTTTATGCATGATAAGGTAAGATCATTGAATTTAAGTTGATTAAACCTACGAACATGTAGGGTTCATGCATTCGTAATCTGAGAATTTGGGGTAAAAGTGTCATTTAAGTAAATTCGTGCCTGATAGATGTTGTTTGATTAGGTCCTCTCATAAGACTACATTTTGAAGTTATATTACTATTATCTGACGACTTATGTCTTTCCCCTGCAGGACCCCGAAGGTTTCTTTCCATGTATTCTTGGCCACGAAGGCAAGTATCTGCACTTATCAACTAAAAGTTTGTGGTCTCTTTGTTTATCAAAGGACACAAAAGCT
The DNA here is from genome assembly GCA_019973895.1 of Chrysanthemum seticuspe. Lineage (NCBI taxonomy): Eukaryota > Viridiplantae > Streptophyta > Magnoliopsida > Asterales > Asteraceae > Chrysanthemum > Chrysanthemum seticuspe. The sequence goes on along the minus strand of BPTQ01000009.1, from coordinate 51,982,645 downwards.
TGTGGAAGTTTTAATAGATAGCATTGCTGATAATATTATACTGAAACTTATGAGCATTCAAGTAAAAAGGTTTACACAGGTGCTCAAAGTTGCAGAGTTGGAATGTGCAGATGCAGTATAGTACAAGATGAGTTCCAGTATATTTGGTGTGTTTGGGTATGTGGGTAAGAATTGGGAGGGCTGACTTTGGATGAAGCCTTAGTATGCGGCTACCATTCTAATAAGCATAGTGAGTCATGGTGGGCTACTGGACCTTGGTCTTTGGTTCCTTCATCTTACTCGAAGGAAACGTAGTCCACTTCGTTTGGAGCTTGGTGTTTGGCTATGAAAATGGTGAAGGACATTGGAGTTGATCCAACATGATTTCCGTAAGGATGAATATATAGAGAATGTTATGCTGATGCAGATTCAACTGTATGTTGGTTTGGATGTAGTTTCAGTTATGTGTCAATAATGTCTATCAAGTATGTGGTCGTCGATAGAAACATGTTCTTTACTTATGTAAGTTAAATGTTTTATGATACCTGCCGATATCGATCGCTTACACCATCTTTAGTTTTATGATGCATTTAAATTGTGCAATACTTGTCGCATCGAAACTTACATTGCTTTTGTATTTACATGCTCCGCCGCAATGCGTGGGCTTTCAATCCTCGTTATTAAACAATGTGGAATGAATTTGTATCTCAATGCAACTTTAAATTATGTAGAACTGCCAATTTGCAAAGTCGAGCCCCATTTGCTGCTATAAATAATCTGAGCCAGCATTTTGTGGATAAATCAGCCCAAAACTTAAATGGTTGTATGGGCCTAGTCGACTCAATAGAAGCCTACTGGGCTACCAATTCTTATTATTGGGCCTCAGTCTACTTATGTCACGATCAAATTATAAGCTTAGAGTGTTTGAATTAGGGGTGAGCGCAAAAATCCAAAAGACCGAATAAACCGAAAACCGAAACCGAACCGAATCGAAAATAATCGAACCGAATTTGCGAAAATCGAACCGAACCGAACTACTAATTCGGTTCTCGGGTTGAATATGGGTTTGACAGTTTGAACCGAAAACCGAATTCATATAAATATATATATATATTTATATATTTTTATGTATATTTATATATAAATAAATACTATTAAAAAGTTATCATAATATAATAAAACACTTTTTATGTTTAAAATATAATTTTTTGCTAAATATCTATGTAATTATTAATTTCTTTTTAAAAAATAATGAAATTCTGGTTATTCAGGTCAACTCAAAAACCGAACCGAATTGGAATTCAACCGAACCGAACCAAAAACCGAATTTGAATTTGGTTTGGTTCGGTTTTCGGGTTGACCTAAAATTTTTTTAACCGAATTAACCGAACCGAACTAACCGCACAACCCGATGACCGAACCGATCAACACCCCTAGTTTGAATGAGCTTATTTTATAACTCTGTGGGCGTATTTGGATTATAGAAGTTTTACAAAGACTCGTAAAATAAAGAGTAAATTACACTAATGGTCCTTTGGGTTTGTGTTTACTTTCATGTTTAATCATTTGGCTTTCTGCCTCAAGTTATCCTTAACTCCAAAACCTTTAACATTCAAAGTCCTTTAACTTAACAAACGTCAAGTTTGACCATTATATGAGGACAATATGGTCATTTCGTCTCTTGACTCATCTTCTTTATTTGATCCCAAAGACCTACATTGCCTCCGTCTTCCACTCATTTTCACTCTCTTTTCACCAACACTAGCATTATATCTCATTAAAACTCATCCCAACACCACCACTTTAGACTTACCACAACAACAAACTAAATTTAAACATCTAAAAAACTAATACTCTCTCCGTCTCAAATTAATAGTCAACGTTTTTTTTTAAATTATATATAGATATATAGATATAGATATAGATATAGATTCATGACTATTATTTAACTAGACGAGCATACATGCATAGCGACTAGAGTTTATAACGACAAATAATTATAGTTGAAAGATTTTGGTTAAGTGTTTCAGGTAACGTTTATGCATACAACGTAAAATAATCAAAATGTAATTGAAACTTTTTTAACATAGAATAATTCAATTGAGATGATAACAATTAATTGAAACATTTATTATCCTCTAAAAAATTGAAAATAAAAAATATCTAGCTTTTCTACAAATGATGTGTTATATGTATAATTGAAATGATAAATATAGATAGTATGTATTAAATGTGAATGATAAACTTTTTAATGATAGTTATAAAATGACATAATAAAAAACAAGTCAAATTATTTTTTGTGAGAAAGTAACAATAAAAGTGTATTTTAAGTATAACACGATGGTCATTTTTTTAATTTTTATAGAAAATAATTCACTTTTTATATGTAGTATAGAATAAACAAAAGTTTTTTTTTTTTTTTTTTTTTTTTTTTTTTTTTTTTTTTTTTTTTGAGATTAATCAATATTAAAAATTTGTCATTAAAAAATTGACATTTTAAAATTTGTAAAGATCGGTATTGATAGAGAAACCATGTGACTTAAATTTGTTTTGAAACGGAAAGTAAAATAGTAAAACTTGTCATTTAAGCATTTAAGTTTAAGGGGATTATAAATAATCAACATTAAGTTTTAGATTAAAGATCATTTACATACCAAAGGATCAATCTTCAACATCAATCTTTATTTGATCTAATACAACAGATGAGATTAATCTCAAGAATTAAAAAAAACCCCGCTTTCAACCTTTTATTCAAATACTAATATCTTTCAAATTGTTAATCGTTAAGAGAAAAAATATATATACCATTACGACGAACATTTAATTATCTTTATATAAATAGGCACTTTAATATATTTTTGACACACACAAAAATCGTGTTTTTCACCTTTTTTTAGGTTTTTTTTTTCTTATTACTAAATTCCATGAAAAAAAATCACACTAATTTGAATATTCTAATAATATCACATGTGATATTAGTGTTAAATCACATATGATACCACATGTGATATCTCTATTATATATAAAGCATTTAATACTTTTATTTTTAGAAGTCTTAAAATTATTAAGTTTACACACTTGCTATTATTAATAATAGTAAAATAAAATTTAAAATTACATTAATTGCTCATATTATGATATTAAATTGGATGCTTTATTAAACACATATCTCTAGAAACTATCATTCATTATAGGATGTCGTTAAACAAAATTCGTCATAAAAACATAAAATTAGAAAATCCTTAAACATTCGCCTCCGAACCCGCTGCTTGTGCGGGCACCATGCTAGTTACATATCATATGTGATTTAACATTAACATCACATGTATTATTATTAGAATATTCATATGAGTGTTTAATCACATGTGATTTCTTATGCAAGTTTTAATAAAAAAAAATGAGAAAAAAATACGAAAAACATGAAAAAAATGATTTTTTTTGTCGAAAATATATCAAAATGCACGTCTATAGAAAGATAATTAAATGATCATTGTGATGGTGTAATTATTTCCGCTTAACGATTAACAGTTTAAGAGATATTCAAATTATAAAAAATATGTGAAATATTAAAATGTTTTTAATCTTAGCAATTTATTTCTTTTTAGATGAAGGGTACGTATGAGTTCCCTAATATACGGGAAAATTTAGTATGTAAAATAACTCTCTGTAAGTTTAATCATTTTAAATTTAAAATATGAATGTGGTAAAGATAACGTGAAAATTCTACCGTATCTTTTAATAACTATCAATAAGCATTAAATGCATGTTTAATTTTATTTAGCATCAATGAGTATATCATAACCATAACAATAATAATTGTAAGCATTTATTACGTGATTTGGGTATGATTTGTTTGCCAAAACACTCCAAAATGTTTAATCCCAAGAATTAAAAAAAAAAAAACCACTTTTATCCTTTTATTCAAGGGTTGTGCCATGGAGGCACAAGCTTTTAAGCATTAAACAAACTCAAATTACCATATCTATATGTTGGTTGATATTAATATTTCCTTAATTTGTTATGCTTACCAAAATTATCATTCATTTATATAGAAATAAATTTATTTAAAGAAACAAATATGTTTATTCAATGCTTTAAACTTGTGTCATCATGATACAAGTTAGAAATACCCTTTATTCAAATACTAGTTATAATATTTGTGTACGCATAGAGTTTTGACAAAAAAATTATTTAGTATTATACTAAATTTTGTGTCTTTAAAGATAATTGCATATAATTATATAGTTATAAGTTTCATCCACGCACGAAGTTTAAGCATAAATCAAATTTATTTTAACATTTTAGTTCAGTATATACACATATAAGAAATTGCTCATGAAAATTGTGATATAGGTACAACAAATACTTATGCAAGAGTTTTTCATTATGCATTAATAATTTAATATCCATTAGAATTTGGTAAAATATTTGTCAATATTTCTGTAAGGTAACTCAAGATTTAATTTTATTTAGCTGAAAAAGATGTTGATGTTGTTATTTAAATTTCACTACTGATATTATGTTGTACACATGATGCAAGTTTAATAGCACATAATGAGCGTTGATAAAGTTAAAGTATACTCATTAAAGTTTTTTAAAAATGTTTTTATAAATATCCTTATATAAATAAATAAGAATTACACGAGTCATTGTTATAAGTACAATCGCGTATATTTATTTTTATATTAAAGTAACCCGTGCTTGCAATTTGATAATTATATTCCTGTTTTCAGTAATTTAGTCGTATTTAAAACGTAAACTCGTGTCCACATAGGTTAAACTTTTAAAAATGAAATAAATGAGTCTTTGTTGAACGTATATAGTAAAAAATTGATATATATAATCTTATGCAAATTTATATGTTGTTATTTTAAAACAACATATACATTGTATTTTTTTTTAAATATAAAGTATAAAGGTTATAAAGTATAAGGGGGTATGTGTTTATAATCTAAATTTATTAGAAAACATGGGGGTAAAAGCCATAAAATAACAACGTACTTTTCAAAATTTTCCGACTTGAAGCACTTACTTTTTTATTATCATACTTCACCAACGTACTTTCAAAATTTGTTCCAACTTCACCCATATTACCCGTTTATATTAAAATAATAACTGAAATAATTATATTACCCTTGTATTCTTTAAAATTTGTTCCGAATTCACCAACGAACTTTTAAAATTTGTTCTGACTTCACCCATATGCCGAGGGTAATATAGTCATTTTACTTATTATTTTAATATAAACTGATCGTATGGGTGAACTCATAACAAAATTTAAAAGTGCGTTAGTGAAGTAATGTAATAAAAAAGTAAGTGTTTCAAGTAGGCAAAATTTGAAAAGTACGTTGTTATTTTATAGCTTTTACCCGAAAATATGGAGGCTTATATTAAAGTAACCCGTGCTTGCAATTTGATAACTATATTCCCGTTTTTAGTAATTTAGTCGTATTTAAAATGTAAACTCGTGTCCACATAGGTTAAACTTTTAAAAATGAAATAAATGAGTCCTTATTAAACGTATATAGTAAAAACAAATTGATACTTATAATCTTATGCAAATTTATATGTTGTTATTTTAAAACAACATATTCATTGTATTTTGTAACGTATAAAGTATAAAGGGTATAAAGTATAATGAGGTATTTGTTTATAATTCAAGGTTATTTAAAAACATAGAGGCTTATAATATTACACTTAACTATATAATTTTGAAAAAATCAACCACTAAAGTTTTATTAATTATCTCCTCTTTTTTTAAGTTTTTGTTTTCACAAATTTGACAAATATATATTTTTTTATCAACCAAATTTCTACACAAAATTTATTAAAGTTTGACACAAATCAATTTAATTTTGACTTTTATTAACCAATCATCACACGATTTTGCTTACGTGGCGAAATCGAGCTCTCCTATTGGCCCAATTGTTTTTTCCATAAGAATGAATTGACAAAATCACTCCAAAATGATGTAATTCCTTTATTATATAAATATAAAAGATTAAATTTTTTCAAACCGTTAATCGTTAAACGGAAAAATATATACTATTACGACATTTAATTATCTTTTTATAAATAGGCACTTTGATATACTCATGACAAAAACAGTTTATTTCGTGTTTTTCACGCTTTTTTTACGTTTTTTTTTTCCTATTACTGAAATTTGCATGAAAAAAATCACTTGTGATTAAACACCCATTTGAATATTCTAATAATATCACATGTGATATTAGTGTTAAATAACATATGATATCACATGTGATACTACATATAATATGTGATTTAACATTAACATCACATGTGATATTATTAGAATATTCATATGAGTGTTTACTCACATGTGATTTCTTATGCAATTTTTAATAACAAAGAAAAAAGAGAAAAAGACGAAAAACATAAAAAAGAAACGATTTTTTTTGTCGAAAGTATATCAAAGTGTACGTCTATAGAAAGAAAATTAAATGATCGTCGCGATAGTATAATTATTTTATCTTAACATATAACGGTTTAAAAGATATTTAAATTATAAAAAATATGTGAAATATTAAAATGTTTTTAATCTTAGACATTTATTTAATTTTTAGATGAAAGGTACGGATGAGTCTCTTAATATGCGAGAAAATTTAGAATTAAAAAAAGAATGTGCATGTATTATATAAGTGGTAAAGATAACGTGAAAATTCTACCGTATCTTTTAATAACTATCAATAAGCATTAAATGCATATTTAGTATATCATAACCATGACAATAATAATTGTAATAATTTATTACGTGATTTGGGTATGATCTGTTTGCCATAACACTCCAAAATGTTTATGTATATATACACCGAGAACACAATTGATATTGATCCATAAAACTTTTACTTAGCTTCTTTGATTTTGAATTGTAATCTACAAAATCATGGTTCAAATAAAGATAATTTTTCTGATCACATTGTTGTTTTTCATCTCTGGTAATTTACTCTTCATATATGTCTAGCTTTCCATATATATGTCTTTGAAAATTATTGCTAACAAAATTATATTACAGTTTGGAATGTTTCGTGCCGATCAATTGACAAAGAATCAATAGTAAATCACCCAACATTATCTAAGAACGATGTGAAAGGTCAGCAATGTGACCCTAGCGTACTTGGTAGTTGCGTACTTTTTTGTGGCGTTGGATGGCCAGGATGTTGTAACAATGTTTGTAATTGTTACTGTGGTGATATACATGAGTGCCGACTTTGTGATTAGTCTTGGCTACTTTATGATATATTTGTGAGGTTAAAATAAATGAATTATTAAAAGGTTAATCCATTGAACTACTTCTCTGGTACTATTAAATTAATAGGTCACTTCCTCTTTATTTGTTTAATTAAGAAAAGGATCTCTCGTATTGTTTTTTTATTTTTCTTATGATAAAATTGAATACTTCCTCTGTCCTATAAAAAATGTCCGATTTATTATATATATCTGTCTTAGGAAATGTGTTTAATTTTTATTTTTAAATAATAATTATGATTGTTTTTCCTACTTTACGCATATAATCAAATCATGCATTAATTATTAATTCCTAATTTTTATATTAACTGTGAAGGTAAAAATGACTTTTATGTCAACATTAATTTTTTTCATTTTTTATTTGCCGACTCTTTGGGACGGAAGGAGTATGCATAAAAGACATGTCGTTGTGTTCCCGATACCTTTTCTTTCCCATTATTAAAATCTTGAATCTGACTCCGGACCGATGAACAATATGAGTTACCAGCAGCAATCGTCACCAAAATTTTTTATTATTCCAAGAATTTGCATGCTTAGTCATACATACAGTGTATACTCAAATATTTAGACATGTAATCCGTACCCGCTTACTTATCATATTGGCGCCATGTGTGGAACCCAAAGATTTATTTTATCTTTTATTTTCAACAAACAACCATTACACTACTGATATGCTTTCTGTGTGCAAGTTTTAAAAATTTATAAAGACGAATTATCCGGCTATTACTATAAACACATACGAGCAAGTATACTCGTTCGTGATAGCAAAAGTAGGTAAGTCGAGATCGTCCCAAGAAATTTCGCTTTTGAAATTGTTTTAAAAGATTGGTAACAAGAAAGCTTTGTCAAGGCTCTCTCCAAAAATTATGGTTTTAATGAAAATTAATATTAAGAAATATATACTTGTGTGTAGTCTATAGGCAATCATAGTAAGTGTTCATGAAGGGTTGGTGTAAACTCTTGATGTGATGCACAAATCATAAGCAAATGATTTCCAACCCATGGTTTATGTTTGTAAAATCATTTTAAGAACAATAACATATAGGTAATCCTTTCGGTCCTTATCCTAATGATTATCCTTTAGAAAATCCATTTGTTTGTAAAATGTTCTTATTAAACTCGTTCCTACGAATCTTTCGACCTTTCGTGATGAAAATGTTTCTAGTCTTGTTTCAATAAGTAAACATGGTGGATGTCAATCACCATATCCCCATACTAGTTTGTCACTTAACTTTTTGGAATAAAACACAAGAGAAATCCTTTCGGTCCTTTTTCTTAAAACATGTTTTACCGACAAATCAAACAAGACTAGTAGTTTTCCAACAAACTCATTTAAACAAGATCATATACATGCATCACATATAAGAACACTAGTATGATTTCCTACATCCTCACACACAAGTATACTCAAGAACTATTCCATGACAATTATAACAAAACACAAGTAATAACAAAGTAATTCCAATAACTCAAGAGAGTAGAAATTCGTAACAAGTTCCATAGAATACCTAAACTTTTGGATTACAAGAACTAGAATTTGTGGATTATGGCAACCACACGCCTCCAATCGCCTAGCTTAACCGTATAACTCCGAATGATCAAACAATGGATGAGAATTCGTCTCCCCAACCTCCTGGACGTTTTACAGCAGTAACCAAACTTTTGGGATGAATAAAATGGTTGGTAATAGCTTTGGTGTAAACTATTACACTTTGGGTTGTGTCACACCTAGACTACTAAGTCTAGGTTCATTATATAGCTAGAGAACCATAACTATCTGTCTAAAAACGTTCTATACAAGTAAATAACAGGAAATGATCGGCCTCCAATGATTATGGGGAGTTAAGGCAACATTAAATAACAAAAGTTGTAACTCAAGTTCAGGCAACCGGATCGGTTGCAACGCAATCGGATCGGTTGCGCCTTGTTCACTCGCCCAACCGGATCATTTGCGGGTTCCAACCGAACGGTTGGGCGCCTCTTGTACCCCCAGTTTTGACTTTTGTTGACTTTTCTTGATTTGCGCCTTTTTCTTTGTTTTCGCTGATGATTTCCAAGACGAAACTTGATCTTTACTTGCTGTAGATACTTAGATATAATTGCGCTTCCTAATCATTGAGTCCAAGAGCTTCCTTACTCGACTTCCTTCCTCGGGAATTCTCCAAATGTGCATGAAAACTTCATTTCTTCATCTTTTGTGATACCTGGCTACATACACATACACAATACGCATCTTTTGCACTTTTACAACAGTTATGAGTAAATATAGCCGATTATCATACACAAAACCAACAATAACGCTATTAAAAACATGTTCATTTTGAGCGTTATCAAATTCCCCCATACTTAAGTTCTACTCGCCCTCGAGTAGGTCTAACATTTGAAAAAATCGATTTCAATGGTCTTGATACCGTGGTTCCGAAAATTTTAACAATCATCTCAAAAGATATAATTATTAATTTGCTTTTAATATGTGAAAACTTTAAAATGAACCAAATACTTTAGATAACACAACTAAAACACCTCACGAATGATTTTAAGAATTCACTCAACACTCATATATTGGTGGGTATATGTAAATCACTCAATGCCTAGTCATGATCAATGCTTTTTACCATAAGCTTGTGCAAGTATCAAAACAAAGAAAGTAAATTCATCAAAGAGGGCTTTTATTCGGGTTATAACGTTAAGGCTTCGGGTTTATAAAAGGTATGGATAAGGCATGGGATGGTTTATGAAATTGGTGTTATAAGAAAAATAAAGTCAAGTCTAAACCTCCATGTTGCTAGCCATCATACAAACCACAATCCCGAAAATGATTATATTTTCCTCTTCTTCACATATCGATTTCCAAACACATATAACTCAATTTAGCTCATTGGCTAATCAATATTCTTCATATAGCACATTGGCTATAACCCTTTTTTTTCATAACAAAGTTCCCCCACACTTAGTGTAAGCATACACCACAAAAAATACATATGAGAAAGATGTCTCCTTCATATTTGTTGGAGAATGGTACACACTATAGACAAAATGTAGCTTCTTCATAATCATCAAAAACAATCCAACACTCCAAACGACTAGCAACAAACCAATAGACATGACATGGGTTGGCTAAGGTTTAAGGTGTAAAATCTTTTTGTATTTTTCTAGATTTAAACAAGAATGAAAAGATTGGCTCGAAGGGTGTAACTAAGGGTATCTAGTGCTAAAAATGAGCACTTACAAATGGGTCCATATAAGGTGGTTAACTAACTGATGTGGTTAGCAAAAAAAATTAGATGTAAAATGGAAGGCCATTTGGGTTAAATCCTACGATGCCTCTTATCATTTGAACATATTTTTATCACTCGAGAGTGATTTTAACCGTAATGCATAACAAGTACAAGTTCTAGAATCGACATAATCACCGGCACACTCATAGCAAATATAAAACAAAAGATGTGTTTTAAACCTCACAATTAAGTGGAAAAAGGATATAATGCATGCTAGAAAATGCTATCGAATTCATAACGAATTACTTCCGTAATTTGGTTCAAATAAATTTTTTTCAAAAACCTCATTTTACCATTGAAATACTCAAGTTGTTCTTTAATATATCTCAATAACGTGTGAAAACAACTAGACAATCAAGGGCGATTTCCTACTAATTAATTAAATCCAAAAACTTTACCTAAAAACTAAAAATAAGACTAAAAACTAACAATTTAAAAAATCGTATAATTTTTTCCTATTTTCTTCCCTCCCCCATACTTAAGTTTTGCATTGTCCTCAATGTAATAAAAATGAACTTCAAAGTAAAGAAAATGGGAAAAAGAAATAGTCAAAAAGATACCACGGGATAGAATATGCAATATGCATATTGGGTCATAAGCAAGCATGTGAGTTATCCAACTCCAAGTATTGACCAACAATAAGCTTCCGACACATCCATCCTGCAAACAAAACTGCAAAATACGCAAAATACACAAAACAAAACAAACAAACGAACCAAACGCTACTTAAAATATGAAAATAAACAAAGTATGATAATCATCCTAAAGAAATAGTTAAGAGATAGAGATAATATTGTTCGACACACAATAACCATTGTTTTTGAAACCATAAATCAAGAATGATCCACGATCATTCGTCATCCTCACTCATCTCATCACCTTCGTCATCATCATCACTTTCGGTTTCGTAGTTCTCCTCCTCATCAAAGATTATGTAAACCTTCCTCTTCTTTTTCTCCTTTGAAACGCCCGATGAAGATCCTCCAACATCATAGCTACATCCTCCAACCTCGGGTAATCTACCATATGCAGGCACTGGGTCGGGAAATGGTGCATAACCAGGATATGGATATGGATATGGTCCAGGATAAGAGGTGTAGGGGAAAGGATATGGTGGAACGTTGGGTGGGTTGTAGGGTGGCAACTCGTAATTGGCTTCTTGAGCTATGTGTTGAAAGATCGACATTGAATAATCATTGATGTAATTGTTTCTTAACATCATCGAATCTCTCCACACTTCCCTACACTCAATTTCATTCAAATGTTGGTTCCACTCTCCCCAACCTGAGTCAAAACTACTAGACGTACCCGTTTGCACGTTTCCCATCGGTATATTGCCCATCGGCACATTTCCTTGCTGCTGTGGTGGTTGTTGTTGTTGTTGTGGTTCAATCCATGCTCCCAACGTTTTCGTCCTCCTATTCAAAGCATTACCAAAACCAATTGCATTCCACATCTCACTAATATTTTGCTCTCCACACTTAGCCAACTCACTACTATTGTAATACCCAAGATTCCTTGCCAACCTCGTCACAAAATGGCCTCCACAAATGTTGCTATTACCTTTGATTCCCGGGGCTCTCCTAGACAAATACTCGGCTATGAGCCAAGCCGCATTTCCATCCTTAGTTTCTTCCAATAACATCATAACCCACAAGTCCGGCTTATGACATTTGTCCCTGCTTCCAACTCTATGAAACGACCCAGTTACTAGCAACTTGTGTAGCACTCTCATCAACGGATTCCTAATGGTTGCAGCATTCCTTCTAGTACAAGAAAGATCTCCCACACGATTCCAGTAAGTGGGGATACTAGGGTAATCTTTTTCAAACCTCCTAAGCCTCGAAAAATGAGCTTCAAACAATCGATGCTTAATCTCATTCGGTTCATACAAGCCAAGAGCAACAGCAAAATCCAGCAAAGTATAGGCGTGATCCTGCCCACAAAGCCTAAACCAAAACAAACTTCTTCCATGATGTTCCGAATATTGACCTTTCTTTCAAAGTACATAGTCAAAAAGAACTCCATACACCATTCACGAAAAACCTCTTCATTTATCCTAAATTCTCTTTCCCATGACAAATCATCAAACGAATCCCCATCAACCGGATAGACATAAGACATCCGCATCATGTGACGCAACTCATTTTCACACTCATATTCAGCAAACAAATCCCAATCAATCAACCTTGGAACCAAAACTGTCCTATTTTGCAACTTTGACAATCGTTCCCTGAAAGCATGTTTCTCCTCATAGGTGAGATCTTTGAACTTCAAGTTTGCATTCGCTTCATGATAACATCAAATAGTCCTGAATATTAAGTGTCAATTTCCCCCGATAATGCTCGTTATTTATATCATTTATATGGATTTACGCTTTTTTTCCATTGTTTTCCACTTTCAGGTAAATTACGAGCATTGGAGCTAAAGAGACGCGGAAATGGAAACATAACTAAAGATTTATCACAGTATGCCTATTTTGAAGAAGTTACGGTGTAACTCCTCTCTCACATTACGCCGTAACTATTTCGTGACCCAGAATACCAACTTATCAAGAGGTTACGGCGTAACTCCTCCCAAAGGTTACGACGTAACTCCATTAGGTCAAAAGAGGTTCCACGCCGCTGATACTTACGCCGTAACTACTGCAGCACTTACGACGTAACCGAGTTTATTGAAGACTACGGCGTAACCACTAATATGGTTACGCCGTAACTAGCAGATCTAGTGCATTTACGAAGAAATAGAAGGTTACGGCGTAACTCCTATATTGGTTACGCAGTAACCCAGACCTGGCCTATAAATACCCCACGAATTCTAGCATTTCTAATCATCCCATTCCACACACAACACTCTGAGAACGTGCGAAAAAGCTCAAGGCAGGTCTAGGGGAGCATACGGAGCTGTTTCCAAGGGAGAAGTCACTCCATTACGATAAGCTTTAGCGTTTTATATTTCTTTTACTTTCAATTCATGTATTTTGTACCTTTGAATATTGAATTGATTTGCATGATTAATATGAGCGGCTAAGCACCCTTTGGTGCTAGCCTAGTTATGATTCCTTAATTGTTTTGTTTGCGTTTACCTTTACTTCCGTATAATTATTTCTAAGTGTATGCATGCATAGTTCATTGGTAGTCCCTTGGTTCGGTAGTTTTGAATGGCGGTAGAGGCCAATTGCCTAGGAGATATGACCAAATGACCCTAGGTGAGCGGACTGAGACGGGAAGGGTAAGATATGACCAACTGACGACCCTTTCTACTTGTGCGATTTGACCAACTGATCACCTATCGTTTGGATGAACTTAAGAATTGGGGGGTGTAGTGTCTAAGTTCCTAACGGCCGGGCACTCACTATTTTGAATCTAGCATGTAGCGGTACTTAATGACTTGGCTTAGGGGACCAGGAACAACAGGACTTATGACGGTGCGCCTGATTGCTCCTGTGGTGGCATCTTTGCTGATAGGTTAGGGCGAATTGACCAAATGTTGTCCTCTCGAATTTGACCCCACATGGAGTAATTGGAAGTAGGTAGACGTAGACATAACTAGCTAGGAAGATTGATTAGGTTAGCACCACTATTCCTCTATTGATTTCCCTTTTATCCATTTATCTGCTTTTATTTCATTCTGCATTAATAGTTTAATTAATTAAATCCCTATCGAAACTATTATTATTCTGTGACACTAGACTTAGTAATAATTCAACACACATAGCTCTTGGGACGACCTCGGCTTTACCATTTACTACACTACACGCGACCGGGTACACTGCCCGTTAGTGCATTAGGGTAGACCATAGGTATAGCGAGACACTATAAATATTAAGACCTGGTCAGTAAAACCTGCATCAAGTTTTTGGCGCCGCTGCCGGGGAGTTATATTAGGATTGATATTAAGTCTTTCATTTCATTTTTTAAACTTTTCTCACGATCATATTTCAAGTTTTCAGGTACCATGGAAGTTGTTAACATCGATGACCTCACTCTTGAGGAATACTTGGCGTTGACAAGAGCGGAACAAGGTCCGGGTCTCGTAAGACCGGCAATCAGAGCGGATGTTCGTTTCGAAATTAAAGACCAATTTATGAGGGAGCTTCGCGCTAACCCTTTTTTCAGGAAACAGGACGAAGACGCATATGAGCACGTTGAAAATGTCCTATACATCGCTAGCCTTTTCAACATTCCAGGCGTGTCTCATGATGCTGTTATGCTAAGGGTATTCCTGATGACTCTTACTGGAGCAGCCAGAAGATGGATCGAAAGATTGCCCGCCGGGCAGTTAATACTTGGGCGCTACTAAAGAAACACTTTATTCAAAGATATTGCCCACCATCAAAGATTTCTAACCAGCTTTTGGAGATCCATAATTTCAAACAAGAAGACGACGAAACTCTGTATCAAGCTTGGGACAGATACAACGATCTTCTGTATAAGTGTCCTACCAATGATCTGAATAACCAGCAGAAGGTCAATATTTTCTACAAAGGAATTAACGTAACTACAAGGCAAATGCTGGACTATCAAGGACCTATCCCGAACATGACTCCTACCACTGCAATTGAAGCTATTCAAAAAATGGCGGACCACTCTAAAAAATGGCACGACGGTGGGAGTAAAAGAAACCAAAGCGGAAGTTTTGACAGAATTGCAGCAATCGCTAGTAAAATTGAAAATCTCAGTCGAGATATGCTGAAAGTCAGAGAAACCGTTCATGCCATCCAAGTAGGTTGTGAAATCTGTGGAGGAGGACATCTTACGAAAAATTGTCCTTATGTGGACGAAGAGATTATTGAAGAAGCTAAGTATGGGGAAAATCGGCCATTTTACGGAGATAATCGGAATAGTAATGATTATCGTAGAAATTACAACCGTGGGCCTTATGGAGAAAGAAAGCCCAATCTTGAAGAAACATTTAGTAAGTTCCTGGAAAGTTCAGCCCAAAGACAAAAGGAGCAAGATGAGTGGTTGAAAGAACTCCAGGAGAACACTGACAGAAACCTTTCCAAGCACGACACAACTCTGAAAAACCTAGAATCCATGGTGATGAAGCTCAGTGAAAAAGTAAGGAGGAATAACGATAAACCTGAAGGATCTAAACCAGCTATGGAATGTAAGGTAATTTTTTCTGATGACAACTCGAAGGTTCAAGTCAATGATACAGATTTAGGGGATGATTTCATCGACAGATCTGAGTTACGCCGTAACATGCCTAATGAGTTACGGCGTAACTATGTGTTTGACAGCGATAACGGGGTTGTGAAGAATACTGAGGAAATCCACTCTAACGAATTACGCTGTAACCAAGAATCTCAGTTACGGCTCAACTGGGATACGTGGGCAGACAACTTCCTTGATATAGGTGAATCAGAGACTCAGAAAACTAGTGAATGGTCCCACGATATTAACCTATTTCCTTTATCACCATCTAAAAAAAGATATCATTGGTGCAAGGCTATACCAGTAACTAAGGGGGACTCGTTTGACCTATGGGCTTCATGTGATCCTAGAAACGAAACTTGTGATGGAGGTACTGACAAAGAGAGAATCAAGAATAACAAGTTTTTATGGACTGCTTACACTGATGATGAAAAGACTCGAAAAACTCTCTCTTGAAGATGAAGAAGAGCCACTTATAACTCACTGGTGTGCTCCTGTCATCATAACTGACGAGGAGACCACAAGAGCATGGCCTACATGCAGCCCCTTCCATGAGTATTGCAATGGCGGAGACAATGAAAGAAAGGAAGAGTGGACATGCCCTCATGAGCGTGAAAGACATTGTATAAAATTCGGTGATTTAGCATTTAAAGACTGGTACGCAATTCAATTCGGGGATGCCAAGATCGATCCAAATCTTCTTATGAAGCTAAAAATTGATTACGAAGAGCACATTCAGAAAAAGGAAGAGGCTAATAATGATATAAACTGCACGGATGAGCATTTAAATGAAACTGACAACAAGAAATTACGCAGTCACTGGTGCGAAAGAGTAAAATCTCCTGGGGAAATTCTCTGGGCATCATGCAACCCGTATGATGATATGTGTAACGGGGGAAACAGCTCTGGAAGAATAGGAAAAAATGAATTCTTTTGGTCCTCGACCAATGATGAGGAGAGAACAAGTTTGCCTTGGCTGGACAACCTAGGATTTGATAGTTGGGTGAAGATTAAGTATGGACATGTGGACACATTAACCAAAGAGAAGATTTGGAAGGAATACATGGATCGAGAAAATTCAAACAACGAAAGTCTCAACAACACGAGTGAAATAATAATTGAAAATGACAAAGAGTTGGTTAGTAATGATAAAGAAGAATGCAAGCACGTTCTAGTGGAGAATATGCTCGATGAAGAATGGTTCAAGGACACAGCTTCTGATGACGATGATATTGAAGGGATCCTAGATTACCTTGAGTTTCAAGGAAATGAGGAGTTCACTGATCCCGATGACGAAGCTTACGAACAAAGGAGGTGCAAACTCCTGGGGATTCCCTACAAAAGACCACCTCTAATTATTGTCGAAAAATATGAATTCACTCGATACCACCTGGGACCGGAAGAGAAATTTTGTAAAGTCCGAAAAATCGAAACCAATGAATACCACCGAACTGCCTCGAATGTTGCGTGGATGAGGCATAATTTGATGAAAGATATTGAAGAAGTGGGGCAAGTTCAAAGGTCCCCATAGAAGCCCCGCAACTCTGAGTCTAACCTAAAGACTCGTTAATAAAGAAAAGTGCTCTTTCGGGAGACAACCCGAATTATCCCTTTCTTTTGTTTTTATTTCTTTTCTGTTGGGTTTTGTGTTTTTTAACCATTTTTGCAGGAAACGAGGAACTAATTGTTGCTGCATTTGCTGATCTGAACAGAGTTACGGCGTAACTCATCTTGGTGATTACACCGTAACCAACATTTTAGCAGCAGAACTCTTGACGCATTACCAATTACGGCGTAATACCATCTCAGTGGTTACGCCGTAACTACTCGCTTTACAGCTCATACAAGGTTTTGCCAGTTACGGCGTAACTCCCTCATAGGAGTTACGACGTAACTTTCCTCTGCTTTAATTCTTTCATTTTAAAACACAGTAACCTTGTATTAGTTTTTAAATGAACTTTGTGGGCGTGTTCCCTGTAAACCCTCACGAGACTTCACTCGTCCACTTGGGACACCAAGTGGTTTAAAAGGCTTGTTGCATTCGCTAAATGCAACCTTGATTCCTACGAAAGTGAGTTAGGTTTGTTTTTCATTTTTTCATTTTTTCTTTTTAGAATTATGCTTGTCGGTATTGTGATTTTAGGGATTGAAGTTTGTTCATGACGCTTAAATGAAGGCACGGTTCTTTTTCGTGGGCCTTCTTCTTTTTGGAGCAAATTTCAGGGAAGTTCTCGCTCTAATTCTACCTTTCTCTTCACCTTTATTTTAATGCCTAGTACAAAAGGGACTTTGTACAATTAAAGTGGGGGGACGGGAGTAGAATTATCTCTTGAACTTTATTTCGCCCTCATTTTTCTAGTTTATTTTGAAAAATTATGCCATTTTTAAAATTTTTACATGTTTTTCCTAACCTAACTAGATTAGACCTTAGCCGAGCACATACAACCCTTGACATTACATGGTGAGATTAGCCTTATCCATTTCCAATATTTTACCCCAAATCCACCAAATTATGAGTGTGCCGGTAGCTTGTAAACTTTAGAACTTGGCCTTTGCATCATTTCGAGACCATGGACGAGGTATGTTGAGTTAGCTTGATGTATTTGGACTTTTCAGTTTTAGAAGGCAATATTATAGGATTATCACCCAAACAGCCTACCATTGTGAGTCTATCGATTAGTCACCTCGACTTTTCGACCCCCATGTAAAACCCTTTTGTTTCACTCACCTTTAGTGCAAGATACCCCTAGATACACCCTTCTGAGCCATTCCTTTCATTTTGTCAACCCAATATATTGTTTCGTTACACCTATACACCTTAGCCTACCCTGTAGTCTTTATTTGTGATTGGGAAGTCATCATTTGCCTAAGTTCAAGGTTCGAGTGGAAAGGTTTGGAAATCACGCTTTCATCGACAACATTTATGAAGATCATTGAAGACCCCCCGAATTCCCATTCATCTCAAGTGGGGGGATGTTATGTTGAAAAAAAAAAGTTGATTGAGTTATGATATTGTAAAGTGCGATGTTATAGGCACTATAGTATGAGCTTTATTGATTAGTATCGAGGAGGCCACCTCGGTCACATTTGAAGATTGGAGTTGGTAGTTATGCCAACAGAAGAAGAAAATGTAGTGTGCCCATCACGACGTCCTCTAATGACACATCTACCTTGCATTTCATGATCCGGTTTCTAGACTTCTAAGCTTAAACTTTGGGCAGACGGTAAGTGGTGATGACTTGGTTATAGATTTAGACTACCTGCTTGTTTTTCATTTTACACCAATTATATATCCCATGTCTTATCCTACCCTTTAGTCATGAAGCATGTCTAGGTGATGCAGCGAGCAATCTTTGGTGTCTTGGCCATGGATTTCGGCATGTATAATTGATTTTGTCCACTTCGCCGTGACATGTTAGTTATGATGAGTCACCCCTAAACCTTTGTCGTGTCTACCCATATTGCCTTCGAGAATTGTTTAGCCCTTAACTCTAGTGGTGGAGATTTGTGTAACCGCCAAGCTTATGATAGAATACATGCTATGACTGTGCGATTGAGTGATCACCCCAAAATTGACACTTAGAATAGTTGAGAGATTTGAGTGTTTGTTCCCCTTTCATGAGGTGTTCGGCTTTGTTTTATTCTAGCATAAGGGATTTGTAAACTCATATTTTCCAGGTTTTGGGAGATATCTTTTTAGGAATCTATCTAATAAGGTCTACTTGAGGGCAAGTAGAGTTCAAGTGGCGGGATATTTGATAACATCAAATAGTCCTGAATATTAAGTGTCAATTTCTCCCGATAATGCTCGTTATTTATATCATTTGTATGGATTTACGCTTGTTTTCCATTGTTTTCCACTTTCAGGTAAATTACGAGCATTGGAGCTAAAGAGACGCGGAAATGGAAACATAACTAAAGATTTATCACAGTATGCCTATTTTGAAGAAGTTACGGCGTAACTCCTTTCTCACATTACGCCGTAACTGTTGCGTGACCCAGAATACCAACTTATCAAGAGGTTACGGTGTAACTCCTCCCAAAGGTTACGATGTAACTTCATTAGGTCAAAAGAGGTTCCACGCCGCTGATACTTACGCCGTAACTATTGCAGCACTTACGACGTAACCGAGTTTATTGAAGACTACGGCGTAACCACTAATATGGTTACGCCGTAACTAGCAGATCTAGTGCATTTACGAAGAAATAGAAGGTTACGGCGTAACTCCTATATTGGTTACGCCGTAACCCAGACCTGGCCTATAAATACCCCACGAATTCCAGCATTTCTAATCATCCCATTCTACACACAACACTCTGAGAACGTGGGAAAAAGCTCAAGGTAGGTCTAGGGGAGCATATGGAGCTGTTTCAAAGGGAGAAGTCACTCAATTACGATAAGCTTTAGCGTTTTATATTTCTTTTACTTTCAATTCATGTATTTCGTACCTTTGAATATTGAATTGATTTGCATGATTAATATGAGCGGCTAAGCCCCCTTTGGTGCTAGCCTAGTTATGATTCCTTAATTGTTTTGTTTGCGTTTACCTTTACTTCCGTACAATTATTTCTAAGTGTATGCATGCATAGTTTTTTGGTAGTCACCCTTGGTTCGGTAGTTTTGAATGGCGATAGAGGCCAATTGCCTAGGAGATATGACCAACTGACCCTAGGTGAGCGGACTGAGACGGGAAGGGTAAGATATGACCAACTGACGACCCTTTCTACTTGTGCGATTTGACCAACTGATCACCTATCGTTTGGATGAACTTAGGAATGGGGGGGGGGGGTGTAGTGTCTAAGTTCCTAACGGCCGGGCACTCACTATTTTGAATCTAGCATGTAGCGGTACTTAATGACTTGGCTTAGGGGACCAGGAACAACAGGACTTATGACGGTGCGCCTGATTTCTCCTGTGGTGGCATCTTTGTTGATAGGTTAGGGCGAATTGACCAAATGTTGTCCTCTCGAATTTGACCCCACCTGAAGTAATTGGAAGTAGGTAGACGTAGACATAACTAGCTAGGAAGATTGATTAGGTTAGCACCACTATTCCTCTATTGATTTCCCTTTTATCCATTTATCTGCTTTTATTTCATTCTGCATTAGTAGTTTAATTAATTAAATCCCTATCGAAACTATTATTATTCTGTGACACTAGACTTAGTAATAATTCAACACACATAGCTCTTGGGACGACCTCGGCTTTACCATTTACTACACTACACGCGACCGGGTACACTGCCCGTTAGTGCATTAGGGTAGACCATAGGTATAGCGAGACACTATAAATATTAAGACCTGGTCAGTAAAACCTGCATCACTTCAGCCTTCAAGCTATACGTGACTTTCTTCCTTGCGTTCCTTTGGCAATACTTGGTAACAATCGGGTTTAGTGGAACCCATGTCGAACTTGAACAACCTACAACATTTCTCTGTAGAAATCATAAATATAAGTCAATATAAGAGTGTTAGAACAAACGAGAAGGTCCATAGTAGCCTCTAGGGTCTAGTTCAAAATTTTGAAAATTTCCAAAACAGATGGTGGAATCGGATCGGTTGAGGGGCAACCGGATCGGTTCCACTCAAGACCTCAATCCAACCGTCCGGTTGCGATTCGCAACCGGATCGGTTACTCCATCCTGCAGAAGGCTTTGCCTTCAAATCCATTTCCCACTAGATTTTTCTAATTCCAATTCACTCCTAGACTGCATTCTAACATTATCAATGATTCCCACATCCTCAAATTGCTCTTAATTCAATTTTCAAAGCTTCCAATCATCATATGTTCATTTTGCTTCCAATCTAAACTTCAATCCTTAATTACTTGTTCTAATCAACAATGTGGCATCTAAAATTCATTAAAAACGCCTCATCTACCAACTAGGAATCATCAAATGCAACTTAATTTGATTCAATGACACAACCTAATTAAATCCGAAAGATCAATCATCTAATACTCATTCCATGTTGAATCAATCACTACAATTCTTTTTGCAATGCATTCCTATATCAATTACCCACTTAATCCTAAAAGATTACAACTTAATTCGAATTCTATCAAAAACCCCCAAATTATTGACCTAATTTGCAATTCGAATCAGATACTCTAATTAAACCTTAATTAAGTTAATTGATTGCAGATGCTTACTTGCTTAGGTGCCATGATGATCTTCTACAACTTTTACAATCTTCAAACAACTTCTAATGGTCGAATTTTGCGAAACCCAGCTGGAGGATTAGTGTGTGTGTGTGTTTTTCTGGAAAAATTGAATTTTTGGTATATATACTTGCATGCAACCATTTCAGTCATGGACACAGCCGTTTTGGTTTGCATTTTTGCAGAATTTTGCCTTTTTCACTTTACTTGGGCATTTTACCTTCCAAGCAACAATCGTTTACTCAAAAATCCGATTAAAGATGCACACAAAATTCATCCAACCATTTGGAAATTTTAACAACATCTAATCTCAAAAACTAAATAATCATACTTAAACTCATAACTTAAACTAAAACTCAAAATGCATTAATTAAATAACTTCAAATCAAAATAATAATAAGAGAAAATAAAAATGAAATGAAAAACAAGAAATCCTAAATGCATAAAATTAAAAGTTCATGAAAATCAAGCAAACAATTGCTTGTTATTATGGTGTTTTGCTTCTCCTTAGTACTCCTCAAAATACTCATGCCTTAAGATGTCCTCACTTAGAAATTTCCTGGTCAATTCACGGTGTGTTTCATGAGTTTTGAATTTCTTTACAAATCTTCTCCCATCTGGGCATAGTATATCAAAATTGACGTGCCATTCTCCGGCTCCATCCTCTCTTTTGTAAATACTTGACCCCTCGGGTCCCCATTCCAATTTTTTGAGTTGAACCGGTAGAGAACCTAAGAAATCGGCTAGCTTCTTGTAAACAAGGATGTTTTTGAATGGATTGTAAAATACTTCCACCGCTAGTGCGCGTTCCATTTCATCCTCAATATCAAAGTATGGTGGAGCTAGTGGTCCATACATCGGGTTCCCGTGGACATCACGTCCAACTTCAAAACAAGTCAAGTCATCGTCCGCTTCAAATAATTCTAAATCCTCCATGAATTACAAAACTTGGTCCCCTCTTCTTGGGATAATAGGTTTGTTTTAAGATCCCATCATCGATTGTCATCGTACCCCTACCCATATCTATGATTGCACCACATGTGCGTAGGTGATAAGGTTTTAAAAGGTACCTTTTTGAGGGGTCATTTAAGCCCTTATTCGATCACTTCTGTATCCGTTATTGCTTAATATCGTTCCTTTTCACTTTTTAGGTCTCTTGAAGGCAAAATGCTGGAATGATGCTTATTTGGACGAAAAGGCGCGAATATACGAAGAAAATGGCCAAAGTCAGAATCGAGACACTCAAAGCTGCTGAAACATAAGGCGACGGCGTCACTGCATATCTGCGACGCCGTCGGGAAGGAATTTTTCGACGGGTCAGAAACGAAATTGCATGTTTTCAAGGGACGACGTCAGGTTCTAAAGGAGTAGGCCGTCGCTACTCAGACGGCCTAGATGCAACCAAGACGGCGTCAGAGCTGAAGGGGACGGCATCACAGTCATAAGGCGACGCCGTCGCAAGGTTTACGTGGCCAAGACGAAACCCTAATGACGGCGACACGACGGCGTCACGAAACATAAGGTGACGCCGTCGCAGATGTAATCTTATATATAGAATCCGAATTTTTCAGTTTTTGTGTGTAGTCTTTTGGAGTAAAAACCTAAAACCGAACCAAGGCTTTCTTGTGCAGTATTTTAGGGTTCTAAACCCTATTATACATCAAGATAAGTATTTACTTCATTAATTTAATTATGTCTTTGATTATTTGTGTGTATGCTTGCATGTTCTCCATGTCCGGCTAATTTATTTGTGTGTTTGCTTAGGGAATATGAAACTTAATTATTGAATATTGATTGGTTGATACTTATCTTAGTTGACTAATGATCTAGAGTGCGCTAGATTATTCGTTGTGTACTTAATGCTTGACATTTCTTTGTGAACTTTAGAATATAATTATCTAGGTAATTGTAGGATAAAGTATTCAAGGACAACCGTAGAGTAGGCGTCTATAAATCACTAGAGGATTTGTAAACAAGACCCTTTGGTAATTTCAAAGAGTTAGGGAAATAAGCACGCCCTATAGCCTTAGAATCACAACGCA
The DNA here is from genome assembly GCA_019973895.1 of Chrysanthemum seticuspe. Taxonomy (NCBI): domain Eukaryota; kingdom Viridiplantae; phylum Streptophyta; class Magnoliopsida; order Asterales; family Asteraceae; genus Chrysanthemum; species Chrysanthemum seticuspe. Next base: position 51,958,761 of record BPTQ01000009.1, on the reverse strand, counting down.
ACTAGGAATAAGGACGTGACAAATCAACCATCAATAGGAGATAATTAAGGAGTAGTAAAACCTAAGTAAACACATCTTTAAACTATCATACGAGTACACATCAATTAGACATAGACTATCACAACCTTAGCTTAGATAATTAGATAATAGTAGAGTAATCGGTAGCAATACCAACCCCCCAAATCCAATACCCGAGATTCGTACCTTTTCATTTTCTAAAAAACATAAAAAGATAAAAAATAATCTTCCTCAACCTCAACCTTAGCGTAGTAACTTCTCACTAGCATTCCTATTCCCCTAGAGAACGATATCAATACCCGTGGCTTACCCTAATTACTACACTACAACGATTAGGTTCACTGCCTAGGGTGTTATAAAACTTGCTCGAAGAAAAGGAAGTTTCCTTGACCCCGAACGACGCGTGTAGCGTTATCAGTAGGAACGGTCTTCCAAGTAGAAGAGGTAGACTCTTATCACCCGGGATGTCTAGGACTAGAAAATCGATCAAGTAAGGTTGATAGCCAATTTGCACCCTTACGTTTTTCACCTCCCCCATCGCCTTTGCTTGGGAGTTGTCCGCCATGGTAAGTTTGGAGTGATTTTGTTGTGGTTTACTAAGGCCCAACGTCTTAAATAATGGATAGGGCATAACATTGACGCTTGAACCCGTGTCCACCAAAGCATACATTAGAGTGGTCCCGTTAACTTTAATGGGCAAAACGAAGTTTCCCGGGTCACTCTCCTTACGTGGCATTCCCTTAAACAAGATTCTATCTCTATCCTCCTCCGATAGATCTTTATCCTCCAACCTTGCTCTTGCTAACATAACCGCGTCTAGTTTCTTGCGGTATAGAACATAATCTTGTAGCATCTCAATTACCGGCTTTTTCTCATTGAGTTTGAGAAATTTTTGTTCAAGGTTTTCTAAAATGGCTTCTTTTTGGTCTTGGGTCAAAGGTTTGAAGGTGTTTGGTGTATTGGGTGGTGAAGGTGTGTAATCATGGGTTTTGTTGGTAGATGTGGTAGGAGTTAATTTGTTGGATGAGGTTTTCTTTCTATTCGCCTTCCCCATCTTCACAACTTCCACATTCTCCTTCTCCATGTTAGTACATAACTCCACAAGCATTTCATTTACCCCTTCTCCATCCTTCTCATATAATTTTCACCATAGGCCATGTTTAGTTGAGCATCCCACGCACTCACCCCTTCGACACTACAAGGTGTACCGAACCTCATAAGTGGTGAATCATACTCCGTTAGTGGTGCTTGCATGAATACCACAACTCTATCCTTCTTAGGAAGTTGAACCTTGTTCTCTCCCACTTCTTCCACACATTCCGAATCAATAGCCAAGTCCTTCTTACTTTCTTCTAAAGTATTCCCAATCTTCTCCAACGAGTTTTCGATGTCCTTGAACATCTCATCCAAGTTACGTAGGTACTCAGAAATTCCGCTTAAACTATCCATAAGAACTATCTAACAAAACAAAACAAAACCAAAAGACAAACATCCAAATCATTAGCGTTAGAGTTAGTAAAAACCAAAGCAAACTACATAAACATATACTAAACAAGTAAAGACACTTATCAAGACTAAAAACACAAGCTAAAACTCAAAATCAAAAAAACTATAAAATATTTTACCGAGAGCTCCAACCGGATCGGTTGGTGGTAAACTTCCTAACCAAAAACTTCCAACCGATCCGGTTGCGGGTTGCAACCGAACGGTTGGAACGATTATCCATTTTTTTTATAAACTATAATTAATTAAACCTTTAATTATAAATTAATTAATTACCATTAATTGTACTTAAACTCTTAATTAAATGTGTCTACTCATTATCGTTATTAATTAAAAATATTAATTAAGTTAATTAACCAAAAAAAACTACATTAACTAATGAACTAACTAATCATTAAGACTAGTAACCCATAAAAACTGAAGATTAAATAAGCTAATTACTGCAATTAAGACAAGATTAACTAAAAAGTAATTAAAACTAAAAACGAAAAAATCTAAAAATTACTAAGACAAGGACAAACAATCTATAAGATAATCTATAAAAATCAGAAATGACAAGAAATCTATATATTATATATAACAGGAGGCATTTGGCATTAATGCCACCTCAATGCCAAATAATCAAATTTCATGCCACATAAGCATTTGTTGTCCAACTAAGCAATTTTTAAATCCACCTAAGCAATAATATTTAATTTTCGGATTTTATGTATTAAATTTCGAAATTCCTAAGCAATTATTTATAAAATTCGAATTTAATAAAAAATGACCATGGTGAGATTCGAACTTGAGTTGTTTGTAGGATTAGTATAAATAACTTGTGTGTTTACCACTTAGGCAACAAGTTATTTTGATAATTATGTTGCATATTATAATCTATAAACCTATGTAACTATGAGAATCCCCTACAACCAATTATCCACCATATCTATTCCTTAATTATAGCTTAACAATCTTTTTAATTGATATCCGAACTTTTATTCATTCATGACACAAAACCCTAATTTCATTCATTGGCTTTACGTATATTGATTATTTTTTTTATTATCATTGTTGGTTCATTGGAAGATTTTGATCATGATTCATAGAATGTCATCGCAGGTTTGCATGATGTTTGTGGCACTGAAGGTTGCACGATGTTTTTCTAAATGGTCTAAAAACCTCTGCAACACAAAACCTCTGTGTTCATTCTTATACTCTAATAAGTTTTTTTTTTTTTTTTTGATTTTATGTTATAATTATTTTTTTCGATATATATTTGTTCTTATTCAGTTACAACTGCTGCTTTGGCTTTGGTATTCTGGAGCACATCGATCTTGGTATCAAGTAAGTTGCTATTACGGTTTCTTTGGTAATTAGGTTTTTTTTTTCTTTTGATTTTATGTTATAATTATTTTTTTCGATATATATTTGTTCTTATTCAGTTAGAACTGCTGCTTTGGCTTTGGTATTCTGGAGCACATCGATCTTGGTATCAAGTAAGTTGCTATTACGGTTTCTTTGGTAATTGTGATCGCGCACTTTATGGATAACGTTATGGCGTATACCTGAGTTTAAAGTTCAAACATAAACATTAGTTAACTCCTTCAATGGAGTTAATGAAATAGAAAGGATTGTAGTATTGGTGAGTTCAAAGTATGGTACTTTTACATCAACGCTGAAAAAAATAACATAAGTGCACTTTCGTTTAGAATTTTTATTCCGATTTGTCTGTTCATGTGATGTACATTTCATGTTCACCGGCTCTACATTATTTTTAGCCTTCTGTGATCCTAGACATAAACATATGAATATCTCTGCTGAGAATATACGGCAAGGAAGTTGTTTCCAGTGGATTTACTGTTGTTTTGGCTTTTGTTTACCCAGAGAGAGTTTATACGAGGATGAAGGGTTTGATCAGAAATAGAGACAGTTGGCTGCTTTAGTTGTTTCAAAGGTACTTCTTTTGGTTTCCTGGTTTCTTTTACTTATGTATTAAGAACATAACGACTCGCTATCATATGCCCTTGGCGCAGGCAGTTTATTTGATGTTTTTGAGGATTCAGATTACGTTTACACACTTCTTGGTAAGCTTTGATATTAGTGTCAGTTACCAAAAATAGCAAATAAAAACTTGGTCGAGTGTACTCATAACACATGCTTTCTTTTCTCAGCAAAGCAATTGACGAGTATGCATCTCTGAGAACAAAGGCAGCTGAATCGAAGGAATCTGTTGATGTGGACCCTAGGCTGGAAGCAATAGTCAAGAGAATGCTTAATAAGTATGCATGCTTTACTTTCTTACAATTTTTAATTTCACAGGTTACAAGTATCACATGTCTCAAGTTTAGCAGTATTAATATGTTAAAAATAACTTAATAGTGAAGTAAGCATAAAATAGAGTTTGATATGATAATCACATTTCAATACGCTCTATTCAGGTAACGGTGAATTCAGGGGGAGTTGTGTTTTTTGCACTATTCAACCATAATGAAAGTGGCGAATCTCTCCCCAAGGAAGCAGCAGCAGTTATCAAAATAGCATCATCTAGAATGGCTACCCAATCAGAGTGGCTTGGCTATGAATTTGGAAAATGGCTTGGTGTCAGAAGTCCGCAAGTTATTATACCTTTCATTGTTCTTTTTAAATAACTTACCATCTCTGCAAACGTCTCAACTTCTTACGGCATTTTTTACTTTTGCAGGCTAAAGTCATTCACAATTGTAGTCCTGAATGGTTAAAGATCAAGGAAGGTGCAGAAAAAGCAAGAGAGACAGCACGCAGTTTCTGAAGCAGATGAAGTTGGTGAAGTGACATGCTCAGAACTTCTAGGATCTCTTGAGTTGAGTCGATGCCTTTATCAGATGAAGTACATTTTACTTACGTTGCATTTTACAATATTTTTTTCTTTTTCGTTTTCTGCATTTTCAAGTTTTGTGATTTTTTATAAATAAATTAGATTATTGCAGCTACATATTTGCTACTTAGTTGTTGAAGCAAACTTCAAGCCTTATTCAGATAGTTAACATAAGCCTAAATCAAGACCATCCATGTGCATGCTTATCCAATCACTACTCATATGTGCCGTAGAGTAATAAGAAATGATCGGGGATCAACATATTATGTAAAGGCTGGAACAAATTTAGCCAGAACACGATATTATAGGATGCAGTGCCATTGTTTTATGGGAACGGCCGAAGTATCGGTGCTATAAGTTCACCCAAAAACACTTTTTCATTCGCTCTTTAAACTCTTTCCTGTTCAATGTTTTGCTGTTAGTTATATATAGATCTAAAATGAATCTGATTATCTGATATGACCTTTATAAATACTTGAAGTAAGATTCAATATATAGTTTATTTGAGTGTTCCAACACAAGTTTGAGCATGTATTATGTCTAAATATCAAGCTGAACTTATGTTTAGCCTAAGCTCATGGACTTAAGCCCTAGGTGAAAGTAAGTTACTTAATTCTAATTTTAACGTCTCTGTGAATGCATGGGCTCCATGTAAATAAGATGAAACATATCTGTTGTGAGATCGTTGTTGTGGAAATAATATAAAACTCATCTCATCTTTGTTCCAATGTTATCCTAATATTTTGAATAAATCGATACTGGAGATTTTATGCATTAAGTTTATACATTTTTGGGAACTTTCCAGCGATATTCGCCCATTTCCCCCTTCTTTTAAGCTAATTCCTAATATGTCCTGTTTGACCTGTTAACGATTAAAATGTTCCCGAATCAACCTATGCATAAGTTAAGTTTTCATACATAGCTTAATATTTTTGAAAAAAATTGCTTGAGCGTGCCACTTAGGTCTTATGGAAGCCAAGATATTGGCTGCGCAAATAACACATACTTAGCCATAGCAATGGATAGGGTCATTGCAACCTTTCTCAGTAGAGTGCCTAGACCCAAATCGATCTCCATTTGCAGGTATGATCCTTACTTGGGTTGTAAGGTACAACAAAGAGAAGGAAACACAAAGTTTTTAAATGGCAAATAAGTTTGTAATAAACTGATTAAAAGCTTAGAATGGACAGCATGAAGTACAAAAATCGTGTCAATGAAAATGAAAATGCTATCTTAGATTATGATTTTTCAATTACTGTTATTTGTTGAAGGTAATAAATCAGTTTCTTTGCATAACACTCACATAGATTTTGTACTTAATGCAATTTTCTTTCACATTTACAGGAGTTTCAGGGGCTACTTTTATTGTTGTCAATGAGTGTGCTTTCAGTTTGAACAATGGTCATGCGTCATAGTGATTGTGGCTCCAATAAAATGGAGTGCTTTGGAAGAAAAAGTACATCATCCACTACAAACATATCTTTCAGTCAAAATGAAGTCACAGACGAAACCTCATACAGATTCGGCTATGATGTCAATCAAGCACGTGAACATTCACGTGGGGGCTACATTGAGTTATGGATGACTCTCGAGACTACTGGTGGATCAGGTCCTTGCCAAATTATAGGTTATCCTTAGAGGTGGTGCTGGACACCTATTGCGACAAATAGTTGGTAACAGGGAGCTGATTACACTTATCACATTTTCTCCCCTCCCAGATAAATTGTCAATAATTAAATTAGGCAGTGAATGTAACTCCAAAAAGAAACTTATGTCCCCTGATGGTAATTTCACGTTAAGCTTCTTTGGTGCAGAATATAATAGTTACTTGGGAATTTGGTTCATCGATGATGATTAGTCCACGAAAGTATGGGTAGCCAAACCAAACACACCAATAACATCCACCACATGTGCGCTATCCATTGAACCCAAAATAGGAAACTTGATCATCACTGTAAAAGGCAGGACTGTGATGAATATCACTGATGTTAAAGTGTGTCCATACACAAACATGTCTGTAAAACTACAAAACACAGGTAACTTACAACTCCAGTGGAAGAAAGTTCTTTAAATGGTCCGTCTGTGTTTAATGTGTGAGTTGTATGGGTCATTTTGATATAAGCAATCATTTCAGTGGCGGTGGATTTTTAGTTGGTTTGGATGGAGATAAACAGTTTAGGGGTGTTTGGGATTACATATTATAAACTGCATATCTGCTTTAAAATTGCTGCAACGCACGGGCTGCAAGAAGATGTACACGAAGATCTGCCATTGAAGGTTGTCCATTAATACTGATAATGTTTTTATGGTTCCATTTTTATGAGTAAGCTACGCAGTGTGTTGTAAAACACTTATCAGCCACCTATAACCATCTTTGTGTTGTTTGAACCCATACCGAAGTTGACCCATTTGTACATGAAATGGGTTGAGGTGCTACCCTTTACAAAAGGAGTTGAGAAGCAAAAAAGGTACTGTGGTTTGTGAGGTATACATACTGTGAATAATATCAGTTGAAGTTAGACCACCATTGAGAACCCAAGATTTTCAGTTAAGGAGGAAAGAATTAGAGAATCATTTTGGTTTTGCTTTTCATACAAGATGTTTAAAGAAAATAGTGATGGGAGTTTAGGTAACAATAAGTCATATATTACTACTGTCTTAATATTTTCTTATTAATCGTAATAAACCCTGCTATTTTTGTATATATGCCATGTGAAGGCATAGATGAGAATAGACTAAAGCTTGCAAGATCACAAGGGTAAACAACTTAAATCAGAGGTTTAAATGTATAAATGTATAATTATCTTTTTTATTTTTCTTAAGCATATAACAAGTGTATTCATATTCTCATAATCTTTGTGGCGTGTGTCTCTTATAGTAATCAGGTTCGTTGGAAACTTGGAATGGGCTCGCTTACGTATAGATAAGCATAAAATAGAAACAGTGCATACAATAGGTGTGCTTTTGATTTTTTGATATTGTAGGTATGCTTTTGATTTTTAATATTTATAACCACACGTACGAGGTAAGTGAAAAGAGCCCTTTCATTATTGTTATCGAGTTTAATAGTTGGCTTTATTTATTTTGCACCCCACTGATATGATTTTCATAACAAGAAGATACATTGATCCTCTCTCTTGTAGCGTACGACTTAAAATCGCTGCTGGTTTTGCGAAGGGGCTTTCTTACCTTCATAGCCCAGAAGTAAATGTGATATATCGCGAACTTAATTCCACCAAAATCTTTCTTGATTCTGTATGCTTTATCATTTTCATCAAGTACTACGTTAACACTTTTGTATGGTTCATTTACAATTCTGACTTCTTTTTATTCCCAGAATTGGAATGCAAAGATTTGTATGAGGTGGTTGGCTGAGAGTGGCCTTTTAGATGTGGAAAGTCATGTCTCTTCACAAGTTAGGAGTACCAGTGGGTATGCCGCTCCCGAATATTTGGACACAGGTAATTTACATGTGTATGCACACTCCCCTCCCAATGTTGCCCTTAATGTATAAACTTCTCCTCCCACGGCAACCTTCCCCTCCCAACATAACATGTATACAATGGACGTTATAACAGAAATCAATCTATCAGTATTAATTCTATGATGAAAATTCTTAAGACAACACTATATATCTCCCTCTTTTTTTCTGCATAAATCAGTTGCATTAACCTTCATTGATCTAGCTAAACGTTTCTTAATGGTTCATTTTATTAAGGAGACTTAACAGCAGCAAGCAACATATACACTTTTGGTGTGGTTCTTTTGGAAATCTTAACATGGAGGCAGTGCTTTGACAAGAACCTTCCATTAAGTGAGCAGGTACTGGTGGAGTCCGTTAAGCGTAACCTGAGTAGAAAGCAAAGGATCCAGCTAATCATATACCCGAATATAGATGGGCTGTACTCTCCGGATCTAGCAAAGAGAACTGTTAAGCTTGCAATGACATGCCTCTCAGGAGAACCTAAGCAAATACCGACCGCTAATGACGTAGTAAGGAGCTTCAAGTCTAGACAAAAATCACTGAGAGTTGAAGAAAAAAACAATAAAATAAAGGATAATTGTCAAAAAATGTATCTTAGTTGTCACTTTTTGTTTTGTTGTGTAGCCAATTTTTTTATTTGCTATTAAATCCTCAAATATTTAAATTAGATCAATTATGTTTAGCTTAAACATTTTATACCAAATTGTCTATTACACCTTTAGATTAGCTAAAAGGATACAGTTACATGTTCATAAGAAAATAAAAGATGCTAAACTTCCCACTAATAGGACCATCAAACACTGGAATCTGTGTATTGTCATCCAAGTACTCCATGTCCTTCATTTTGATTAAAGTTTTGTTCATATATAATATGATAGTGTTAAATATGGTCATGGTGATGGTGTGCGCATTAGTGCTTAGATCATGTGAGGGTAGAATAATCTTGTGTAAATGGCATACAGATTCTAAAATGGTGTTTACAATGTGGTGGAGGGAGACATTGATTAGTTGCTACCCACCCTTTGGCAATATTTGTTCCCTTACTCTCTCTAACCTCCAACATGTGTGTTTTATGATCTCAAGCAGATGCTTATGCAGAGCAATAGTCCGGTGCCTCCTGAACTTGCTAGACATGAGGCTTCCAAATTGCTGTCATTACACAGAATGGATCGTCAATGTTTCTGGAAGAATGACAGCCTGAGTTTGATGCAAGAGAATAAAGGTATCATCTTATTTTGACAACCATTACTATTTTGTATATTTACTTTATAATTTTAAGTTTTGTTGTCGTCTCCAAGGTTTATGCGGAGAGTCATTAGCTTAGCATTAATTGTCTATATGAATAAAGCATAGCTATACAAATCTTATATATTGGTGCTAATAAGTTTGAGGGAATTGGATATTGAGGGGTGTTTGTTTACACTTACTTTTTGTGTTGTTTTAGTTTAAAAGTTTTTAAGAAAGTTGTTGGTTCAATATCTGGTGGAACTCCACACTTATTCTTAAATCATTCTAAATTGTTGCTTCTGAGCTATAAACCTTTTTATAGCCATTTGGATTTTAATGGTGTCCATTGGATTTACGGCTCATACATAACATCAATTCTACAGGAGCAAGACTACAAATTTAGGCTCATTTGTTGTTATTGTTATTATTATTTTTATTAAATTTTGTATTCAAGGCTTTAAATTTATCTTTGGGTAATTTGATCCTTATCGGGAGAAAGTTGCTTTGGAACTCGCTAACTTAATTGAAATATTAGTGCAATATGAGAAACATACAAAAGATCAGTGCAATATGAGAAAGATATGTATCTATTTTTCTAATTTGGATCAGTACACGTCTGATGACTACATAAAACATTACAAGTACATCATGAATATGTTTCACTGTGGTACTAGGACACGCCCAATGTCTTGGCAAGTCAATATATACATGGGTTTCTTATCTGACAAAAATTGGGTAAGTAAAAGTGAATCATGTGGTGTTTACTTATGTGGTTGTCAGATTATATTTTTATTGAAATAGTTCGTTGTTCGTTAATTCAGATTTATGCATCAGATGGTGTTGACATGATTTAGTATTTATACGAAGCTATTAATTTAGAGTAATTGTTTAGTTAGTAGCACCATGTATAATTAAACATTATTATATATTTGTTCTACTAAAACCTAAAAATAAAAACCACACGTGTTGCCATTCTCATATTTAATTATGTAAACTGTGGTACCTCATCTTCCTTTACATAGTGTAAGTTTTTTGTTATTTTTGCTGTCTTTTAGGAGAAGATGCCAAGTTGGCGTTGCAAGAAACCGGACTTGCTATAATACAAGGGTATGCCTCTCACTCAGTGCAAAAGCTAAAGAAAATGTAGCACTAATTCCAACTAATGGATTTCCGTGACTTATGGACAGTTTCTCACTTGGCTTCCTACTGACTAAACTTTGTAAATAGCTCTTTAATTGAGGTCACAAGGTCGGCCATTTAACCTATGAATGGATCGCTAAAAAATGTGACTGATTATGAGGTTGGGAACATATTGGGTGTGAAAAGTAGATGAAGCCTGGTGCAGAAGGTCTCGAAACTCATTGCAAATACGAGGCCGTTTCTTCATGGACCACGCTTTGCCCATATCACAGGGATTTTAACGGCATGTTCATATTGGGACAAACCTTAACACAAGTAGGATTGTTTCTACAACGGCCGGTTTTTTCTCACAGGCAACTATACGTAGCCGTATCAAGGGTGAAAAGCAGAAAAGGATTAAAGATTTTATGTTGTGATGAAGACGGGAAATACGCAAAATCAACAACAAATGTTGTCTACAAAGAAGCTTTGTTTAGAATTGAAGTTAACTGTTATATCACTCTAATACATTTTCATTATCTACAACTTTACAAACATACATAAATTTCATAATGTTGTAAAAATTATATATGTTGTGTTATTAACCATCCACGCAAACCATACTATTATTTATAATTCTTAACAAAACAAAACTAAAACCAACAACTAAAAACCAAAGAAACAATTGTTTTATAATATTGTTTGACAATTCTAAAAAATGTATTTAAGTTAACAAAAAACAACAAACAAATAATTATAATCATTCCCGCCCATTGGGCGGGCTTCGAAAACTAGTAAACTATAAACTATAATACAAAACAATAGATAAACTAAAACTACAAAAATCTAAAATAAAAACTTTCCGAGAGCACTAACCGGTTCGGTTGCTCGCGCAACCGGATTGGTTGCTCGCGCAACCGGATCGGTTGGTCTCTAAACCAATTTCTTTTTTTATTTTATTTTATATATATATTTTTTATTTTATGAAATCTAATTTTAATATTACCAATTTTACAGAATCTAAACAAATAAAAAATACTTAAAAATCCCCGGCAGCGGCGCCAAAAACTCGATGTGCTTTCCGTGTGCAAGTTTTAAAAATTTATAAACATGAATTATCCGGCTATTACTATAAACACATACGAGCAAGTATACTCGTTCGCGATAGCAAATGTGGGTAAGTCGAGATCGTCCCAAAAGATTTCGCTTTTGAAATTGTTTTAAAAGATTGGTAACAAGAAAGCTTTGTTAAGGCTCTCTCCAAAAATTATAGTTTTAATGATAATCAATATTAAGAAACATATACTTGTGTGTAGTCTATAGGCAATCATAGTAAGTGTTCATGAAGGCTTGGTGTAAACTCTTGATGTGATGCACAAATCATAAGCAAATGATTTCTAGCCCATGGTTTATGTTTGTAAAATCATTTTAAGAACAATAACATATAGGTAATCCTTTCGGTCCTTATCCTAATGATTATCCTTTAGAAAATCCATTTGTTTGTAAAATGTTCTTATTAAACTCGTTCCTACGAATCTTTCGACCTTTCGTGATGAAAATGTTTCTAGTCTTGTTTCAATAACTAAACATGGTGGATGTCAATCACCATATCCCCATACTAGTTTGTCACTTAACTTTTTGGAATAAAACACAAGAGAAATCTTTTCGGTCCTTTTTCTTAAAACATGTTTTACCGACAAATCAAACAAGACTAGTAGTTTTCCAACAAACTCATTTAAACAAGATCATATACATGCATCACATATAAGAACACTAGTATGATTTCCTACATCCTCACACACAAGTATATTCAAGAACTATTCCATGAAAATTATAACAAAACACAAGTAATAACAAAGTAATTCCAATAACTCAAGAGAGTAGAAATTCATAACAAGTTTCATAGAATACCTAAACTTTTGGATTACAAGAACTAGTATTTGTGGATTATAGCAACCACACGCCTCCAATCGCCTAGCTTAATCGTATAACTCCGAATGATCAAACAATGGATGAGAATTCGTCTCTCCAACCTCCTGGACGTTTTACAGCAGTAACCGAACTTTTGAGATGAATAAAATGGTTGGTAATAGCTTTGGTGTAAACTATTACACTTTGGGTTGTGTCACACCTAGACTACTAAGTCTAGGTTCATTATATAGCTAGAGAACCATAACTATCTGTCTAAAAATGTTCTATACAAGTAAATAACAGGAAATGATCGGTTTCCAATGATTATGGGGAGTTAAGGCAACATTAATAACAAAAGTTGTAACTCTAGTTCAGGCAACCGGATCGGTTGCGCCTTGTTCACTCGCCCAACCGGATCGGTTGCGGGCTCCAACCGAACGGTTGGGCGCCTCTTGTACCCCCAGTTTTGAATTTTGTTGACTTTACTTGATTTGCGCCTTTTTCTTTGTTTTCGATGATGATTTCCAAGACGAAACTTGATCTTTACTTGCTGTAGATACTTAGAAATCATTGCGCTTCCTAATCATTGAGTCCAAGAGCTTCCTTACTCGACTTCCTTCCTCGGGAATTCTCCAAATGTGCATGAAAACTTCATTTCTTCATCTTTTGTGATACCTGGCTACATACACATACACAATACGCTTCTTTTGCACTTTTGCAACAATTATGAGTAAATATAGCCGATTATCATACACAAAATCAACAATAACGCCACTAAAACTATGTTCATTTCTCGCGTTATCAACTACCAACGCGAGAAATTTTAATACGGAGTACGTTGTAGTTATAGTTAAAATTTTAATGGACTTTAAAGAATTGTTTGACAAGTTGTTACCGAATATTATGTCCATTTTATTTGTATAACTAGCTAAAAGACCCGTGAAATTCACGGGTATTTTTAAGTAATGTCAAAAAAAGTAGCAAATGATATTGTGTATCATGAAGTTATTAGTTAGAAAGAACAACATCTAGATAAACAAACCTAAAGTATACAGTTGGTAATAATCAAGCATACATTATATGAAACACAATAGTAAAATTTTACAAAAAAGAAAACAAACATCTTCAATCCTTTATTGCTACTGATGCGAGATATGTGTACATATAGATGTTATCATGAATTGTGTAGCACTTCTTTGTAGACCACGTTGGTGATGGTATTAATGAGATTTCCATCTTCGTCATGAATAACCATCTTCAATCTTTTTTTTTTCTCCTAATGTGAGAGACGACTACATATAGTTGGTGACCTGTAAAAACAGGTCGTGGCAAATACATACCAACTTGCCTGAGAAATTGTCCCTGTATTTTGTTGATTGTCATCGCGAAAGAGACGGACATGGGGAACTGCTTCCTTACAATATTTAACTGCGAACATTTATTAGAAGGTGATATTTTCATCCTTGCGATAAGCACTTGTTTACCAAAATGGCTTTCACTGATTATTGAGGTGTCAATGCAACTTTTCATCAACTGGTCCACACGAAGTCTTGTTCGGTTGCAAAAACTATTGGATTCATCAATGTTCTATAACAACATGATCGAAACACCCACGGGAATCACGGGTATTTTGAAAGGAATTATTCACTTAGAAGTTATGTGTGAAATAATTAACAAACAACAAAAAACTTAAGTATGTCCCATTTTTTGAAAGGAATCATAAGTAATGTGCCAATTATACGATAAATAATTTGGTTTGTAACTATTAGAAAAATAAACGTGCATGTATCGTCTTCTCCAACTGGTAGATAGTCTTGGAGAGCAAAAATATGCAGTTAATGTCAAGCACTTGAATACTCCATGTTCATTTCGTGAACACCTAAATATGAAAAAAATGAAAGTCTAACTAAAAATAAATTGTTGATAAGAGCACATATAAAGTTAAAAAATATATATAACACGTCCAAAAAGAAATTATAAAAACTAATTCGTTTTTAGATATCCAATGGGCGGGTCGCTTTATAATTTTGTTTCGGTTCTTAAATATCACGTATATTAGTTACGTGTACCGTGGATGACATATTTATAAAAAGAACTAACATCCATAATGAAATACATGTGTTGTTTAATAAAAAGTGAACAAAAGAAATGCAATAACTCTAGTAACAAAAACACGCAAGTACAAAATTGTATTCAACAATTAAAATGAAATAAATTTTACTGGAAATATGGAAGTTTGTAAAGTACTTTTTTATTAACAATAATGTTTGTTTATTAATGTCTTTATTATTGCTCTTTACGTTTGATACATCAATGTACACTTGACCGTGAGAAAACATTTTTCGCAACTGTATCTTCAACCCATTCTTGCTCTCTGATCTTGATACATCGATGTACACTTGTTGACCGTGGGAGAAAAAATGTCGTTGCAAAAATAGCCCAACCTTCGACAACGTTTGTCCGTTGCTTTTATTTATTGTCATAGCAAAACATACTCAAATTGAAAACTGCATTTTGTTAACTTTGAACCGCGTTTTCTTGTCACGTATCTTGAGCAAATGAAGTGGTAAAGTTGATCCAAGCACGCTTAGAATACTATTCATTTCATTTTTTTTCACAAATAATGTTACAATATCATATCGATATCACAAGTGAAAGAATTATGTTTTACAAATAGTAGTTAGAAAATAAAAATTTTGGGTTCAAAGTTATAAATCTCATGAGTCAAAATGGTTTAAAAAAATAACCGAACCAAAAAATAATATGGCCAACCGGGTTTAAATCGCTAAAGATTTCTGTAAACGTACATTGATGAGGAATGTGAATATAAAGCCAAGAATAGGAATGTTCTAGTACTTGGTTGTGCTAAAAAACCATGTGGTCTTTTGTAAAGTATTTGTATGGGAGATGATTTGCACTCTATAATTTGATGGGCACACTTCAATTATTGTGTAGTGTCATTATACCCTTAAATCATTTATACTCCTTTTCACCCCCCTATAAGGGTATAAACGGCAATACATACTAAATTAGAGTGTGCCATTCAAATTGTGGATTGTGCAAATCACCTCCTTATTTGATGTATCTCATCCCTTGGCAAGCATATCTTGATCAAGCAGACATACAATTCCAATGACCCTGGCAAGCAAAGCTCCTGGGGAATCATTCTAGAAAAGAACCTATAACATACAAAACTCATTTTAGATGTTACAGTAGGCATCACAAATTCATGTTGACACACACTTACATATCATAAATCAAAGAAAAGCAAAAGAAACCCCCTAACAAAATATCTGTAACCCCAATAAGCCCTTTTTACCTTTAGTTACTTCAGAAGAAAAGTAGAAAATATACGTAAACCCAAACAGTCATATGTAACCCTAAATAGCCCTTTTTACCTGTAGTTACTTCAGCTAACAAATAAAACAAATAAGTGCAGAAGCAAAAAATTGAAAAATATTTTTTTAACCCTAAAAAACCCCTTATTACTTGTAGTTAATTGGCTAAAAATAAGCACATAAACACAAATTCCAAACAACTCTTATTAAAGTGTTGGACTTTGACAATGAAAGAAATTCCAAACACCCCTAATTATAAAGGGAAAATGAGGCAAATGGACCACGCGCCCTGAGGCTTATCACTTTCCGGACCACTTTTATTTTATATATGAAAATGGACCGAGGGCAACCGCTGTCATTAGGCAACTCAACCACATTGCGACAAGTGTCCCGTATGTGTAAGGTATTGTTTTTTGGGCAACTAACGTTCGTTGGGCAACCGTATATTTTTAAAAGGGTTTTATCGTCATTTTAGGTTACATAAAAAGTACACATTTGAATAGTGAAAGTACAATGAATTTATATTCAAAATCCAATACTCACTCGCCTTCATCATTCGTCTTCTTCACTCTCTATGTTTTTTGCTTCTCGCTTAAAAACATTCTTAGTTACTGTTTTCACAAATCAAACCGTCTGCTTCGTCGGCACCTCTCTTGCTCCTAACGTACACTGTTCATAGCAACAGAATATTTCCGTTCGTTACATTGTTTTCAAACAAGCAAACTATCTTCGATTGCTCAATCTTTTTTTTTTCCAATAATGTGGCAAAATATGGTACGTAAATATTTTTATTGTTGTTTATTACATATGATTTATTTCCAATTCGTTCTATGTTATAATGAATCGTTGTTTTTATTCGATTATTGCCTATGTTACATTGGTGTTAATTCCAATTTACAATCCATTGCTCTTTTTTATGTCTGTATGATTCGTAATTATGTAGTCTATAATACATTAGATGTAGTTAGTTAAGTACCTAACATTACTTGTTTCATTAAAAAATTTAGTGCCAGTTTGTAGACCAATAAGGAGTCGTTGAAATGGGTCCAGGTCCAACCATTGAATCTGGTATATTAGGGTAGCTGGTTTATATGCATCATCCGATATGAGTATCTATTGTTTATGACGTTGGTATAGATTCCTTCTATGGTCTGAATTAATTTTTCGTTTTTGTTGACCGTTTTTAGTACTATGAATCTAAGTTAATCATTACGAGTATACTGAACTACTTTCCGTTGATAAGCAAAAGTTAGGCCCAAAACGCCGCATCTTGTTTAGGAATACCTGTTTTGCAAGATGGATTGATCTCTTATTTTTTGAACCTGAAACACAGATCATTGAATATATGCTAAGGAAACAGCATACAATCAAGGACATGCTTTACATTTTGGTCGTCGTGCAATTTTAACTGATGACAGTGCTGCGGCTTGGATCTATAAGTTTATGTTTCTTTATCTTAATTTTGTTTATTCTTATAAAAAATGTCCTTTTAAAAATGTCATGTTTGGTGGGTTAAACATCCAAACGTGATACCAAGAGCACTAGGCTCTTCT
Source organism: Chrysanthemum seticuspe (assembly GCA_019973895.1). Taxonomy (NCBI): domain Eukaryota; kingdom Viridiplantae; phylum Streptophyta; class Magnoliopsida; order Asterales; family Asteraceae; genus Chrysanthemum; species Chrysanthemum seticuspe. Next base: position 51,941,772 of record BPTQ01000009.1, on the reverse strand, counting down.
AGGAAGTCCATCTTTAAAAGAATTGATTGTTTGAACTTTTTTTTCAAAGGTAAGCCTGTTAAACTTTGTGGTTATTTATTACTTGTTTATAGGTAAAAAAGTAAACATACACAGAAAAGTAGATGTTCCATTTCCACCTATTTAAGTCAAGGCATATGCATAAATACTAAAAAGATCTGCACAAATAGTCACAACAGATTTCAGGTGCACATATTATAGATTAAACAGATAACAACCTTTCCAGTTCTTTTAGTACATCAACAAACCAGTAGATAAGGTAAACAGATGTTACTTGTAAGCCATTTTTCTTTTCCCTTTCCCTTTGCCTTTGTCAACCGCTCCTGCGACTGTGGAGGGATTATTTATGCCAAATTTCTTCTCTTTAATATCAGCCCATGTTTGTTTATTTGCAAGTCCTATTACCTGAATCCTTTTACCCAGGAGGTTCCGGCTTTGGGCATCACAAACTGAAGGCTTTTTTTTTTCTCAAAACTCGTAAACGTTGCCCTTTTCAACAGACTGTCTCGGTAAGCTACCACATCGGGTCTGTCAGAATAGTCACTTGAGCTGTAGGTAGACAAATAGCTGGATATAGAGCTTGAATCACTTTCAGAGCTTTCAACATTTGGGAAGTATGAATCCCATGGATTACATGGCTGCATTGTATCCGAAGTGCTTGAGGACACTGTTATGCTTGAATCAGAAGAGATTGTTATGATATCTGAAAAATAAACAAACACTTTAAAGATGCGTGAAAACAAGCTTAGCATTAGCAAAATAAGATATACAGATACAAAAACCCACCAGTTTTCTTTGTAGGCATTTTTTTTAGGGTTTTGCTGATATGTATGTGTAAAACCAGTGTTAATGTACGTGCGTTTATAACTGTGCCTGTGACTATAAATCTGACTATAAAGGAAAGCCTATACCTAACCGCATTTAAAAGCATTAACATCCTAATAAATGCTGGTTGTTGACCTTACCCCTTAACTTTGAAATTATAACTAAAGGTTATGCTACATCTTAGTTTTGCACCATCCTATACATCCTAACACAATTACAATAAAACTTTTGTGACCGTCATACATGCATTTGTAACCCTGTTCGGCACTGTTTACTTAAAATCAGCAGTGTACATGCATCTGTAACCATTTAATACTTGGTCTTCATGACTGGCAGTATTAACTTCCACTTGCAGTTTATGACTTTAATTATAGATCCCTTACAAAATGGTGTCTTATCTCACTATGTATTGTTTTTTTTATGATAAGCAGTATTTTAAATATTGCACACGATCGTATTCAAACTGTTGTTTTTCAACACCTTATCAGCCAACGTTGCATCCTTATATGTTTTTGGTTGTTTTTTTTTTCTTTTATCAATACAATCTACTAAAACATAAGCATCAGCTACAAATAACTCTAGTATTTGTCAAACTCCAGCAGTATTCTAGATGATCCTAACAACCAACACTAGTTCTTGAATATTACAACTCAAACCGACCTACAGAATAGTAGCAGTTGTTCAAACATAGTAGCAGTTGTTCAAACATAGTAGCAGTGGTTCCAATCTTATACTAGCAGTGGTATATCTTAAGCAGTGACTCCATCCTGATAACCATAACCAAAAACCCAACAATCCTCCCCTAAACTTGATATTTTCTTTAAAAAATCATCAAGTTTCTATTTAGATTACATTGTCTTCAATTGGAGGATGTATCCAAACACCCAACACACCTTGAACTATTTGTCTTTTATGGCTATAGGACCTTGGAGATCAGCAATCTTCTCAATCTTCAAAAACAACTGGTCAATCATTGGATTTGTAGGCTTAGTACCCTGTGGATCTAGCTTTGCTTCCAACACCTTTCTTGCAACATTCTTTGTGAGTGGATAATCTTTATCTATGAACATGAATATCTTCTCTTGTGTCGTCTGAATATCATGCAATCTACAAGTCTGATAAAGCATGCATTCTACCACTTCACAGTCTTCCCAAAATTTGTCTTGAGGATTGGGTTGAAACATATTCTTCACAGCTGTCCACACAGACCTTGCTAATGACCCACTTAGACCAAACTTTCCATATCTGAAATCCATGACCTTCCACAGCTGTTCTAGATCTATTATAGAACTACACCACAGCAAAGACCCAAAATTGAAGTGTTTTTCTTTCCATCCATCTTCTCTTGTGATTTCAATCACTTCTCTGTCATTTTCTGTAACAATTTGCTAATCTAGAATTGGATGTACAAATATTAATGGTGTAGGATAAATAGGCTCTTCAGCTTGATCACACACCTTAAGATACTGTTTCACTCTTTCTTCCTTCTCTATCTCATCATCCATCTTCTGTTTCTTGGAACTAGACTCCTCCTGATTAGCTCCTTTTCTCTTTTGTTGGCTGTTTCTCCACAACTCATCTTCTCTCTCAGAATTCATAGGAATGAAATCATCATCGATTCTTTTGGCGATATTATAAATCTCTTCAACCTTCTCATAGGAGCAATTCCTCAAATTTATAGAAACATTGATTCCCATATGCCTGATAAATTTCATCATTTGATTCCTCATTTCTTTCTTGGTTGGAGGTTTATTCTTCTTTGCTTCATAATCTCTAAATGCTCTTTCTTGTCTCATATGTCTTACCTTCCCAGCAAAGATTTTAGACCTTGTGTCAATATCCAATTTACCCCATTCAATCTTTGTCCATTCTTTATGTATACTCCTAGAAGCTTGAAACACTTGTTGTTCATTTTTCCATTTTTCAATCAGTTTCTGAGAAGCTTCCTCATCTTCTTGCCTTTTCTTTTCCTTAGCAATTTCATCAGCATTTAGTTCCAGATGTAATCTTATAGCTGCTTCTTTATCATAAGCCTCCTGCTCATGCTTACTTTTAAACTTCAAAACTGGTTCGGCAATTCCTTTACCCTTTCCAATATCTGGTTGAGCAACAACTGACTTCACAGGCTCACCAATCGTCAAACTTCCCAAGGGTTTAAATGTAAAAGGTTTAATTGTAGTAGGAGTGGGTGCATTGATAGGTTCAGGGATTGGTAAAGATTGCTTTAGGTTTAGCAGTTGAATGCAACCTCCTTTTCAGCTTCTTTTGACTTTGGTGGTGATGTAACAGTGGTTGTGATTGTAGTAGCAGTGGTTGTGATAGCAATGGGAATATCTGAAGTAACACTTGTTATAATTACCTTAGAAGTGGTTCCATCAGTGGTTTCTTTTTTAGAAGCAGTGGATGCAGCAACATAGGCATTGGTTGTTGCCTGTACCACTTCCTTCTCTTTTTCTACACCAGTAGCTTTCGAAGCATCATTTATCACTGCAGCTTTTCCATCCATGTCGGTCACCAGATAACCATCCCGATTAGCACGACTATCCAAGTCCAAAACCACATCCAAATTCACATCCTCCCCTGAATCTATGCTTTTACTCCTCCCCTTTTTCGATGCATCCTCCAAACTCTGATCCTTTGAGGAGCTAGCCTTCTTTCCCATCCTTTTGAATCTTCTATATGCAGCAATCCCTGGTCTCATCATTCGCTCCTAAACATTCACCTTGTGCATCAAGCTTTTAATAGTTCCAGCTTGAGAGGTTGTCAATTCCTGAAGACCAGATATTTTAGACTCCATGTTGGCACATTTATCCGTCAATTCCTTTAAAAGTTCCATTATATCCTCACCACTTCGACCTGTGTTAATTGGTTTGAGAGGTGTATACCAAGAATTGTCATTATGCACAAAAGTATCATTACCCATCGATTCATGTTCAGTTTCAAGTCTATCCTCATTACTCCGAGCTGTGTGACCTGCTCCGAGAGGTGAATCATAAGATGTAAGTACCATGGCATCAGACCGAGCCTCAGTATCCATGGACCCCAAGTTAGCCAGTTGGCTGGTGATTCCTCCACATGTGTTGAGCTCGAGTGAACTCTCCACATTAGGAGTTGCTAGTGGTTGGGTCTTACTTAGGTTTTCACTTACCTGGTCAGCGTCTACGCCTAAAGCAGTAGTGAAAGCCCTTCCTCTCATGTCACTCCCCAGACCTATGACACCCTCATGTCCTTCACCACTACCACCAGCCTCAGGTAGCTGAGTGCCCTTCTTCCTCCTTCTAGTAAATAAAATACGTTGGGGTTCAGATGTTGAAGGCAAGGGTTCAGCAGTGGGTTGGGATGTGGTAGCAGGGGGTTCAGCAGTGGATAGATTGGGTTGTGGATTTTCCTCCACTATAAGTTCTGGCAGATTTAGCATGTGAGGAAACAAAGGAAGGTGTAATGGTTCCTGAAAAATTCGGACTCTTTTTCTTCAAATGGGCAAACACCTTAGGAACCATATGTAAAACGTCATACTTTCTCTTATGGGGAATGGGTTCTGTTATTTGACTTTCTGCTATCAATTGAACAAACCTAGGATATAGGTAATATTTGCCCTGTTCTTTATTGTTCTTCTGAAAACCCTCAAAAATCATTCAAGACCAGTAAAAATCCTATCTTGAGATAAACAGATGACAGCAGTTGCAATCTTAGAGGGAATCTCATCAAATCCAGTTGTTTTATTGCTTACACACTTGAGCAAGGTATGGATTAAAAACTTCCATTGTGGAGAAAACATACCTTTGTGAAACTTTATACGATCCCCTCTTCTCTCATAACCCATTCTTTTTAAACCTTCAAATATTTCATCATTAGACAGATTATCAACTCCTTCAGCATCCTGAAGCTTCAAAACACCTCTAATCACCCCCTCTGTGATCAGAATCTCCTTTTCATCAACAACAACCCTAATAACCTCTTCTCCACCTCTTTCTTGAATTTCAACAGTCCACCAAAACTGATGTATATAAGATTTAACAATGACGGGTTCTACAGTTAATGCATAGTGTATGGGACTACGTTTGATGAAATCAATCATCTCATGAAAACCTTCAGAATGGTCATTCTTGACTAGGTATGCAACTAAGTTGTGGGTTGTCTAATATTCAGTTGTCGTTGTATGTTGAAAGTGAATGAGATGTGGGATTTGTGCAAAATTATAGTTAGGAGTGGTTAGGGTTTGTGTTCAGCTCCAATTGGGAGTGTTTAAAAGATCAATTAATTGATCGACAGTGAATTAAGGAATACGTATGTTGGATCGATGTACTCTAACCAAACTAACTTAAATAGCTTGTTAAGGGTTTAATAACCTCGGATAAATCCTAAGCTATTAACAATGAAACACTGAGTAATCTTTATCAAGTATGCGGAATTTACTTAACAAAGCTAAGAAGAATATAACTGATACGCTTACACAGCGCGTTCGGGGTCAAAGGAACTTCCTTTTCGTCGAGCAAGTTTTTCAACACCCTAGGCAGTGAACCTAATCGTTGTAGTGTAGTATTAGGGTAAGCCACGGGAATTGATATCGTTCTCTAGGGGAATAGGAATACTACGCTAAGGTTGGGGTTGAGGAAGATTATTTTTTTATCTTTTTATGTTTTTTAGAAAAGGAAAAGTACGAATCTCGGGGTTTGAATTTGGGGGGTTGGTATTTCTACCGATTACTCTACTATTATCTAATTATCTAAAATAAGGTGGTGGTAGTCTATGTCTAATTATTGTGTGCTCGTATGATAGTTTAAAGATGTGTTTACTTAGGTTTTACTACTCCTTAATTATCTCCTATTGGTGGTTGAATTGTCACGTCCTTATTCCTAATTGCGTTGTGTGTCTAAAGTTGTAGGGTATGCGTTTCTCCCTACTCTTTGAAGTTACCAAAGGGTCTCGTCAACAAAACCCACAAGGGATGATAAACTCTAACTCTAAGGCCTCTTTGGATAGTTTAGCTTACAACAACTCAAGGTGCTATAACCTAAGGTTCACAAAGATTAATCAAGCATTAAGTACACAACGAATGACCTATCGCATTACTAGATCATTAATCAACTAAGATAAGAAACAACCAATCAATATTCAATAACTAAGTTTCATATTCCCTAAGCAAACACACAAGTAAATTAGCCGGACATGGAGAACATGCAAGCATACACACAAATAATTGAAGACATAATTAAATTAATGAAGTAAACAACTTATCTTGGTGTAAGATAGGGTTTAAAACCCTAAAATACGACCTTGGTTCGGTTTAGGTTTTACTTTAAAAGTTCACCCAAAAGACTACTCTCTAAAACTGAAAAATTCGGATTCTATATATAAGATTACATGTGCGACGGCGTCACCTTATGATTTGTGACGCCGTCGTGTCGCCGTCATTAGGGTTTCGTCTTGGCCAAGTTAATCTTGCGACGGCGTCACCTTATGCTTGTGACGCCGTCCTCTTTAGCTTCTGACGCCGTCTGGATTGAATCTAGGCCGTCTGAGTAGCGACGGCCTACTCTTTTAAAGCCCGACGTCGTCACTTGAAAATAGGGTTTTTGGCTTCTGTATCGTCACAAAAATCATCCGACGGCGTCGCAGATAAGCAGTGACGTCGTCCCCTTGTAATTTAGCAGCTTGAGTGTCTCGATTCTTGACTTTGGCCATTTTCTTCATATATCCGCGCCTTTTCGTCCAAATAAGTACCATTACAGCAGTTTGCCTTCAAGAGACCTAAAAAGTGAAAAGGAACGATATTAAGCAATAACGGATACAAAAGTGATCAAATAAGGGCTTAAACGACCCCTTAAAAAGGTACATTTTAAAACCTTATCAATAACTTTATTAATAACTCTAAAACACTAAATAACAAACTCTCTAAAACTCTAATATTGATCGTACTTTAGGATTCTAAAACTCGTTATTCTAATACCAATCTAGGGGTCCTTTTATAGGCTCAAGGATAACCCTAAACGGTTTACAATTCTTATCCTTGTACGTCAAGTAAACAATACTTAGAAAGTTCTAGATAAACATTACTTTCTATCTTTAATCAAATACAACCGACTTTAACTTTACAGTACTTTAATGAATAAGCAGTACTTTGACTTCTTGCAGTACTTTGTCTTTCTGCAGTACTTTGTTAATCTTCAGTACTTTAATCTTCTGTATCCCAACAATCCTCCCCTAACTTGAATTCTACTTGTTTGATTTCAAGTTCCTTTGTAAATTTAGCTTTAACATCTTTATCTTCAAAGAAGAATTGTGACTTTATCTTCAGATTTTATCTTTGTAGATTCTCTGCTTATATCATCATCAAAGTAGTCTTGATTTGAATAATTCTTTTTAGCATCAATTAACAATCTTATTTCTTTTCAGCAACATTCAGCAAGCTCCATCTTTTCAGCAACATAAGACAATTTGTACATTTAATTCAGTTTAAGTTTCAGTCTATTCTCATCACTTCCAGGTGTGTAAACTCCTGTAATAGGTGAATCATTGAAAATTTAATGGATTTGAGTTCTCTTTACCAAAGCCATTAACTCTGGAGTAGCCAAATGTTTTGATGTGTAAGATCATGGTACACTGATAACCATATGATTTTTAGCAAATCATCAGCTATCAACAAATTTGATTTGTCTTTACCAAAAGCTGTACCCTTTTGGACTAGTTAGTTCTTTCATCATGGTGAACTAATTACCATATAATGGTTTTTCCACAGCCTTTACCACAAGGCATTTTCTTGTGGGCTAGCCAACTCTTCACATTACTGATATGGTGAGTTGATGACCATACAACTTATTAGCAAGTTGTTAACTAAAAACGGATTTGAAATATCTTTACCAGAGCCGTTTGCTCATGGATTAGCCAATCCTTTTGTAACCATGGTGGATTGATAACCTATTGGTATTTTCATCTCAAAAATCATTTATTTCTATTAACCTTTGTTTCAAAACATTTATTACTTAACAAAAGGTTTTCAAAATCAGTAACTGGTTTAAAAAGCTGCAAGCAGTACTTTGATTAAAGTACTGTTTGATCAGCAGTACTTTGAATAAAGTACTGATATATCAAAAATTTTAATCAATTAAGATTCATACAAGTTATTCATCATCATCAGCAATTGTAGTCCATCTGATAAACAGCTTGATGACCAGACATGCTATTTCATTATCTTCTTCTACTTCCATTCCATGCTCCAGCATCCTCCTCATAAGATCTGGTGTAAGAGGATATCTTCTATCAGCTAACATATTAACCATTGTCCCATTTTCTAGCTCTAGAACATGTACTCCAGATTCTTCAAAGAATCTCCAGCAAGTAATCTCCCAATCTTCTTGGTTTTTCCAGATCTCAGCAATACTTATTTCTTCAGTTTCCCAAACAGTTATGAGATCTCCAAGCAAGACTAAACCATATCCTTCTGATGGATTGTGTTCATAATATTCTTTTACCACATGATATAAATGGAGTAAATCCACTCTATCAATTATATGCAATAAATCCCATAGCATATTGAATACTTTGAAACTTTCATCTTCTTTGTGAAACATCAGATAATTTCCATCTTTTGACTCAACAACTTCAAAAGTAGTTATTGGAAATTTGTTCATCTTGAATTCAGCATCATCTTTAGAATACTCAAAATCTATTACTCTTAAGTAATTCCTTAGCTCATCATCAGTATCAGACCTTAACTCAACTTTCTTTGATGACTTCAGATCTTTAACTTCAATTTTTCTTTTTCTTTTTCTTTTTCTTTTTAAGCTTTCTTTTCTTTCTTCTTCTTTGTAAGCATCATCATCTTTATAATCTTTTATACTATCAACTTGTCTTTTATATTCTTCTCTGACAGCATCATAGAACTCTTTCATATTAACATAATTCAGCTTATTCAAACCAACATATCCCATGTTCTTAAGATAAGCCATCTTAGCATTCCTTTCTTTAGAAAGATTTGGTCTTCTTGGTAGAGAAGAAATAGGAAGTGGTGATGATATAACAACTTCAACATTCAATTCTTCTTGTAATTTCCTAGCTGCTTCTTCATTCATAGCTTCTTCTTCATTAGCAACCTCAACATTCAGTTCAGCTTGTATCTTTCTAGCTGCTTCCTCATTCATAGCATTTTGAGCAGCCCTTATCTGTGCTAAAGTAGGTTTCTTTTTCTTCTTTACTTCTACCAATATCCTTTTTTCTTTATCCTTTGGATCAATAACAGGTTGAGAAGCTCTTGGTTGTTCTTCTTCTTGCACTCCTAGAATGCTAACACCCCTTGGTCTTGATAAATCATGCAAGATCTCAGCAATGGTGTCGTCATCACTTGAAGTATGTATAGGTTTTGGTGTATCAGCTTCCTTTTCTGGTATGACAGTTGAAGGAACAGCTTCTTATTCAAAATCTAACAACCTTGGAGTAATCAATTCTTGTCTGTAAGTTCTAGGAAAAGCAGTATTTTGATCAGCAGTACCTTGATCATCAGTACTTTGAACTTGAACATCAATAACTTGCTCCTCAGTACTTTGAATAACATGTTCTTCAGTTTCTTGTGGCTGAATATTTGTTCCTTGAGCTTCAGTCCTTTCATGTTCTTCAGTACCTTCAGGTTCATTCTCCTTAACAACATCTTCTTTCAAATTCTTTTCCTCTAAATTCCTCCCCAATTGGAATGAAGATTGTTTTTGAACCTTTTGGCGTTTTGTCGTCTAAAACTGCCTTTGCTCCTTCTTTTTAGAGTTGACCCATAGACGATGATGCTGAACCAAAAGAAACAAAATTCGTGAGTCTTCTAAACTTGAGCTTCAACTTCTTAATCTGTTTAGCTTGAGCCTCAGTAGTTTTCTTCAATTTGACTAACTCCCTTGTCAGAACATAATTATCCAATGTCAAACCTTCAGGGGGTATAGTATGTGAATCATCTCCTTGAATTGGTGAATGTTCCACTGATTGAGAATCAGGAACAGATATTTGAGGAGATGGAGAAGGTGAAACTGCAACATCATCTTGAACTTCAGTACTTTGCGAAGCAGTACCTTGTGATGCAGTACCTTCTTGAGATGCAGCACTCTGAGAAGCAGTACCTTCAGAAGCAGTACCTTGAGATGTAGCAGTACCTTCTCTATCTTCATCTTCTGCAGCATCAGCTCTGACAGCTTGAACAACTTCCATTATAGAAGTAGTTAATGGAGTGTCCCTTCCTGTGAATAAATCACTCTTCCGAGCCATGAAAGTAAAAATCTTGGCTTGTTGTACCACAACATGTAAAAGACTTGTAGGTTTAGGGACATCTGAAAGTTGTTTATTTAGGAACACTTGAATAAACCTTGGATACATCAACCATTTAGAACCATGAGAGATGTGTGAAAGCATTCCTTCTAAAATTAGCCTTGAAAAATTGAAAACACGATCAGTAGCCAATCCCACTATAGCAGATGCTATGTTACATCCAAAGTGCTCCCATGATGTACTTTTAGCACTAATACAATAAATCAACACATGCACTAAAAACTTCCAGTGAGGACAAAATAAGGGTTTCCTGAATGTTTGTTCAGTTAAGGACCCTTCATAACCAATGTGCCCAAAAGTATCCCAAATCAGTTGCTTATCAAAATGAACAGCCCCATCAGCATCATCAAACAATAAGTCTTCACGAATAGAGGCTTCAGTAACCTTCACAGTTCTTCCAGTAACTGTAGCTTGAATATATTCTTCATCATTCTCCATATGAACCCTAGCAGTTTCCCAAAATTGTTGAATCCAGGGCTCAATAACATCTGGTTCTACTAAGAGCGCATAACTAATTGGCGATCCAGTAAGAAAATCAATGATGTCATGAAAGATTATATTGGCTTCAATTTTGTCTAAATTCGCCACCATGTTGTGTTTGGAAACAGTATTACGATTCGCCATTGATGATTATATGATGACAGTTAGAGATAGAACAAATAATATAGGTGAAAGTGAGAGAAATATGGAAAAGATTAAGAGATATCAATATGAGAGGGAAATCCAGAGAGTAGTTATTTATAGGTGAGATTTAAAAAATCACAACCATTAATAACAAAGTTACCGTTGGTAGTAGTTACCCCTCAATATTACCGTTAAAACAGTACTTTAATAAGACAAACAGTACTTCCACGTGTGCAGTACTTTCCAAGCAGTACTTTCATAAAATCAAAAAGCAGTACTTTTCCATTCTCTTCCTTACAACAGCAAATAAACATGAATATCCTCCCCTCAAGCAAAGCATAGGACTATACTTACTCTAAATAGTCCTCCTCTTGTAGCTCAGTAATTTATCATGCCAATACTCACCACCAAGTGAGTAAATCTTGAAACATCAAATCTTTTGGTGAGTAAATCAGCTACATTATCATCTGTATGCACTTTGACAACATTAATGAGCCTATGCTCATAACAATCTCTGATGAAATGGTGCCTAATCTGAATATGCTTGGTCTTGGAATGATAAACTGGATTCTTCACAATGCAATTGGTACTCTCATTATCAATATTGATAGGAGTATTCTTGAAATTGAACCCATAGTCCAAGAGTTGATTCTGCATCCACAACACCTGTCCACAACAGCTTGCATCAGCCACATATTCTGCTTCAGTTGATGATGTTGCTGCAATTGTTTGCTTTTTACACTGCCATGAAACTAATCTTCGTCCAAGATATTGGCATCCACATGTGGTTGATCTTCTGTCATAGTTATCACCTGCATAATCACTATCTGAAAAAGCTTCCAAGTGAAAAGGTGAATTCTTTGGATACCACAACCCCAACTTAGGTTGTTGTTTCAAATAACAAAAAATTCTCTTCACTGCATTCATGTGAGAGACCTTGGGTGTGACTTGATATCGTGCACATAAACAAACAGCAAACATGATATCAGGCCTTGATGAAGTAAGATACATAAGACATCCAATCATGGATCTGTATAACTTGACTTCAACTAGTTGTCCATCTTCATCCTTGCCCAATGAGTTAATAGATTTAATAGATGTAGTAACAGGCTTCATATCATCAAAATTGAACTTCTTAAGTATGTTAGTTACATATTTGTCTTGACTTATGAAAATTCCTTCCTTCGACTGCTTAACTTGAAGTCCCAAAAAGAAAGTTAACTCACCCATTGAACTCATTTGAAATTCATTCTGCATCAGCTTCTCAAACTCCTTGACCATAGACTGCTTGGTAGCTCCAAAGATGATATCATCTACATACACTTGAACTAGCATGATATCCTTCTTATCTCTCTTGATAAACAAGGTCTTATCTATAGCTCCTCTCCTATAGCCATGCTGCAATAAAAAGGTAGAGAGCCTTTCATACCAAGCTCTAGGTGCCTGATGTAAGCCATACAGAGCTTTGACAACTTTGTAGACTTTATTTGGATGTTTAGGATTGATGAGTGTGTAAATACTCATCATTTTTGTACAAAATAAACTGCAAAATCATCTGAAAACACTCAGAAACACATCAAAATGATCAAAATATCACAAATCAGTGTTTTATGTGTTTTAAATGCAAAAATATCAAAATCAGATGAAAAACATATCAAATTTGCAAATATTGCAGTTTTAGTCCCCCAAGTTTATAAAATTGTCAAAAATAGTCCCTGAGCCAAAATTTCAAAAGAAAAGTCACCAAAGGTCTTTTTAAAATCATAAATTGTCATATTTAGTCCTTTGGTGGAAAATCTAAAAGTTTTGAGAAAATTACAGTTTTGGTCCCCGAGCTTTTAAATTGGTCAAAACTAGTCCTTGGGAATTTCAAAAGTGTCAAAAATTGACCCTTGGATTAGTAAAGTTGGCAAAAACAACCCTTTGACTACTCTTCATAAGTTACATGATTGGTCCCTTGGTTTTGAAGTTTTACAAATATGGTCCTTGGTGTTATTATTTCAAACAAACCAAACGTATCCTAGTCTTTTAATACCCAAGCCCAATCACAAACCCCTGGCCCAAATCCCTTTACCCGGTCTATGACCCAACCCGACAACCCACGTTTTAAATAATATTAACCTGCCCCCCTAAGCCCTGTCATCCCCGACCATTATGTCTGCAACCCCCCCTCCTCAAACCTCCTCCAGCCACCTATTATCACCTCTACTACACCCTTTGTCTCCCCCACCTCACCTACCTACCCAAGTGCATTAAATGCACCTTCTTTCCCTGTCCAAGATATCGAAACTTTTTTTTGGCGCCAAAACAAGATTAATGGCCAAGATGAATTCAAGACAATCAAGGGTCAAGATTGCTGCTGGGATCCACTCAGAAAAGTGAGAGAGAGACTTGGGAGCTTAAAAAGAGAGAAGAGGATGCATCAAAGATAGTTAGTTTTAGTTTTTTTTAAAAGTGTATGTCGTTTTAACCTTATTAAGTCTTAATTAGCTTCTCAATTGTATTATCAAGTTATTTTGTACTCACTTTAGCAGTTCCAGTGTACTGAAACCTTTATTAAGCTTTAATTCAAGTTAATGTTCAAATTGCATATCTTATGTCTCCTGTTGATATTTTCAATTACAAACACCCTTGTTAAAGCTGGTAGCAGTTCAGTTTTAATCTCATACAAGCTTATATAAGCTTGTAATAGCTTTTTATAAGCTTGTATTTCATTTTTAAACAAGTTGAGTTACTGGTCAACAAAAGTCAACACAAGAGCAGAAAATGGTGCATGGATGATATGGGGTGATTCAGAACTTGAAATGGGTGAAAAGGAAGCATTTGGGTTGAATTTGGTAGGATAGTGTTCCTTGTTTCAGTGTTAGCAAGCCATAGTGGCTATTGGACAAGTTGTAAGTTAATTCAAAGTGTTTATGCATAATATGTATTTGTGGTTTTAATCTGCTTGATCCTGTTCTAATAGATGTATTTAGGTGTATTTAAGTGGGTTTGATTATAATATGTGCTGGTTCAGTGTT
>BPTQ01000009.1:51575414-51927972 GCA_019973895.1 Chrysanthemum seticuspe | reverse complement strand
ATTCTTTTAACTTTTTAATAAAAATACTGGGAAAAGACTTAAAAAACATAATTTCCGATTAATTTTTCACGATTTTTGATTAATTTTTATTCTTTTTATCGTTTTGTTGAATATTTTTAGACTTTTAAAGTCCTTTTGAGATTTTATTACTATTCTTCGATCCTTTTAACCTTTTTGTCATCCGATACACCTTCTTTTACTTTGACGACTTAGTTCACGAAAAACTTTATTCGTGAACTATTCGTTTACTCGTTTATTCGATGGTGTGACCTTTGTCTTTGATACCTTATGATTTTTACTGGTTTACTTGGTCTTTAGTTGTTCGATATTGACGACTTATAGTTTTATGTTCCTAAACTACTAATACTCTTATTCGAATTTTGTCTAAGATCCATAGTTGAACGTCAGGTTTTAATTCGTGAGTTTATTCGATTTTCTGTCTTTGGTTAATAACTCAGGATTTGATCTGGATTTACTGAAGAATATTGGTCTTATGGTTTACAATTGTTCGATCCTATTCGAGACACGTTCGAACCTATTTTGACTCTTTTTGAGTCACGGTCGACTCAATAACCTCGTCCCGTTGATCCGGATTGAACCACGAAGACGTGTTCGAGTTGGTCTCCCGAATTCGATTTTCACCTATAGTCTTTTAGCTTATTTGAGTGCTTAATTTTGGACTGCAAGTTGATACCTAGAATCTGTTTTAAGCTTATTCTCATAATCATCAAATCCTTGTATTTTGATATTCAGCAGTTATAGCTTGTTGATTTCTGGTTCATTTGGTCATTTTTAGTATTCCATAGTTTCTGTTTCCAGTGTGGTAGCTTATTTGCTCATTTGCTTATCAAGTGCTTATTTCAAAAAGCACTTGATTCAGCAGTTTCATTTTCTTCCACATAGCCTACTGTTTTTCCAATTTTCCTAGCTTCTTATCATTATTTTAGAGTTTTCCTGAAATTTTCAGATTTTTATAAGTTGTTTTGCTATTTTTCTTATTTTTAATTAGTTTTTAGCACTTTTTAATTAGCCTTTAATACAAAAAATTCAGAAAAGGGTCATAAAAATAATTTTTCAATTTTCTTAGGTTTAGATAAATATAAAAAGTAAAAAAAGCAATTTTCCATATTTTTCATAGTTCATTTGGTAATTTTTAGTGATTTAATTAGTTTTTAATAGTTTAAAATTCCTAGAAAATAGATAAATAGTCATAAAAATACAAAAATAGTTTTGAAAAGTCTATTTTGATATTTTAGACTTTTCCAAGTCTTAATCTTATTTTTCTAGCCTAATTTCCTATTTTCTTGTATTTTAGGTAATTAATTAATAGTTAAAAATAGTTTTAAATTAGATAATTAGTTGTAAAATTAATTTTCTTTTTCCATAAATTTTCTTTTATCATTAGGATTGTAAAAATATCATTTTCATATTTTTAGGGTTAATATTGCTTTAGTTTCACTTTTTTATTTTGTACGTCGCGTAGATTTTAATTTTAGTTTCGTAAAAACATAAAAACAAAAACATCATTTTAATTATAGTGATAGCGTTTATTTAATAGATTTTATCTTTTTAATTTCCTCTCATTTGCATTTTAGCCTTTGTATTTGTTTGATATTTCTGTAGTCATAATAATCTCAAATTCCCTTTATCGTTCAAATTTCTCGATCACTAGACGTTGATTGATCCATTGCATAGCTCGCTGGGACATAACGACCCGGGGAGACTCTATACTCCTCTGATCTTCATTGATTTCGTGCTTAAGCTGTTTTAAGTTTTCTTACGCTTGCGTGAGAGAACTTGACGGTTTTGCGCGCATCAAATTTTTGGCGCCGCTGCCGGGGAGCTGTGCTGATCTATCTCCCGTCTAGCAGATTAGTTGTTTGAATCCTCACTCATTTGTTCATATCATCCATCTCTGTACATATATATCCATATTTTCTTCTAAAAATCCAAAAACCCAAAAACAACCAAAAACGTATAAAACACAAAAATATTTTTCCTTTTGTTTCTATATATGTATCAAAAATAAAAATATAAAAAGATTCGTCGTTTTCTTTAATAATAACAACTTAAAAGATTACCACCGAAAACCAAGGCAGTGCACTACCTAACTGGGGGTGCGACCATAATAAGTTCCCGAACTAAAGATTTAAAACTTGCCTTTGTGTCCTTGTGATTGGTGTACCTTTTTCAAAGAAGCCATTCATCTTGGATTATTGGTTAAGTTCACTGTTGTTTTGCCTCGATTTTGTGTTAATTGATTTTGTTGTGATATCGACGTTTCAGAACCAGAAAACCCATAAAGATTCTTCTCACCCCATTTTTACAAAACGTCTTCATAATTCTCATTCTCATCTGAAAGATTTTCATAATTCCATTTCTCTCCTTAACTCTGAGTTTCCTTAGAGTTAACTCTAGTGTATGCGCACTCGCTCTTCTAGATCTGTGAGCCCATTTCGTGAGCTTGTCAAGATTCCAAGAAGGCGTGTTCGTAGACTTTCTGCTCCATCAGTCGGATCTGAGATCCGGACTGTTCGCACTACTCCCGTTGTCATGGCGGATGAAATTCCTATGTGCGAGCTTCTCCAGGCACCCATCGACGGGTATGGAGATGCTATCGTTGTGCCAGCCATCGTGGCTGAAAACTTTGAACTCAAGACCGGGTTACTGAATCTTGTAACCTCTAATCAATTCTTCGGTTTTGAGCGGGATGATCCTCATGCTCATATTCGATGGTTTAACAAGATTGCATCTACCATCAAGTATAAGAATGTCCCCACTGAAGCTGTTAAGCTTCTTCTGTTCCCGTTTTCTCTTGAGGGGCAAGCCCGGATTTGGCTTGAAAAACAACCCCCTCAATCTATAGAGACATGGGAAGATCTGGTGAAGAAATTTGTGAATGAATTCTATCCACCTTCCAAGACCACGAGTCTTAAAAATGAAATCATCAAGTTCACTCAGAAGTTTGATGAGTCCTTCAGTGAATCGTGGGATCGTTTCAAGGAATTGCTTCGCAAATGTCCTCACCACGGTTTCTCCGAGTTGATGCAACTCGACACTTTCTACAATGGAGTGAGTCAATCTGACCAAGATTCTCTCAATTCCTCCGCGGGAGGAAATTTCCTAAGCAAAACTGTCAAAGAAGCTTTAGCGATAATCGAAAACAAGTCTAAAGTCCGCACTGCACGAAGCAAGCCGGTTGTTTCCCAAGTCAGTGTTGGACCATCTTCTTCTTCATCGCCCGTGAGTCAGTCTAGCACCGATGCTAAGATTGATAAACTCACGGAAGCTATCCAAGCTTTGGTTCTCTCCAATCAAAAGAAAGTCTCTTTTCCACAAACTTCACCTCCTGCTGAAGTTAAGAAAGTGGAAGTCTGTGTTACCTGTGGTAGCCCCCATGCTTACTATAATTGTATGGCCACCGATGGTAACCCTTTTGAAGCCAATGCTGTGGGCGGGATGTCTAATCAAGGAGGCAATCAATATCGTGCTCCTGTAGACCCGAACCACCGTCTTAACCACTACTCTGGACCTCCCGGTTTCAATCAAAATCAAAACCGTAATCAGAATCAAAACAGACCAAACCAAGGTTTTCAAAACCAAGGTCAATTCAATCAAAACAACGGTTTTCAAAATCAGAATCAAAATTTCCAACATCAAGGAAATTACAATAGAAACCCAGGTCAGGGAAATTTCAACCAAGGGTATTATCATGGCAATAATCCAGGGAATTTTCAGAATCAAGGGCCTAATCCTAACAATAGGGGCCAGAATTTTCCCGTGCAAACTCAAGCCATTGTTCCAACTGGACCATCTTCTGATGAGCTGTTGAAACAATTCATGAAATCCCAAGAAGAAATGAATCGGTTGTTGGTTAGCCAGATTGCTGACATCAAGAAGTCTTTAAATGATCGACCCTCGGGCTCGGGTACTCTACCTAGCAACACGATCGCTAATCCGAGGGGCGATGCAAAGGCGATCACAACCCGAAGTGGTGCTTCTTATGCTGGACCCGCTATTCCTACTACCTCTTCTTCCTCTCTCCCGAAGGTAGTGGAAAGCGAACCTGAGGCGACAAAGGACAAGGAACTTCCTACTAATAACGGAAGTGCCAACAATGTCCATCCTCAGGTTGTCCCCAAAACCAAGCCTGGAGTTGTTTTTGAACCTCCAGTTGTTGACCCTAAATCCAAAACTTCTATTCCTTACCCCTCACGGTTACATGAGCAAAAGCTCCGCGAGAAAGCTAGTCATCAGATGGAAAAATTCTTTCAAATTTTCCAAGAACTTCACTTTGACATAAGCTTCGCGGATGCCATCATGTTGATGCCCAAGTTTGCATCCACTCTGAAACACATGCTGAGCAACAAAGAAAAGCTATTTGAAATGGCTAAGACTCCTTTGAATGAGAATTGCTCAGCAGTCTTGTTAAAGAAGCTTCCCGAGAAGCTTGGAGATCCCGGAAAATTTCTTCTTCCTTGTGTTTTTCCTGGGATGATTGAATGCTTTGCCCTTGCCGATCTTGGTGCAAGCATCAATCTGATGCCGTATTCAGTATGGAAGAAACTGTCTCTTCCGGAACTTATTCCTACATGCATGACTCTCGAGCTTGCAGATCGTTCTATCTCGCGTCCTCTTGGCATCGCCGAGGATGTATTCGTGAAAGTAGGAAAGTTCCATTTTCCAGCTGACTTCGTTGTTGTTGATTTCGATGCTGATCCTCGAGTTCCCCTCATTGTTGGGCGGGGATTCCTAAGGACGGGTCGTGCTCTCATAGATGTGTTTGAGCAAGAGATCACTCTCCGTGTGGGTAATGAAGCTGTTACTTTTAACCTCGATCAAACTTCGAGGTACTCCTCAAATTATGACACTGAATCAGTTAATCGAGTCGATTTAATTGACATTGCTTCAGAGGAGTACTCTCAAGAGTTTCTTGGTTATCTTCATAATTCTGTGAGTGGGAATTCCAATTCCACCACATCTTCTCAACCTATCATTGCCGACTCTTCCCCCTCTCTCACTCCGTTTGAGGGAGGTGACTTCCTTCTGGAAGAGATCGATGAATTTCTGGCTACTGATGAATCAATTCCGCCTGGAATTGATGGTGTGTATGATTCGGAGGGGGATATTCTCTATCTTGAGCAATTGCTTAATGAAGATCCATTACCTTCACTCCCTCCAAAGGAAATCTCAATCGAGGAAATCAAATCAGTGCAATCATCTACTGAAGAATTTCCCGAGGTTGAACTTAAGGACCTACCTCCTCATCTCGAGTATGCATTCTTGGAGGGTGATGATAAATTACCCGTCATAATTGCTAAAGACTTGACTGAGGAGGAGAAAACTGCTCTCATAAAGGTCTTGAAGTCACACAAGCAAGCAATTGCTTGGAAACTCTCCGATATTAAGGGTATCAACCCTGAGTTCTGTACTCACAAAATCTTAATGGAGGATGACTTCAAGCCAGTAGTCCAAAGTCAGAGAAGGGTGAATCCTAAAATTCACGAGGTTATCAAACAAGAGGTTCTCAAACTTCTTGATGCCGGTTTGATTTACCCGATCTCTGATAGTCCTTGGGTTAGCCCAATTCATTGCGTTCCAAAAAAGGGTGGCATTACTGTTGTCACGAATGAAGAAAACGAGTTAATTCCAACTCGATTGGTTACGGGGTGGCGTGTGTGTATTGACTATCGAAAGTTAAACGAAGCCACCCGTAAAGACCATTTTCCTCTACCCTTCATGGACCAGATGCTTGAGAGATTAGCAGGGAACGAGTACTATTGTTTCCTTGATGGTTTCTCGGGTTACTTTCAGATCCCCATTGATCCGCTGGATCAAGAGAAAACCACATTCACCTGCCCATACGGGACGTTTGCCTACAGACGTATGCCTTTTGGCTTATGTAATGCTCCTGGCACGTTCCAAAGATGTATGATGGCAATTTTCCACGACATGATCGGGGAAACTATGGAGGTGTTTATGGATGACTTCTCGGTCATTGGGGACTCATTTCATACATGTCTCTCCCACTTAGACAAAATGCTTAAAAGGTGTGAAGACACCAATCTATGTCTAAACTGGGAGAAGAGCCACTTTATGGTCAAAGAAGGCATAGTCCTTGGCCATAAGATTTCCAAGAACGGGATTGAGGTAGATAGAGCAAAAGTTGATGTCATTGCTAAACTACCTCACCCCACTACTGTCAAAGGTGTTAGGAGTTTTCTTGGTCATGCCGGGTTTTATCGTAGATTCATTCAGGATTTCTCTAAAATCGCTCGGCCTATGACCCATCTTCTCGAAAAAGATGCTCCTTTCATCTTCTCTCCTGAGTGCATCGAAGCTTTTGAAACACTTAAGAAAAAGCTTACGGAAGCACCCATTCTAGTTGCCCCCGACTGGGATTTACCCTTTGAGCTTATGTGCGATGCAAGTGATTTTGCTATCGGCGCAGTCTTGGGGCAACGCAAAACCAAACATTTTCAGCCGATCCACTACGCGAGCAAAACTATGACTGAAGCTCAGACCCACTACACCACTACAGAAAAAGAATTATTAGATGTGGTGTATGCGTTTGAGAAATTTCGGCCATATCTTATCTTGACCAAATGCGTGGTGTATACGGACCACTCGGCACTCAAATATCTCTTTGCAAAACAGGATGCAAAGCCGAGATTGCTCCATTGGGTTCTCCTCCTACAAGAATTTGATATCATTATTCGTGATAAAAAAGTAGCTGAGAACCTGGCTGCTGATCATCTTTCCCGATTAGAGAACCCTCACCAAAATGTGTTCGAGAAAAAGGAAATTAATGAAACGTTTCCTCTCGAAACACTCAATGTGGTTTCTTTTCGTGGAGATTCTTCTACCCCATGGTTTGCCGACTTTGCAAACTACCATGCGGGTAACTTTGTGGTGAAAGGGATGTCGTCCCAACAGAAAAATAAATTCTTCAAAGATGTGAAACATTATTTCTGGGACGACCCCTACTTGTTTAAAATTTGTGCGGATCAAGTCATCCGGCGATGTGTGTATGGTCAGGAAGCTATTGACATTCTCAAAGCTTGCCATTCTGGACCTACTGGGGGACATCATAGCCCCAACTACACCGCCAAGAAGGTGTTTGATTCGGGATTCTATTGGCCCACGATCTATAAGGATGCCCATGAATTCGTCAAAACCTGTGACGCTTGTCAACGTCACGGGAATATCTCACAAAGGAATGAAATGCCGCAAAACGCCATTCAAGTGTGTGAGATTTTTGACATCTGGGGCATTGACTTTATGGGTCCATTTCCTTCTTCTCACGGAAACAAATACATACTCGTGGCCGTTGACTACTTGTCAAAATGGGTTGAAGCTAAAGCTTTACCCACCAACGATGCCCGAGTTGTGGTGAAATTCTTGAAATCCTTATTTGCTAGGTTTGGAACTCCACGAGCCATCATCAGTGATCGTGGCACGCATTTCTGCAATGACCAATTTGCAAGAGTCATGCAAAAGTATGGTGTAACTCACCGTACCTCTACTGCGTACCACCCACAAACAAGTGGGCAAGTGGAAGTTTCTAACCGGGGGATTAAAAGAATCTTGGAGAGGACGGTTGGTGAAAACCGTGCCTCTTGGTCAGATAAGTTAGATGACGCACTCTGGGCCTTCCGTACAGCCTACAAAACACCCATCGGGTGCACTCCATACAAACTGGTGTACGGGAAGGCATGTCATCTTCCGGTTGAGCTCGAGCACAAGGCATACTGGGCCTTGAAGCATGCTAATTTCGACATTCAGACAGCGGGTGATCATCGGAAAGTTCAAATGAATGAATTAAATGAACTCCGTGATCAAGCTTACGAGAATTCTTTGATCTACAAACAAAAGACAAAGAAGATTCATGACTCAAAAATCAAGAACCGCGTTTTCAACGTTGGTGATCGAGTCCTTCTTTTCAATTCAAGATTGAAGATTTTCTCGGGAAAGCTCAAATCCCGTTGGTCTGGTCCATTTACTATCGCTAAGGTTTATCCTTATGGTACCATTGAGTTATCTCAACCCGATGGTCCTAATTTTAAAGTGAATGGTCATCGAGTAAAGCATTATTTTGGAGAGGACATTCCTCCTATGGTTGTCCCGGACTTACAAACTTTCCCCATGAACCAATGAATGCGGGGATCGAGTCAAGCTAGCGACTCGGTAATCAAAAACAGTAGCATGCCATATGGGTTTTCACCCATATTTCTGTCTTCTTACCTCTTTCTACCACCCTAGTGTGGGGGGGTTGCCCACATGTTTCCAAAAAAAAAAAAAAAAAAAAAAAATCTTCTTTCTAAATAATGGCCGTAATATTTCCCTTTTACGTTCTTTGTTTCGGCATAACCGCCGGTACTTTGAATATTGAGGGCAATATTCATTTCTAAGTGTGGGGGGGAATTCTCACGAATTTTATCATATAATTATACCGATTCCCCCGTTTTTGGCCAAATTTTTTTTGGAGCAAGTGTTTTACACTTTCTCATTTGGTTATCAGTCCGCCATGTCTGTAAGACAAAAGGATTGGCTAATCCAGGAGCAAACGGCTCTTGGTAAAGATATCTCAAATCCGTTGACGGCTTGCAATTTGCCCAAAATTGTATGGTATTCAGCTCACCATATCCTAAAAAGTGAAGAGTTGGCTAGCCCGCAAGTTTATGGCTTGTGGTAAAGGCAGTGGAAAAACCATAATTGGTAATCAGCTCACCAAAGATAATATTGATAATTTATCTAAGAGTTGGCTAGTCCAGAGCAAACGGCTTCTGGTAAAGACAAAATCAAATCCGTTGAAAGCTGGTGGTTTGCTCAAAATCACATGGTTATCGGTGTACCATAGTTCTTACTTGAACTGAAACATTTGGCTACTCCAGAAGTGATGGCTTCTGGTAAAGAGATTAAAATCCATTATGTTTTCTCAAATCATTGCTAGGGACTAGCAATATCTCAGTGTGGGGGATTGATGAGTGTGTAAATACTCATCATTTTTGTACAAAATAAACTGCAAAATCATCTGAAAACACTCAGAAACACATCAAAATGATCAAAATATCACAAATCAGTGTTTTATGTGTTTTAAATGCAAAAATATCAAAATCAGATGAAAAACATATCAAATTTGCAAATATTGCAGTTTTAGTCCCCCAAGTTTATAAAATTGTCAAAAATAGTCCCTGAGCCAAAATTTCAAAAGAAAAGTCACCAAAGGTCTTTTTAAAATCATAAATTGTCATATTTAGTCCTTTGGTGGAAAATCTAAAAGTTTTGAGAAAATTATAGTTTTGGTCCCCGAGCTTTTAAATTGGTCAAAACTAGTCCTTGGGAATTTCAAAAGTGTCAAAAATTGACCCTTGGATTAGTAAAGTTGGCAAAAACAACCCTTTGACTACTCTTCATAAGTTACATGATTGGTCCCTTGGTTTTGAAGTTTTACAAATATGGTCCTTGGTGTTATTATTTCAAACAAACCAAACGGATCCTAGTCTTTTAATACCCAAGCCCAATCACAAACCCCTGGCCCAAATCCCTTTACCCGGTCCATGACCCAACCCGACAACCCACGTTTTAAATAATATTAACCCGCCCCCCTAAGCCCTGTCATCCCCGACCATTATGTCTGCAACCCCCCCTCCTCAAACCTCCTCCAGCCACCTATTATCACCTCTACTACACCCTTTGTCTCCCCCACCTCACCTACCTACCCAAGTGCATTAAATGCACCTTCTTTCCCTGTCCAAGATATCGAAACTTTTTTTTGGCGCCAAAACAAGATTAATGGCCAAGATGAATTCAAGACAATCAAGGGTCAAGATTGCTGCTGGGATCCACTCAGAAAAGTGAGAGAGAGACTTGGGAGCTTAAAAAGAGAGAAGAGGATGCATCAAAGATAGTTAGTTTTAGTTTTTTTTAAAAGTGTATGTCGTTTTAACCTTATTAAGTCTTAATTAGCTTCTCAATTGTATTATCAAGTTATTTTGTACTCACTTTAGCAGTTCCAGTGTACTGAAACCTTTATTAAGCTTTAATTCAAGTTAATGTTCAAATTGCATATCTTATGTCTCCTGTTGATATTTTCAATTACAAACACCCTTGTTAAAGCTGGTAGCAGTTCAGTTTTAATCTCATACAAGCTTATATAAGCTTGTAATAGCTTTTTATAAGCTTGTATTTCATTTTTAAACAAGTTGAGTTACTGGTCAACAAAAGTCAACACAAGAGCAGAAAATGGTGCATGGATGATATGGGGTGATTCAGAACTTGAAATGGGTGAAAAGGAAGCATTTGGGTTGAATTTGGTAGGATAGTGTTCCTTGTTTCAGTGTTAGCAAGCCATAGTGGCTATTGGACAAGTTGTAAGTTAATTCAAAGTGTTTATGCATAATATGTATTTGTGGTTTTAATCTGCTTGATCCTGTTCTAATAGATGTATTTAGGTGTATTTAAGTGGGTTTGATGATAATATGTGCTGGTTCAGTGTTTGAAATTGTTTCAATTTAAAAAACTAGTGATAAAGGGGTGTTTGGTTTGCTGTCAAAACTATCTTAGGAGTTAATTCAGTATTAGCAGTTTGTTGGTTTAAGTTTACTTGGCATATACTAGTTCATATCTGTCTTACTTTTGCCCTTAAAACCTGTAAAAGTCAAAATTGGTTCTAAATCCTTCTTACTGTTAAACTGTTGGAAATTTTGATTTGGAAAACCTGGATTTGAGTTTAAAAGTGTTAAATATAGCTTGCTTTGTGTTCATTACATCACAACACCTCAACATTAGTCATTAAATTGGATCCAAACTTCACCAAAGTCAAACTGTACATCTGTTTCAAAAAGTCAAATAGGTCAAAAATTGGTTTTATGCAGAAGTTGCAGCTTCTGCATAGGATTCATTAAAGCTTTGTAGGTCCTGGTTTTTGGTCTATAAGTAGTTCACTTGGTTGTCTTTAAGACCTCATATCCACTTTTAGCTTAAGCCCTCTGGTTGAGCTTGTGCAGAAGCACCAAGTTAGGCCTAGTTGCCCTGCTCCAATAACTCAGCTGGCACTGAGTTTTTCTCAGTTTTATCCAAGCTTGCACAGAGCTTATCCTAGCTTGTTAACATTTGGTATTCTGGTTATAAGAAGTCATTTAGGTCTAGTTTAGGACTCAATAATTGGTTTATGTCTTTTAGCTTATTTGAGTGCTTAATTTTGGACTGCAAGTTGATACCTAGAATCTGTTTTAAGCTTATTCTCATAATCATCAAATCCTTGTATTTTGATATTCAGCAGTTATAGCTTGTTGATTTCTGGTTCATTTGGTCATTTTTAGTATTCCATAGTTTCTGTTTCCAGTGTGGTAGCTTATTTGCTCATTTGCTTATCAAGTGCTTATTTCAAAAAGCACTTGATTCAGCAGTTTCATTTTCTTCCACATAGCCTACTGTTTTTCCAATTTTCCTAGCTTCTTATCATTATTTTAGAGTTTTCCTGAAATTTTCATATTTTTATAAGTTGTTTTGCTATTTTTCTTATTTTTAATTAGTTTTTAACACTTTTTAATTAGCCTTTAATACAAAAAATTCAGAAAAGGGTCATAAAAATAATTTTTCAATTTTCTTAGGTTTAGATAAATATAAAAAGTAAAAAAAGTAATTTTCCATATTTTTCATAGTTCATTTGGTAATTTTTAGTGATTTAATTAGTTTTTAATAGTTTAAAATTCCTAGAAAATAGATAAATAGTCATAAAAATACAAAAATAGTTTTGAAAAGTCTATTTTGATATTTTAGACTTTTCAAAGTCTTAATCTTATTTTTCTAGCCTAATTTCCTATTTTCTTGTATTTTAGGTAATTAATTAATAGTTAAAAATAGTTTTAAATTAGATAATTAGTTGTAAAATTAATTTTCTTTTTCCATAATTTTTCTTTTATCATTAGGATTGTAAAAATATCATTTTCATATTTCTAGGGTTAATATTGCTTTAGTTTCACTTTTTTATTTTGTACGTCGCGTAGATTTTAATTTTAGTTTCGTAAAAACATAAAAACAAAAACATCATTTTAATTATAGTGATAGCGTTTATTTAATAGATTTTATCTTTTTAATTTCCTCTCATTTGCATTTTAGCCTTTGTATTTGTTTGATATTTCTGTAGTCATAATAATCTCAAATTCCCTTTATCGTTCAAATTTCTCGATCACTAGACGTTGATTGATCCATTGCATAGCTCGCTGGGACATAACGACCCGGGGAGACTCTATACTCCTCTGATCTTCATTGATTTCGTGCTTAAGCTATTTTAAGTTTTCTTACGCTTGCGTGAGAGAACTTGACGGTTTTGCGCGCATCAAGGATCTTCAAAACCAGGAGGTTGTTTGACATATACTTCCTCTGTAATCTTACCATATAAAAAGGCACTCTTGACATCCATTTGATAAACCTGAAATCCCATATAAGAAGCAAAAGCAAGAAAATTCAAATTGCTTCAATCCTTGCTACAAGAGCAAACACTTCATCATAATTAACTCCTTCTTCTTGTCTGTAGCCTTGTGCAACTAACCTTGCTTTGTTTTTGATAACATTCCCTCTTTCATCTCTCTTGAATCTGAACACCCATCTTGTACCAATGACCTTCTTACCATCAGGAAGATCACATAATACCCAAACTTCTTGAAGTCTGAATTGTAGCAGTTCTTCTTGCATAGCCTCAACCCAACTTTCTTTAGTCAATGCTTGAGAAATATTCTTGGGTTCATCTTGAGAGATAAAGCAAGTAAACAGGCATGTTTGATGGTCCTTATGATTCAACCTGTTCTGTTTATAGACAAAGCTAAGTAAAGCATTATGTGGTTTAGTTAAAGTCTTAGCTCTGTGTCTAGTCATCACTCCAGAAGTAGAAGGACCAATGATTTGATCAGTAGGATGATTCTTATGAATTCTTAAGTTTGGAGACTGTGGAACTCCATAAGTATCATCTAAATTAGGGAAATCAACATCTTCATTGGAATATGAGAAAATACCTTCATCTTCAAACTTATCATCAGTATCTTCTAATCCAGGCATGGTAGGATCATCCAAATCATCCAAAGTGCTGGTAACTGGTGCAGCAGTACTTTGTTCAAAAGTACTATCCAAAGAACTGTGAGAGTACTCTGCAGATGTGTTCTTTTTCTTTGCTTCGTCATAAGCTTTTCTTTGTGCATCAGTATAAGAATGTGCTAAAACATCTTGAAGAAGCATCTGATTAAGTTCATCTTGAATAGATTGATCCTCAGCAGTCAATGAGGATTTTGGCTCATCAGTACTTTTCTCTGTCTCAGCAGGTTGTGGTTCTTCATCATGAACATCATCTGGTCTAATATGGACTCCATGAACAACATACTGTACCTCTGTTTCATTATGTACAGGTTGATTCTCTTCTCTAACAGGAACATAATTCATTGAAGGAGTCAAAACTTCAAGATCAAACATCCAATCAGGACCTTTACCCTTCTGAATTTCTTGATCTTCTAAAAAATCAACATGAAGACAATCTTGAACCTTCTTAGTGACTCTGTTGTACACTCTAAATCCCTTGCTGTTGGTGCAGTAGCCCAATAAATAACCTTCTTCTGACTTGCCATCAAACTTACCCAAATGATCAATTGTATTAAGAATAGTGAGAGGGCATCCAAAAGGCTTCATAAATCGAATGTTGGGTTTGTTTCCCATCAGCAACTCATAAGGTGTCTTCATCTGTGGTTTGGTTACTGATACTCTATTAAGTACATAGCAAGCAGTACTTACAGCTTCAGCCCAGAATTGAATAAGTAGGTGTGAGTCTGCAAGCATTGTCCTGGCTGCTTCTATCAAAGTCCTATTCTTTCTCTCTGCAACACCATTCTGCTGTGGTGTTCTGGCAATACTGAACTCCCTCTTGATTCCTTTATTAGCACAAAATTCATCCATAAGCTTGTTCTTGAATTCAGTTCCATTGTCACATCTAATACCTCTAACTTTCAGTCTCAGTTGGTTTTCAAGTGCTATAATTAGATCATGAATAGCATCAAAAGTATCATCCTTAAATCCTAAGAAAAATACCCAACTGAATCTACTGCAATCATCTGTCACAACTAATCAGTACTTCTTCTTGTTTAAACTTGTAACAAATACAGGACCAAATAGATCCATATGTAACAGCTCCAATGGTTCTCTAACAGTCCTTTCCTCAAGCTTCTTGCAAGAAGCTTTGTGTTGTTTACCCTTCTTACATGCCAAATAGGAGTGATCATTCTTGTAAGTCTTTGAAGGTAAACCTCTAACTAAATTCCCTTTGACCAATTTGTTGATATTCTTATAATTCACATGGCCCAATCTTCTATGCCACTGATGTGCTTCTTCAAGTGTTGCTTTTGCTACTAAACATGTAGCTCTTTCAGAAGAGTGAAGACTCTTCATATCCAAACTGTACACATCATTGGTTTTTGGTACTTTGAGTATCACCAAATTATCATCATCAAGCTTGAATTCAGGTGAAAGAATGAGACATTCTGTGTCAGTAAATAACACAAGATGCTTTTTGTCACAGATTTGAGAGACTGACAAAAGGTTGAACTTGAGCTCCTTCACATATCTAACATTCTCAAAATCTATGCTTCTTGTCTTGATGGTTCCTTTTCCACTAATTCTTCCTCCACTAGCATCATTCCCAAATGCCACTTTTCCTCTACAATATGGCCTAAAATCTGACAGAATCTCCTTGTCTCCTGTCATGCTTCCAGAGCAACCACTATCCACTATAAGATGATCTTTAAGCTCCTCCTCTGGGTTGCCCTGCACAAAGATAAGAAAGTTAGTGTCTTTTAGGAACCCAAGCCATTACTGACTTGTGTTCCTCTTGTGGAGTAACATACTCAAATTCTTTGAGTATGTAATCTTCACAGTTTTTGTAGACAGAATCAAGCATTATCTTTTGTTTTAAAAGTTGTGGTGGATTTTCAGCAAAAGTTTCTTTTTCAACAAAAACCTCCTTTTTATTTTCAACAAAATCATCTGCATTAAAAATCACTGTTTTAGCAGTACTTGTTGAAAGTACTGTTTATTCATCATCAATACTTTCTTTCTTAACCCATTGAGTTTTAACTTCTGGAGAAGAGTCTCTAGATCTAACTACGTTTTTGGAGTTGTAACGCCTTCTAGATTGATAGTAGTTAGGTCTCCTAGGGTTCCTATTCCAAGAAGTGTTTGGTGAAAACTCAGCAGTACTTTGAGAAAGTACTGGTCTTGGCTTAGCAGTACCTTCGAAAGTATTTGAAGGTACTGGAGGTTTCGAAAAAGGTCTTCACTGGTGAGGGTATCTATAGTCTGGTGAGAAGTTACTATGGTTAATCCTATGTGAGTGATTCCAAGCCGGTCTAGTCTCCCTTGGTTTTTGGTTGGCAGTTTTGTTCTTTGGGAACTTACTTAAGTACTCTGAATGTAAGTTACAGTCCTTAATCAAGTGAGTAGGACTAAAACAAACAAAACAAAGTTTTTGTTCTGAGATTCCAAAGTTTCTTCTTCTATGTGTATGACTAAACCTATCCTGTCTTCTAGGTGAATGATGAAAACTATTTTGACTAAAATTATCCCAAAAAGGTTTAGCAGTCTATTGAAAAGGTTTTCTGAAAGGTACTGCTGAAGGTGCAGCAGTACTTTGAGGTGTAGCAGTACTTTGGGATGAAAGTACTGCTTGGCTTTGAACATTATCTACCTTAGGTGTTTCAACAGTTTCTTTTGAGATTTCAGACCTAGATTGACCTTTAAGTTTCTTCCTAAACTCTAAGCTATCTACTCTAAAACGAGAAACATTAGGCCTAAGAGGTTGATGACTACCAGTGGGATGAGGGACTGCATGATAGGCATTATCTTTCTTAAACTCAGGAGGTGTGTCACTAACTGATTGCTCATTACTATATGTGTCTACATAATTAATGAGTTCATCATCACTAGTGGTTATATCCTCAAAATCACATTCATCCTGATCACTAGGTGGGTTTTCTATGTTTTTAAAATCCATACCAAAACCTAAGCCAGTTTTAATATAAGCTCTTCTCTGTTTTTCAACATAAGTGACATGAGAAAGACCTGATTGTCCCCAAGCATTAAACTTTTCTAGTAATTCATCTCTTTCCTTAGTTAATTTCTCAATTTCAGAGATCTTACAGTTTAACTTCCATTCACTTAATTTCAACTGATAATCCTGTTGTTCATATTTTTCTGCCCAAGCCATTTCATTATTTTCATGTGTTATTATCTTGGCTTCCATTGACTCTAAAGTTATTTGATAACCTGCTACCTCAGACCTAGCGTTTATACAGTTATCTCTTTCAGTCACATAACTATTCAGTACTTTTTGATAAAAGTCATGACAATTTGAACATACCTCAGAGATAGGGGGTGTACTGGGTGAAGTAGCCATCATAGCAAGTAGAACAGGATCATCTTCACTTTCCATGCTCCAATCAAAGCTTCCTAGACCATCTTTGAATTCCAAAGCAGCATGCTCAGATTCCTCAACAAAGACTGTGCTCCAATCAAACTCTTCTACTGACTTCTCCACAGCTACCATACAGTAGGTTACTGGTTCATCATCAAACTCAGCACTCCAGTCAACCTCTGATAAACTCTCTTGAGCAACCAAAGCTTTTGTTTCTGTAATAGGGATTTCTTTCAACTCTAGCTTTGGTTTCTCAGCTATCCTGTTTGCTTGATACTTAGCAAACCTGCATTCCCTTGCAAAATGTCCAGTCTTTTGACAATTGAAGCATTCAATTTTGGATTTGTCAAAAGTAATACCCTGTTTTGGTTTGAAGTCAATGCTTTTTCCTGTTTTCTTCATATACTTCTTTATTCTTGCAGTAATCTTAGCAACTTGCCACCTGATATCAATTTCTTCAAGTGCATCTTCTTCAATCTGTGAGAGATCTTCTTCATAAGTGACAGGTAGAGAAGCTTGCTGTGCAAAGAAAGAGCATACAACTTCATCTTAGTGGAGAGAATGAGTTGGTGTGGGTTGCTGAGCAAAGGTGGGGGTAGAATAGGAAACATTACTTTGAAGGGGAGAAGCAGTACTTTTAGTAGAAGTACTGCCCCTCTTTTCAGATGACACAAAAGCAATACTATGCGACTTTGAGCTTGTTTGGCCATTCATCTCATGCTCATACACCTTCAGATGATTGTAGAGATCATCAAAGTCCATAACATCCAGTCTAGGTTGTCCTCTGATCATTGTAGCAATTACATGCCATGTCGATGGCAAACTCCTTAAGAACTTAAGATTAGCATCTTCTACTGAGACCTCTGCTTTGTATAGCTCCAGCACACTGAGAAGATTTTGGAACCTGTCATAGGCAGCATCAAGGCTTTCTCTTTCTCCAACAGTAAAGGTTTCAAATTGCTGCTTTAACAAATTTCTGTGCATCTTTTTGGAAGCATCATTACCTCCAAATCTAGTTTTGAGAGCAGCCCAGAGTTGCTTGGCATCTTTAGCATCATGGAATTTGAGTAGGTGTCCATCTGGAATAGCAGACAACAGTATGTTGAGAGCCTTCTCTTGATTCCTTAGTGTTGCTGCTGGTAAGACTGGTTTGGGTGGTTTAGGTTGTCCAGGAACCTCTATAGGATCTGGAACTACTTCATTGCCATTAACAATCACATTCCACAATGCATGGTCTGTGATTGCAATATACTGCCTCATCTTCATGCTCCATAGATCGTATTCGCCCTTCTTAATGATTGGAATCCTTAGTGAGGTGATGGAGGGGGGTGGAACAGCTTCAGTCGACATCTTTAGGGTTTTGTTATTTAACTAGGTTTAAACTGTTTCTTCTTAGTCAGAGTTTCCACACAAGCTCTGATACCACTTGTTGGATCGATGTACTCTAACCAAACTAACTTAAATAGCTTGTTAAGGGTTTAATAACCTCGGATAAATCCTAAGCTATTAACAATGAAACACTGAGTAATCTTTATCAAGTATGCGGAATTTACTTAACAAAGCTAAGAAGAATATAACTTTATTAATAACTCTAAAACACTAAATATCGAACTCT
Source organism: Chrysanthemum seticuspe (assembly GCA_019973895.1). Taxonomy (NCBI): domain Eukaryota; kingdom Viridiplantae; phylum Streptophyta; class Magnoliopsida; order Asterales; family Asteraceae; genus Chrysanthemum; species Chrysanthemum seticuspe. Next base: position 51,909,904 of record BPTQ01000009.1, on the reverse strand, counting down.
CTAAAACTCTAATATTGATTGTACTTTAGGATTCTAAAACTCGTTATTCTAATACCAATCTAGGGGTCCTTTTATAGGCTCAAGGATAACCCTAAACGGTTTACAATTCTTATCCTTGTACGTCAAGTAAACAATACTTAGAAAGTTCTAGATAAACATTACTTTCTATCTTAAATCAAATACAACCGACTTTAACTTTACAGTACTTTAATGAATAAGCAGTACTTTGACTTCTTACAGTACTTTGTCTTTCTGTAGTACTTTGTTAATATTCAGTACTTTAATCTTCTGTATCCCAACAATGTACGTTACCAGCAGAATGTTTCACAACAGCCCCTGTTGTTTCCATATTCAGCAAAACTGGACTAGCAGTGGATTTACCATAACTAGCAGTGGATAGATCAAACCAGCAGTGGAAACATCACTGACACTCCCATCCTTTTGACCAAGACTATCATATGTAGAAATCGATCTAACATTTTCCCTTCTTCATATCCAATACATTTGATTACAATTATGGACAACACACACATAAATAAACTTATAATTTCTTATAGTTTGTGACCATACACCATGCTTGTGACTAGTTTCCCGTTATTTGTGTCTAGTTGCCCCATAACAAATTTATTGTTGGGCAAAGTTTCTTGGGTGTTGTGTTGTAGCAGTTTGACTTACAGTTTTGAAGACACTAGTTCCCTTCAAGTACATGACACTATTTAGCACCTTCCTTTTCCTTACAACTATTCACCATTAAAAAACTTTCATACTTTTTTTAAACCCCATTTTTTGTTTACCACATACAGGAATACCTAGCGTACACCTAAGAATAAACTGTGTTGGTTAACTAGAAGCAACCCCAAATAAACAACATAAATCTGCTTGTTTCCCTATTTAAACAAATTTTTTTCATGATTTTAATTTACATTGTGTCTCTCCCAGTTGCCCATCGTATCTATGTGGTTGCCCAAAAATATTACTCATTCTAGTAAATTGTTAGACACATGTTTCATTGTACCTTTTATGGGAATATGTAAACTTTAAAATTAATGGATATAAACAGTTCAAGTACATGGCACTAGGCAGCACCATCATTTCAGTACGTCCTTTCCTCATTAATAAAGTTTGTCCTACTTTTGTGTATTCCACGATTTGTGTTACTTCAAAATATCCATGCAATATTGAAGAAACCACATGCAAGTGCACACATAGTTAGAGTTTATGACATAATTTGTTAGTTCTATTTTAGTTGTATATTGTTACCGAAAATATAAATTAAATGTACACCTAATAATACCATTTGTATGTTACTTGATGTAACCAAAACTAATCAACATAAACCTGTTTAATGGCTTGTATGTTACTAACAAAGTTAAATAATATTTTTCCAAAGCCATACACAGCATAAAGTTTTGGAGCACGTGGCATACCTGCCTAAAACATTTGTTTGAATTGCAAGTAAACAACAGGCTAACTATTTTAGTTGCCCCCAAATGGTTTAGTTGCCCAACAATTGTTATCTTTTGGTCAGGAATCGTTTCTGTACTAGAGAAGCTTCATTAATTGCATTTGGCCTAATGTGCATTTTAATTACTTGACAACTTTTGTCACCCCACACCCCATTTTGGTTATATAAACATACACCATCTATTCCATTCTCAAAAAACTTTTGTCAAGGGACACACACTACCCACATCAGCATTTACTACAGCAGAAATAGATAACGATATTTACGACATGGTTAACACTGTGTTTGTGCGTGACAATGGATGTGACTTAAAGTTCATAAGTGGCATGCATGCAAAGGTGATGGAGCTAACTCGTCGTTTCAGTGTAAAGGGTGAGCAGATCAAGCAGTTGGAGTATGTGCTTGGGTCCACTTTTTCCAGTGCTTGTATGGAAATCCTGCGAGAAATCCAGGATGAGGAGCTAGAGAAAAACAGGACGCTGATGAGGCTCATCAGTGAGACGCAATTGCAAGTTCTCAAGAAAAGCTCCTTTCTGGCCATGATGCGCAAAAAATATTAAACCTCTACTCCTAGCTTGTTATGTGCTCTCTCTCAAGTTCTGTCATTGCCATATTTTTTGGTTTTGGACTGATCTTAAATGTTGTTGCTTTGTTGCTCTCTTTTGTTATCTCTTAATGTAATGAAATGAAATCTATTATAAAAAGTCATATTGCGAAGCAATTGCCAATTGGTCGAACTTATACAAATCACGAATCAGAAACATATAATAATTTTGGACAAATCTTTAATTAACAATAGTATACTACGTATTATTTTTAATCCGTCTTGAACGAACAACTTTACTTTATGAATAACTTGGTTATTTCGAGTATACAATAGTAAAATTTTTGACAACCCTCCAACAAGATAACCCCTTTATGTATTTTAACAATCTCAGTTATTCTACAGGCCAAACTACCAGTTGTTCTAGAGCAAGCAAACGTTTTAGGTAAGACTGGAATACGTCTGAACGACTATAAGATTAAATGTAGGATATCCGAAATTGATCTTAAGCAAGGGGGATTTTTGGTGATTATGGTGTGTGGGTTTTTATATTTTTATATCGATTGGCACATGGTCAATGGTTGCAAGTTGATGATCCTGCTGACGTCGCGCTAGCTTATCGCACGAAGATGATTCGGCTTTTTTTATAGAGTTAGATTTTATCTTTTGTATCAACAGTTTTTAATTTATCTCCAACAGCACTTTCGTTGTTTTATCATGCACTATCAGTTTTCAATATACGATATTGTATCAAATACATTTTACAATCAAACATATATCATGCCTCATCCATTGATATATTCATTCACACATTAACGGCCATATTATTACACAAACAGACTACACATAAAAACGTTAAACAAATAAAGTAACATTTATCCCATTACTATTTCCGTATCAAAATCAATTGATCATAAGTCTCATATAATATATAAGTACGTTTTGAATAGTAAAATAATACTACCTTTGCTAATATATAGCAAATGTTCATCAAGTTCACATTTTTACACAAGTCAGGATGCCTATCTCCAAACCATATCTTTCATCAAAAAATGTTTCTAAGCCTTTAGTTGCCTTATTTGATCTCAAACTAAGGTATGCATGCAATTACCCTTCCTAAAAATGTTGATATGTTACCGCGTGGTTCTCACTTGGCGTGACTAGATTTTTTTACCATACTTGCTATTCTTATTTGTGTACATTTATATACCTTTATTACAGGACGCCAGGGTCTGTAGCTGCGTTGAGATTCACTACGATGGTAACTTCATTCGGTTGCCCAATTTAAGTTATGAGTTTGGCCGAACCCTTGCGCTAAGGTTTAGTAACTTCACAAGGATGAACTTTGATCAAATGCTTGACTTGTTGGCCTACAAGCTTGAGTGTGAGATACGGGCTTTGTATTTTTGCAGGCCAATATTTCTTCTTTCAACTGGTTTGACAATTGTAGAATGTGATAATGATATTAAAAGGATGTATGAACTTGCCGAGGAATATGGATTAATCGGCTTGTACGTTGCACATAAACCTGATAACTTATCATGTTTCTATTGTCCTAACCTAACTTTTAATCTTCTTGATAAGGAAACGCATACAGAGCTTGCGATACATGATAAACTTGTGCAAATTCCTACATCTAAATCTTACTATGATATTTTTGCATGGGAGGAGGAAGAAGGACGTTCACCTCCCCTAAGAACCCCTCCTTCCCAACCTAGACGTAAAGGAATTGAATTCCAAGGAAATAATCTTTTCATGGATTTTTTGCATAGCGAAAGTGTTGATGATGCCATTGAGTTCCGTGATGATGAATGGTACTATGGGGGATTTGTGGGCTGTGTAGCAATGGATGTTGGGTGGTCTATTTCCCCATCATATAACCGAGTGCAACGGGTTATCGAATACGATGATGCCACTTTAACGAATGTACCGACAAATTCTCTTCCAAATCAGGTTTTGTTGGATGCAGGATCTTCTTCCGTTCCACAACAAGTAGGGACTTGTGTCAAGGCCAGGTATGGCCATAAGGTTTCAAGGAAACCGTATGCAAGGAGGCTATGCTTTGAAACACCAAGAGCGGGTTTACGGAAGTTCAAGATGTTGAGGCATTTCAAGGCTCTAACAAGAGATCGGCGTCGAGGAGGTTCGGGATTAAAACCAACTTGCTATTTAAGGAACAAAAGGTTGGAGTGTAGGTATTGTTATGCAGCATGCTAATGGTGTTGTTAACGTTTACAGGCAGTTGTGTTAACATTACTTTAAAGTCAAAAAATATTGTCTAGTCTAGCCTTTTTTGTTAGGCAACGTCTATGCATTGGCCACGTGCATGGTAACTATCTCTTCCTGGTATAGTGCTCTATCCAGACTTGTTTGTGTTTACCTACTTTGACTTTAAAAAAAGGCACCCAAAAAATGTATTTGACATTTTTACAACTTGATTATACATTTTTGCATATTGTTTATCAAGTGTTTGCATTTACCCACTATTTACTAACAACATGTTTATGTTACTTGGTCTTCAGCACTAGCAGTACTAACGTGCAATAGCAGTTTTAAGTATTCATTCTCACGGTCGTAATATACGTGTCATATGTTTTGCATTATATTGCATCACCATGAATACCTTTAGAAACAACAGCAGCAACCAACGAGAGCAGCAGTTACAACATTATCATGAATTTTTCCTATTTGCAACAGTCGTTATCATATTCAATGAAACCCTTTGTATACTTACAGAAAAAACTATAACACATCACAAAATTTGGAAAACTAGTTTAAGATTGTTTCTACTTTATGAAATGCAACACTGTATAATGTTGATTATGTATTCAAAAGATCTAAACTTGAATCTGTTACTCTAGGGTATCCAGTTTATGTGATCTATGTTGTTGCTTACATTATGTAAAGGTAATTTGTACCGTATATATTTTGATGTTCCGGTGCGCTTTACAATTTAACATTGAAAATAAAAACTTGCAACTTCTCCAAAATTAAATTCCATATATAATTAAACATATATATCTATTCCATTACATTACTTGCCTATTATGTTGGAATCACTCCTAAACTAGATTACAAGTGTTAGTGATTAATATGTAATAGTTAGCTTAATATTCCTTTTATGTTAGTAATCATGCCAAGGCTTATGTAGAAAGCCCATGAGCCTTGGCCCAAGCCCATAAAGGAAAGGAAGGGAACTTGCATGTTGCCCTAGTTCCTTCCTATAAATAATCCTTGTAAACCCTCACTTGAGGGTTGGTTGTTCATTTTATCATTTCACATTTACGCATAACCTTTCTTAAACATTCGTTTGTGTGTGTTAAGTGTTCAACCGATCACTCTTCTCTTCTATTTCTTATATTGATGCTTGTGTTACAAACATGGTGACCTAACAATGGTATCAATCGCCAAATAGTTGGGTGAAAAGCTTTTGTTTTTGAAGTTGTTTTTTCGTCTTACGCGTAACTCTCGTTTCATAAACTTTTACACGCTTAAAAACTCATTTTTTAAACTTTTCAATCCAAGATTCTTGTACTTTCAATGTTTTTAAGTGTTAAAACATCTGTTTTTGGCAAAAAGTTTTGAACTTTATGTGTATTTCATTGATATTAAGCTTGTTTTTAAACGCGTATTCTTTCTTACGCGTAAGGTGTTTATAAGCTTTGGATCACCAAGTTTCACATTTTTGTGTTATTTTGGTGATATTGAAGCTGTTTCATCACAAAAATCTGGTTTAGAATCACTTTGGGCAAAAGATCCGTTTTTGGCTAAGTTTTACGCGTAACAAAACCCTAGAGTTACGCGTAAGTCTTCCTTGGTTTGATCTTCAGTTTTCGTGGTTTACTCAGTGTTTTCTTGCTTGGATAAGCCTGAAAACACTTCGACTTTGGATTTCGTTTACACTGTGATAGTGTAAAGTATTTTTGGGTAAAACCCTAATTTTACGCATAAGCTCAATCTTACGCGTAGAACTCTTTATGCCTAAGCTTATTCTTACGCCTAAGCCTTGTCTTATGCATAAGTTTTCTACGTCTAACTTTCAGTTTATGCCTAAACTTAGTGTTTCTCAATTCTTACACGTAAGCTAATCCTACGCGTAAATATTACTTTTACGCGTAAGTTTGGTGTTTTTACGCATAAGCATTACTTTGCCTTAACGTGGTTTCTACGCCTAAGGATACTTCATCAACAACATTTCATTCGACTACAAAGATCCATTTTACAACACAAGTTATTCAACATGTCTCAACCTCCATGCTCTAACTACTTTCCTTACATGTATAATCAACAACAACAACAACAACTAAGTCCACAACATCAACAATTCAATCAACAACAACAAATTTATCAACAACAATTTAATCAACAACATTATCCCCAACAAGGAGAAATTCAACCACAAATGGTTCAACCACCACCTAGTCTTCAAGTACAACCTTACACAAACGTTTACAATCAACATCCATCCAGGAATACTATGAAGGAACCGTCTTGGTTTGCAAAGATGTGTGAAGGTTTAAGTAGCAAACAATCCATTCATGAGGCCGGATCACTTGATAGACCTCGAATGCTCACTCCAGGAAATTATGATCAATGGGTAATTAGGTTCTTTAGGTTTTGTGATCTAAAGAAGCCACATGGAAAGTTCTTAAAGAAGGTCATCTTGGAAGGTCCATTTCAGATGCCTATTATCGTTTCACCCGGAGATCCAAATGCTATTCCACCAAGAGATGATCTCACAAACATTGCAACTGTTTCTGACCTTTCTGGTGATGAACTTCTACACTACGAAGCTGATGAGCTAGCAATGCAATATATCCTTTTGGGATTACCAAATCCGATTCTTCGAAGTGTTGATGCTCAAAAGACTGCAAAGAAAATGTGGGAACATATTCATCTTCTCATGGAAGGTACTGAACTCAATCAAGAAGACATGGAATCCAAAATTTACTTGGCTTATGAACACTTCATGATTGAACCTGAAGAGACATTAGAGTCTTATCATCATCGATTCTCAGACATCATCAATGATTTGGATAAACACAACATCATCATGCCAAGAATTACAGTCAATACTAAGTTCCTAAGTAGTCTTGGTCCTGATTGGGAGAAGTATGTCATCTTTATCCGTCAAGCTAAGAATCTTCATCATGCTACATACAGATTGTTGTACGACTATTTGAAGCCTCACCAAAAAGAAGTTGACAAAGAAAGGGCTATTCGTGGACTCCCGGCTCCACCGTCACTTCCGGACAATCAACAACTTGCTTTGTGGGCTCAAACTAGTTATCCTCCTTAACCAACTCCTCAACCAACTGCCACAATTACACCATATGATCCATCACAACAACAATCTCAATAAACTCAATTGGTTTCATACAACAACAACACTGATCAAGCACTTTACAGTGACGCTAATGAGGACTCCAAAGCTTTCGATGCATTGCAACAAGGATTTGTTATGATTTCTAAAGCTTTTGGCCGTTATACAAACAAATCTAACAATCGCATTCGTTCCTCATCAAACACAAGGAATCAGGCTGTTGTGAACAATGGACGAGTTGAAGTTCAGAATCGTGGTTATGGTTGTCAGATGGGCGGTGGTCAAGGGTTAATGCTATGGGTAGGAATAACATGGGTGCTCCACAACAACAGAGAGCTCAAGTGGTTGAACAGGGTAATGCTCAAAATGGGATTAATGGTCTTCGTTGATATAACTGTAATGAGAAGGGTCACCTGGCTAATGCATACCCAAAGCCGAGGACTAGGGGCAATGCTTATCACAAGGAGGCTTTACTTTTGGCTTTTAAGGATGAAGCTGGTGGAACTCTCACAGACAAAGAACAGAGCTTTATGGCAGATGCAGACTCAGATGATGATATGGAGGACTTGCAGGCTAATGCAGCAGTTATGTTGATGGCTAATATGCACGAACTCCACATGTGTGACACAGGCCCAATGTATGACACTGATGGCTTGTCTTAGGTACCCGAACAAACCATTGTCATCTCTGATCTACTATGTCAGCCAACATCTGAATCCGACGAGGCTCAGAATGTCCAACATGAGTCGTCCACATCTCATTTTGACGATTCTCAACTAGACCCCATAGTTACATTTGATGATCAAGATGATCTTATGGTTACTTTTGATTCTCAAATTGACTCCGTGGTTATACTTGAGGATCTGAATAGTGATCATGTTGTGACTCACGTTGAACACGCTGAACCTTTGCCTAATCCAGATATTGACCTCTTACTTAAATATTATCAATCCCAAATGGATGAATGTCGTTCATTAAATCAGCAATTACACGGTAAAAATGCACTGTTAACCAGGGATATTGAATGCTTAAAACGGCAACTCAATTTTTTCAAAACTCAAGAAAACCGTGAAAAAGGTTTTGAAGCCGCTTTTGCTAAATCACATCAAAACAATAAATCTTTAGAACGACAGATTCGTGATCTTGCCGCATCGAAGAATGCTTTGTTGTCTCAAATAGAACAACTGAAACATGAACATAAAAAGCAACTTAACGCTATTACTTTGGAAACTCAAAAAGCCAAGGCTGAGTTGTTAACTTGTCAAAAACAGTTCTCTGCGTACAAAAAGCATTCAACGAAATGAATAGATGACCATCTTGAAGAAATTGTCGGCCTTCAAAACAAACTCAAAGAGTTTCGAAATGTTGTTTACAAACATGGTGAGTCAATCACAACTATTCAAAAGTTTACTTTAAAACCCAATCCAAATGGATATGGACCGAATCTTGCTGATTACAAACCAAAGCTTTCAACCAAAGCATTCAAACCAAATCCTGAAGTTTCCAGTGCAGAATATAAAATTGATGATTCTGTTATGAGTGTTGTTGAATATCATCGTCAAGAGGAATTAGATGCAGAAGACGAGAGTCGATCAAAATTAGAAAATGTTGTTTATAACAAACCATTTAACTAGTCACAAGCTGTCACTTTCGTCACACCAAAGGATTCTTCTAACACACCTAGGATTATCACAAAAACGTCTGAGTCTTCTAATGTTTCTCCCCAACCAAATTATGCACAAATTTATGGTCCTTTATCTTCACTCAGTGAAGTAAAATCAAAACCCGAAAATCGTCAAATTCTTAGATATTTTGACATTTTCACTTCGGACCTCAAAGTTTTAGAACGTGAGATTGAATTTCATTCTGAAATAAAAGTTGAACATTTGCAATCGCCTCAGGCGCGAGAACAAAGAGATATTTTTCAGAAAAGAATTTTACCCCATGTTAAAATTTTGAAAAATTGTGCATTATATTGGGAAAGGGAATTTCATAAGGAACTTGGATTGATGAAAATCATTTTCGAGAAAATAGAAACATCTATTTCTAATACAAAACGTAAAAAGAAAATGTTACGAAAAGATGTTGATCGACTCTTGGAAGATGTTATCTGTGCTGATATCCATAATGTTGTGTTATTGCATTCTTTGCCATACGCATCTGATTATATCTCTGCTGATTCTGTTGAAATTGTTGAGAATACTGATAATGTGCATCAGATCGAGTCTTTAAAAGTTAAAAATGAACGACTGTTAAACTAGCTTTCAAATGCAAAACGTCGTCTTCAATGGTGTCAAAAAGATTGGCAAAATCGTGCACTTGCTTTGCAAAACAAAATCAACCAGTTGCATTCCAAAACGTTTAATCCAAAATTTAAGCAACTGGATGATCAAAACGCGTCTTTGAAATGTCAAATCTCTAAATATGAACAAGAACTTGCAAAAGTTAAAAAGGAATATGGTGTCATATTTGATTTACTCAAACAGACTCGTGATGAAGCATCAAACGAACTTGATCATTATCTTGCAGACACTAAAGAAGTCATGAATTTTTCTGGAAATCTTCGTTCTGAAAATCAAGATTTGGTGCACACTATCATTAAGTTAAGGGAGAAGTTAGGAAAGTATGAACAAGTTCAGCCTAGCATCATTAAGAAAATTGCACCTGTAACACTTTGCAAACGTGACCCCAGAATGCCTACTGACAAACCACAAGATACTAATGTGCTTCCCTCTACCGAAACAGGAATAGTTGCCTCTTTTCCAAACGTCCGCACTTCACAACCTAGGAGCAATACAAGGACGAATAGGAAGTTGCGACCTAAGAAAAGAACAATAAAGAATGCTGAAGTAGAAGAACACCCTAGGACTTTGAATAAGACCCACGTTGCACCCACTTTAGATATTGCGTCTGACAAATGTAATGGAAAAAGTGGTTGATAACGCTACACGCGTCGTTCGGGGTCAAGGAAACTTCCTTTTCTTCGAGCAAGTTTTATAACACCCTAGGCAGTGAACCTAATCGTTGTAGTGTAGTAATTAGGGTAAGCCACGGGTATTGAGATCGTTCTCTAGGGGAATAGGAATGCTAGTGAGAAGTTACTACGCTAAGGTTGAGGTTGAGGAAGATTATTTTTTTATCTTTTTATTTTTTAGAAAATGAAAAGGTACGAATCTCGGGTATTGGATTTGGGGGGTTGGTATTGCTACCGATTACTCTACTATTATCTAATTATCTAAGCTAAGGTTGTGATAGTCTATGTCTAATTGATGTGTACTCGTATGATAGTTTAAAGATGTGTTTACTTAGGTTTTACTACTCCTTAATTATCTCCTATTGATGGTTGATTTGTCACGTCCTTATTCCTAGTTGCGTTGTGATTCTAAGGCTATAGGGCGTGCTTATTTCCCTAACTCTTTGAAATTACCAAAGGGTCTTGTTTACAAATCCTCTAGTGATTTATAGACGCCTACTCTACGGTTGTCCTTGAATACTTTATCCTACAATTACCTAGATAATTATATTCTAAAGTTCACAAAGAAATGTCAAGCATTAAGTACACAACGAATAATCTAGCGCACTCTAGATCATTAGTCAACTAAGATAAGTATCAACCAATCAATATTCAATAATTAAGTTTCATATTCCCTAAGCAAACACACAAATAAATTAGCCGGACATGGAGAACATGCAAGCATACACACAAATAATCAAAGACATAATTAAATTAATGAAGTAAATACTTATCTTGATGTATAATAGGGTTTAGAACCCTAAAATACTGCACAAGAAAGCCTTGGTTCGGTTTTAGGTTTTTACTCCAAAAGACTACACACCAAAACTGAAAAATTCGGATTCTATATATAAGATTACATCTGCGACGGCGTCACCTTATGTTTCGTGACGCCGTCGTGTCGCCGTCATTAGGGTTTCGTCTTGGCCACGTAAACCTTTCGACGGCGTCACCTTATGACTGTGACGCCGTCCCCTTCAGCTCTGACGCCGTCTTGGCTGCATCTAGGCCGTCTGAGTAACGACGGCCTACTCCTTTAGAACCTGACGTCGTCCCTTGAAAACATGCAATTTCGCTTCTGACCCGTCGCAAAATTCCTTCCCGACGGCGTCGCAGATATGCAGTGACGCCGTCGCCTTATGTTTCAGCAGCTTTGAGTGTCTCGATTCTGACTTTGGCCATTTTCTTCGTATATTCGCGCCTTTTCGTCCAAATAAGCATCATTCCAGCATTTTGCCTTCAAGAGACCTAAAAAGTGAAAAGGAACGATATTAAGCAATAACGGATACAAAAGTGATCGAATAAGGGCTTAAATGACCCCTAAAAAAGGTACCTTTTAAAACCTTATCAGTGGTGTAATGAATGCTAAACCTTTAAGTACTTTTGATATTAAGTTTGAAGCTTCTTGTGTTATATGTCGTAAAAGTATGCTTTATGATTGTCATGATAAATGTGTTGCTAAAGCTATCTTGTCTCGTTAACGGAATCCTAAGAAACGGAATACCTCTAGGCCCACTACTGCTTCTAAGTCTGTGCTTGGTAAACCACCCTCTTTAAATTCTCAGAAACGCATTGATGTCCCTGTAGCTCTAGTATCACCTCCAAGGAATGTAGTACCACCTAGTGCATTCACTAAGACTAAAGCAAATACTAGTTGGAGATGGCAGAAATGGATACATAATACACTAGGATTTAAATGGATGCCTAAAATCATTGATGTGTGTATTTTGACTATAACTGCTTTAGAACCCTCTAACTCTTTGGGTTCCACATCTACTTCTATTCCATCTGTGTCATCTGTGTGTAATGCAGGTGATACAGATCATCCTTTGGATTGTTGATAGCAGCTGTTCTCGACACATGACAGACAATCTTAAACTGTTATCAAACTTTATTGCAAAGTTCATTGGCACTGTCAGATTCGGGAATGATCACTTCGTAGCTATCATGGGCTACAGAGATTACATCAATGGAAACATCGAAATTAGCAGGGTTTATTATGTGGAAGGTCTCGGTCACAATCTGTTTTCTGTTGGTCAATTATGTGATGGAGATTTGGAAGTTGCTTTTCTGGAGAAAACTAGTTTCATTCGTGATCTACAAGGAAACGATCTTATGTCTGGCACTCGCAATTCTAGTCTGTACACAATCTCAATGCAAGACATGGTTGCTTCATCTCCTATTTGTCTACTTTCAAAGGCAACATCAACAAAATCTTGGCTATGGCACAAACGTCTCTCACATTTAAACTTTTAAACCTAACCAACCTTGCTCGATACAAACTTGTTGAAGGTCTCTCGAGATTTCGGTATTCTAAAGATCACATTTGCTCAGCTTGTGAACAAGGAAAAAGCACTCGTGCTCATTTTCCTTCAAAGGTGGAACACAGCTCTTAGCATGTGCTTCATCTTCTTCACATGTATTTGTGTGGCCCGATGCGTGTGCAAACGATTAATGGCAAACGCTACATCCTGGTAATTGTAGATGACTACTCAAGATGGACTTGGGTCTACTTTCTTCGAAGCAAAGATCAAGCTCCACAGATGATCATCACCTTTCTCATGAAAATTCAAGTTCAGCACCGGAACACAGTCAGACAAATCAGAACAGATAAAGGAACTGAATTTGTGAATCAAACTCTTCGGGAATTTCATGAGAAAGTGGGAATTGGGCATCAAACATCTATTGTACGCACACCAGAACAAAAACGGAGTTGTTGAAAGACGGAACTGTACGTTAGTAGAAGCTGCAAGAACAATGTTAATCAATGCTAAACTTCCAGATTACTTGTGGGCTGAAGCCGTATCAACTGCATGCTACACTCAAAATCGCTCAATGATTACCAAGCGCCACAACAAAACACCATTTGAGCTTATCCACAACCATAAACCGAATCTCAAACATTTTCATGTATTTGGATCCCTTTGCTACCCGAATAATGATCGTGATGACTTTGGAAAGCTCAAAGCCAAAGCTGACATAAGAGTCTTTATTGGATACTGTGAGAATTCTAAAGGTTACCAGATCTGGAATCGTCGAACAAAGCAGGTTATGGAAACGATTCGTGCAAATTTCGATGAGCTAACAGAAATGGCTTCTGAGCATAACAACTTGGAACCCGGTCACAACCGTTTAAACTTCCCTCAAACACCATCATCAACTGAACCAAGCGCCCAGCTTACTCGTCAACAAATGGAAAAGCTATTTGCTCCTCTGTTTAGTGATGATATTGATGAACGTGCTCCAGGTGTATCCGTTGTTTCCGCTGCTCAACCTGATCATATTCCAATACCTGATACACCTGCTACAACAACTACTGTTGAGGAAGCACCACCAGTTGACTCTACAACAACAGTTGAACAAACTGCATCCGACGACGCTGAACCAGCTGATGATGTTCTGAACAATGAAGTACCCCAACCTGCAGATTTTGATCCAAATACGTTCTTTAACCCGTTTGCTAATGAAACTGTTGCACCTGATGTTGCGGAATCATCTACAAGCCATTTGAATCCTCAAAATCTGCACAATGTATACCAACATCAACCCTCGGCACATCGTTGGACAAAAGACCATCCGGTTGAAAACATTATTGGTAACCCGAATCAACCAGTCGTAACGAGACAACGTCTTCACACAGATGGTGAACATTGCATTTATGCACTCACTGTCTGCCAATCTGAACCTAAAAACATTAAAGATGCAATGACAAAAGACAACTGGATTGAATCCATGTAAAAAGAACTCAATCAATTCAAACATTTTGAAGTATGAGAATTGGTTGAAAGACCAACAGGGGTCTACGTCATTGGTCTCAAATGGATTTGGAAGAAAAAATTGGATGCTGAAGGGAACGTAATCAGAAACAAGTCACGTCTGGTGGCTAAGGGTTATAGACAGGAAGAGGGTATTGACTTTGAAGAATCATTTGCTCCGGTTGCTCCTCTTGAGGCTGTTCAGATCTTTCTCGCGTTCGCGGCTCATATGAATATAACGGTCTTTCAGATGGACGTCAAAACTGCTTTTCTGAATGGTCAACTGAAAGAAATGGTTTATGTCAGCCAGCCAGAAGGATTCGTTGATCCCGAGTTCCCGAACCATGTCTACAAACTGAACAAAGCTCTGTACGGACTCAAACAAGCTCCTCTGGCGTGGTACGATAAGTTATCATCCTTCCTCATTGCCAATAATTTCACCAAAGGTTCGGTTGACCCAACTCTTTTCATACAATATCACGGGGCACACATCTTAATTGTTCAAATTTACGTGGATGACATCATTTTTGGGTCAACACATAAAAAGTACTCAATCGCTTTTTCAAAACTCATGAAGAAACATTTTGAAATGTCCATGATCGGTGAACTTACGTTCTTTCTAGGACTGCAAGTTCATCAATCACCCTGTGGTATTTTCTTGAGTCAGTCTAAATATGCCCTTGAACTGTTAAACAAATTTGGAATGCAAAACTGTGACACCTATGCCACACCAATGGCTCATACCAAGAAGCTAGACGCTGATTTACATGGGAAATTGGTAGACCCAACCAAATACCGTAGTATCATTGGGTCTCTCATGTATCTAACAGCTAGCAGGCCTGACATTGTTTTTGCCGTATATCTTTGCTCCCGTTATCAGTCGAGACCAACTGAAACCCACCTCTCTGAGGCTAAAAGAATCCTCCGATACATCAAAGGAACCATTAATTTGGGGATCTGGTATCCGAAGGATTCTGGTTTTGAACTAATAGCTTTTTCAGACGCTGATCACGCAGGATGTTTAGATTCCCGGAAAAGTACTTTAGGAGCATTACAATTTCTTGGTGATAAACTGGTGTCATGGCAATCGAAGAAGCAGGATTGTACATTGCTGTCCTCAACTGAAGCAGAATATGTAGCCATGTCGGCATGTTGTGCTAAAGTCTTTTGGATGAGAACACAACTCAAAGAATATGGTTATGTATTTGACAGAATCCCGATGTACTGCGACAATCGAAGTGCTATTGCGATCTCGTGCAACACTGTTCAACATTCGAAATCAAAGCACATCGATCTTTGATATTATTTCATCAAGGAGCACGTGGAACAGGGTACAGTTGAATTATACTTTGTGGGTACTGAATACCAATTGGCAGATCTTCTCACCAAAGCCTTAGCTCCTGCAAGGTTTAATGAGTTGGTCCACCGGATTGGTATGCGGTGTTTGACTCAAGAGGAACTGGATGAACTCTTAAAACATTCTTAAAACCAGTCAAACACCAAAACCTCTTTTGTAAATATTTTTCAAAAACAAAATACAAAAATATAAAATCTGATAAAACAACAAAAATATTCTTCTAATCTACATTTCTTTTAACATGGCAAGTACAAACATTCCGTCAACACTTTAATCTTTCAAAATTCAGTATTTTCTCGATCAAGTGTTGAGGGGGAGAAAACACATATTTTTCGGTTTCATAAAACCTTGTACTTGCATGTTACCTCATCTCAGTGGTTTCTTTAATAATGGTGGTCACATTTCTGGTTTACTGACACTCCTCGGACTCATATCTTAAAAATTTCATTATTACTTAAGTCGAGAGGGAGTGTCGTCAAATTTCTTTCCAAATATCCTTAGTTTGGTAACCAAAATGGAAGTTATGGGCATTGGTTGTAAATGGTTTAGGTGGAGGGACTAATAGTGTCAAAAGTTCAAAGTTATTTTAACAAAACACTCCACCTAACCACATTAACTCTTCACATTTAATTTTACACCTACCAAATCCTGCGCATAAAATTCATCCGGCTAATCCGTGTATTTGATCATCATTTTGTAAGTGTTTATATGTTTTTTACATGATTTTAAACAAAGATTTTGAATTGTTTTGAAAACCAATGGTTAAATTTTAACCTAGAGAGGATTGTGTGTTCTACACATAAGCGTATGAACACACAATCAAGTATGAGTGTTTGTGGTTGAAATGGTAGTGTCAAAACGTTTGTATAATCACTTTGAATCCATTTTCATCATTAATACTCACCCAGAAACACGAATTGAATGATTTTTGAAAACTAGAGTTTATGCGTGAATTGGGTATTTTCATGTGTCAATGTTTTTGGTTAAAAGGATAGTTGAATGATGTTGTTTACAAGTTGAATTGACCATATCCATGCTTAGAATTTACCCAAAAACACTAATTGCATGAAAATTGAAGATTAGGGTTTATGTTCATAAGTATTTGGGTATTTTTGATTCGCTTAGATTTTGATGTTAAAACTTGGATAGAACAACTCATTAGGCTTCTTAGACTTACCAGAACAAGTTTTGTGCAATTCCTATGGCTAGAACGCTTACTCATAGAAATTAAGCTTTAGGGTTTTAAGTTTACGCGTAACCTGTTTCTACGCATAACTGCTTGAAAGTGTTTCCATGATTAGAACTGAAAAGGAATGTATGTAGATGATAATATTGGTGTTATGATGTGTTTATTTTAGGTTTCTACGCGTGTATAACTCAGAATCAAGGTTACTTGAACATCTACGCATAAGGATCACCTTACGCTTAGCATGTTATGCGTAAGAGTAATCTTACGCGTAACGTTTACGCGTAAGGTTCTACAATGGGGACTACGCGTATCCTGTGAAGGATATGTGTAAACAGTAACCTCTACGCATAAGGTTCACTCTTACGAGTAAGCCTTACGCGTAAGGTTCCATATATGCTTACGCGCAAGCTTTACGCATAAGGCCCTCTTTTCCTACGCGTAATATTTCTTACGCGTAAGTCAAGAACCTACGCATAAGCTTGCGTTTACGCGTATAATCTCTCCTGTTTACGCATAAGCTTGCAAAATCTACGCCTAAGCCTAGAGTTAACCTAAATTATGAATTGTTACGCGTGCAAACTTGTAAATAAATAAATCATAACGCCACGAAACCAAAATATCACTAATAAGCTTAAACGTTTAATAAGTTGTGAAAAATAAGTGAAAACTTGGACTTTAAAACTCAAAGTTAACCAACTCATGAAACTTATCACGACGTCTTTGGACTATTGGTCTAAAATGTGACATTGGACTCGTAACAATCATCGACAAATCACATTCAAATAATTGACAATAAAATCAACTGTTGACTAACGTAATGTATTTCGATATGTTGGTTCTTTTGGCTAAATATCTTTTTTATCACGACATGGATGCTCATATGCAAAACGTGGAAGCACCAAACGTTCTCACTATTGAAGATATCTTCCCTCATGGTTATCCCATGAAGATCGGAAAGAATAACCTTCGTGTTGATTTTGATAGTCTCACATGCTCAGAGTCTTCTTGTCTGATTGCTGTGGACATTCTGAAGAATCACTCTTATCAGAACATGCTCACCAACTCTGCTACAGTGTCGGAGATCTACATTCACCAATTCTGGCATACAATGCAAAAGATCAAAGGTCAAAATGCTGTGACGGTGACGCTCAACCACAAACAAGTCACCATCACACCAACAGACTTAAGGGCTATTCTTCTCATTCCTGTCATCGAGCCAACTGAATACATTGCCACACCAACTGAAGAGGCCGTTCTGCAATTCATGATCGATATTGGTTATGACGAAGCTACAGGAATAATCACAAAGCATTCATACGTGAATCTTAAGAATATTCCTCAGCCATGGAGAACCCTATACATTATCATCACCAAATCTGTTTCTAGACGTGATAGTGGTTATGAGCATCCCAAGATCATGGAACTACAGATCTTTTGGGCTTTGGTAAACATGAAACACGTTGAAGTTGAAGCTCTGATATGGGACGACATGATGTCTTTTCTCAAAAAGCTTGGCTCCAAGATCCCATATATCAGATATACCAAATTGTTGATATAAAGAGCTCTAGGGTATAATCCTAATATCCCCAGAAGACTCAATGACGCCAACAACCACTCCATGTTGTATGAGCCTACATTCACAGTCAGATTTAAGGAATCTACAACAAAGAAACAGGGTGCAGTGTTGCCAGATCACCTTCTAACCGATGCAGTCAAACAACTCTACTCATACAAAAGGTATCTGGTAGCAGTTGATGAAGGCAAAGTAGGTTTTCTTGATGAAAAGTCCTCTGGTACACCTACTAGGAAAACCAGGAGAGGCAGTGCAGGAAGTGTTGCAAGCACTGAGAGTCAGCAAAAGTTTCCTAAGAGATCACATACTCTCAAAAGGAAAGTTCCCTCTAAGGAAGCTATTCCTATTCCCAAGTCTGAACCGCAACGAAAGCTACTGGATGAATGCTCTGAGGAAACTGAATCAGATGAAGAGGTCACCTACTCTGAAACTGCAATCGATGACACTCCAACAGTAGCTAAACCTCCCAGTCCAATAGCTGATACAGGCAAAGGGAAAACTCCTGTGCTTGAGCATGATAAGGAAAGTTCTGAAGAAGAACCATTTGATGAGGAAAAAGACTATCAAAATAAGTTGAAGAACCTCAGACTCAAATATTTTGCCGATGAATTCGTAAAGGATCAAACTCGTGGCCCCGGAGGGTCAAGTGGTGGAACTCAAGCCACACCAGTTTCCGATGTGGTTAATCAATTCGATAAGGGAACTGGTACTACCACCACCCACGAACAACAACAAAGGCAGATTGAGGATTCCATCAACTATGACATAGAGGAACCAGACATGGAAAAGACTGAGAAAACTTCTGGTGAAGATACTAAGGCTGATGATATTGATTATGATAATTTTCTTCTAGACAGTCCCGCACGCTCCAAGGAGGAAACTTCTGAGCCACCTAAGGACCCGGAGCCACCTCACGTCTCCTCATCATCAGACTCATCTTCTCACTCTTCACCTCCACCATCCAAAGGAACAACCAGATCCACATCTAAGTCAGTAAAGAAACCAACAGACTCTTGGATATCCCGAGCTAAGACAAAGATTGTCAAAGCTGTCAAGCAAGTCAGGAAGAAAGACGTTACCAACAAAAAGCTGAATCAACTCGCTGACAGAATCAACTTTCTTCAAGACGGGGATAAACAAGTTGTTGAATGAAAGGGAGCAGATTCAGAAGGTTCTCAAAGGAGATTTCCTTAAGGAAATGGAGAAAATGGCAAGAGACTATACTCACAGGTACCTACTCGACACTGTTCCTGGAGTTACAAGGGAGATGTTTACTAGACAGCTCTATCCAAATCTCATGAAATTGGTCAAGCAAACAATGCAATCCACTCTGGTAACAATGACGATCAATCCAATGGAGCCTGCAGTTCTCTCTGATGCAGAGTTGATTTCCAAGCTGGTGCTACAAATGTCTCAACGATCTGCAACCTTCACATCTGACGAAAGTAAACTATTTGAGGGATTACTGGAATATCAACTCAAGACTTCATGCAAGGAGCAAGCTGAAAGGCCTAAGCGTCCAAGAGACGATGATGATAAGGATAAAGATAAAGATAAAGATAAGGAGCCTAAACGTTCAAAGAAGTCTGGAGAACCCTCCTCCATGCCACCACCACCCCTAAGGACTCCAACACCAAGACGATCTCCTCCAAGCAATTCTATTGACAAACCTCAGGACTCTGAGTTTCCACCGCTGACAGAGAAAACCGGTGATCATTTCGAATTCACTGGTGGTGACGATGAGGAAGTCCCTGAGCCCCAACAACAACCCACCTCTCCCACATCAGCAAAGAAATCAGCATCCTCATCTAGGCCAAAGAAGAAGAAGAAGACACCTAAGGCTGATGTCGTCTCATGGCTAGACGAAGATGACACCGAGTATGAATGGTTCTCTACACTTGTTGATGCTACTCCCGCTCTAACTGATGATCAAGATTTGGTAGAAGGTCGAACATTGGAGCATGCTAAGTTACTTCAAGAAAAGTTTCGGGTGAAGAAGATGACAATATCAGAGTTGAGACGCATCAAGAATGAAGCTTTTCAACTGCTCAAAGACAGCTCGGAAAGTGCTATCGAAGTTGAATACCATCTTGAAAACATAGCACGAGCCACGTCTAACAACATCGATTGGCTCAACCCTGAAGCAAACATTGACTTCACCAGAAAAGACAAGGCTCCATACTACACCGACTAGTCTAGACCTCTACCAACGATTGGCCAACCAGATCAACCTAAGATTCCATTCCGCTACTTCTTCAACAATGACCTGGAATTTCTTCTACGCGGTAGCGATGGTTCAAAGAAATACGCTACATCACTTACACTTCCGTTCCCGGCAGCCATATACTCCAACTGCATAGCCATCGAGGAAAAGGCTACTCACATGTTTTCTAACAGTGTGGAATAGTATGACAATGATGCAATGTATGGGATTCACCATTGGCCGAAACGCCGATGAATCTACTACAAAAGCTGCTAGGTTCGAAAGTCTAAACATGAAGTGCACAGTGGTAAAGGGATCATTGCTGTTAAGCATGTAGCTCTTTCGTCTAAATGGGACTACACTTTCCTCAAGAAAATCATGGTCAAAAGACAAGACGAAAGGGACTATGATTTCTGTGAAGCGAACTTTCAGAATTTGTCTCTCAACGACATTGAAGATCTGTATCTTGCCAAGGTACAGGGAAGAATGAGACAATTCTAGACTGAAATCCAACGTGAATACATCAAGTCCTTGCTCATCTTCATCAGAAGCATAGTGATCCAGGAACGGGTAGAAGACTTACAACTTACCATTGAATCTTATCAGACACGTGTCAACCTCACCAGACCTTAGCTAGAACTTCCTGACATCAACCATCTTCCACAATACACTCTCATCAGCAAACCCTTTGGAGTAGTTTACCATAGTGAACTACAATGCAACTGCTTGATGGCGTGTAGAGATCTTCATAAGTTTGGGGATCACACACTGAAGAATGTCAGGGACGGCTTAGCTTATCGGTTAAAAGCGATACATGAAGGCGTTGGGTCACCAAAGCGATGGAATTCTCAGGAAAGACGGGATGTGAAGAGGATCATCACTCGTATCGATGAAAGGTTGTACAGAAGGGACCAGTTCAGAACTCTGGAGAGCTTCGTAGGTGGTCGTCCCAGGATTACTCTCACAGGCTGTCAACGCCCAGTTCACATTCCTGGAGATATTGCTGGACTACCTGGTACCCCTTAAACTGTTTCATTTTTGATTTGGATGTGTGATTATTTAATGACAATGGTTTGTGCACACATAACAGTGTACAACCTGTTCTTGTAATGAAAGGACCCTGTGGTACGCTTCAGTGCCACAATCCTTATAAAAGGAGCGAAAGCTTCTTACTTTTGAGTAAAACTTATCAAACCTTTCACTTTTCAAAGGTTTTGCTCAAAAGAAAAAGTACTTCCCCTTATGATTTTCAAAACCTCAAAAGTTTATATCACTTGTTGAGGGGGAGTATTTGATTAAAACTTTGTTCACTAAATTGTTCTTAGTGGTAATCTTTCCGTAAAACTCGAAATGGACATATTCAATATCAAAATTTCGTCAAAAATAACATTTATATGCCATTTTTTAGGGGGAGAATAATTATGTGATAAGAAATATGTTGTGAAATTGCAAATGAATCTTCGTGTAATAAGACTTCAACCCATGAATTGACGAAATCTGAACAGTCATACATAAAAAGATTTGTCTTCCAAGACTTATCCGAGTAGATCGTACCTTTCGAGAAACTCCTGATAAGACATGAACTTTGACGGGTTTGACAACCTTTCAGGGTTGTCCACATCTTCAAGGTAGTTATTAGAGCTAGTTGTCACCTAAAAGCTAACAATGTAACTCTTTAACTATTCAACGTAATCATGTCTCGCAAGGAATTGTCTATCTTGAGTCGATCAATTCAAAAGTGCGCGCTCTTCTCTCACCGTGCAGATTTTTGTCAAAACACTTAAGCACGTGTGGAGGGGGAGTATTTCTACAAAACATCAAAACTCTTACAGTGGTACAAAATGTTTTCCAATCATAACCACTTTGAGAGATTTTCAAGAAAAATGGTTTTATGGCAACATAGGTTAGTCATGGAGTTATAAGGTGACTAAGGTTAGGAATAACCGTCCTATGATCCGCCAGAGCCGGAGGGATCTACCCAAGGACACCACCAATAGTTAGATTTAGAAGTCCTTAGGTATGATTATAAAAAAGGAGAAAATGAGAATCGGAGAAAGAAGGAGTTGAAGAATTAAAAAGAAAAGCAAAGAAAAGGGTGAAAATAAATAGCCCTCCAAATTATTCAACTTAGGGTAGACACCGGGTTCAATTCATATGCTACTGGTTGTCACTTGATGACACCAGTATTGAAGATCAAAGTCGTCATGGACCCAGTGACGCATGCACTAAACCTTCTTAGCCACTCAAATTTCTCTCAACAGAAGCTTGTTTCATTCTCACTGGGAACCCTACGTAAACTATCGCCTTTCTCTTAGAGATTGCTGGTATTGAAGAAGGAGACCCTCTCCCTAGTATCCGCTCAGGAAAACCAAAGCGCACTATTGAGTCTAAAGTCACGAGATTCATCAAAAGATCTCTTAGGTACACTTGACATTTCATCAATTGTCGTTCAACAATAAGGACGCAAGTGATACTTTATCATGTCCTTCACAGATCTTAGCAATCTGTCGAGAACATTTATGAGAGGTTCACAATTGTGATCCTCAGTGATTGAATGGAAAATCTTGCCAGGGTCAACATCAAACAGCCCTGACAGCAGGTCACTTCGGTAACTCCCCATGGATTACACTTAGTGTGTCTCAAACGGTCTACAGTCGTGAGGTGATGCTTCGGTGTACCTCAGCGACTCATCTGAACTGTAGGTGTACTTCGGTACATCGCGTTATCTCACTTGTGGGACTCCAGTTCAGGAACGGCCTTTGTGAGAATTAGAGATGTGTTTTCACACTATGCTGTTAACACCCTCGAAATTCAAACTTGTAAGTGCTGGAATCCGCTTATTACTAACCAATGTTTTATGTTTTCCTCTTATGGAAGCTCTGGAGCGGACTGACCGTGCAAATTCTTCACATGCTCATACCAACAACATCACTAATGGAAGTTCTCTCAAAAGGCAACAAAATGTCAGAATGATTCTTCATCAAGTCAAAGAATCTACAAAGTTTAAAGACTAAGAGAACTACATCAGTACTGAAATCCAACATGAAAGAGTGTGTGAGCATGTTGAAGAAAGACGGGAAGACACTGGAGCAACGAAGCAGACCTGATTCAGACAACAACAACATACTATCACTTTTACCACAAAGAACAAAGAACAAAGAACTAAAGAATAAAGAAATCAAAAGACGTCAAAGCAGAATACTTCAAAAGATACAAGATCCCTACGCTGGGGAGATTGTTCGAATCAAGGCACTTCTTCTCATAAGAAAGAAGAATGTCAGAAGACGTCAAAGCTACTATTACATCAACACCTACAACGTTTATCACTCTTTTATTCATCACCAACACTTAGGGGGAGATTGTTGGAATCACTCCTAAACTAGATTACAAGTGTTAGTTATTAATATGTAATAGTTAGCTTAATATGGCTTTTATGTTAGTAATCATGCCAAGGCTTATGTAGAAAGCCCATGAGCCTTGGCCCAAGCCCATAAAGGAAAGGAAGGGAACTTGCATGTTGCCCTAGTTCCTTCCTATAAATAATCCTTGTAAACCCTCACTTGAGGGTTGGTTGTTCATTTTATCATTTCACATTGACGCATAACCTTTCTTAAACATTCGAGTGTGTGTGTTAAGTGTTCAACCGATCACTCTTCTCTTCTATTTCTTATATTGATGCTTGTGTTACAAACATGGTGACCTAACATATTAACATACCAAGTCCAACACAAATAACTGACAAAGATCCTAACATAATGAAAAACAACATATCATACAGCTTCAACTTTGACTTTGCATCAGTCAACTCTTTGTCCAAGATTGACTTATCTAAAGCAAGAGTATCAACCAAGTGTTCAATATCCACTGACTTCTTCGATCTTTTCTCCTTTTCAAAGAACATATACACCAGATCTTTATAGTATTCACTTGGCATATCATCATCCAAAAACTGATATACATCACAAATAGAGCATTTTATGAATTGCTTCCTAGGGTTTGCCCTTGTTGACGTCTTGACTGTTAGATGAAGACTGCATCCGCAAAAGTATTCAACTTTGCCACCAATTAGTCGGGTAGTAGCTGAAGTTCTGAAAGTCATGATAAACAGGTTTTTAATTAACAAGTTTGTGGAAATGTAGGAAAATGTTGACCGAAAAATTGGGTGGTGGGGAGTTTATAAAAGTTGCAAAAAGGTACCTTTGAGGCTTTTATAACTATATCATTTTTGGCCCAAACAAAACTTTATATAGACAGACATACATACATCTTTTTTTGTTGTAAAAAGTAGAGGGACCTAGCATGACAAACAATTAAACTTTTTTACCCCACACATCACTTATCCTTATGGTCCCGACAATCAACATCCCAACATTCCTGCTTTATACCCTAGGTCACTTTCATTGAAGAATACAAAAAATAATCGGTGTCCTTTTCATCTTTTTTTAGAAAAAAGTCCAGGTTTGTTGTACTATCCCGTATGTACTTTGTTACCTTATTCGTTGTTATATTTATATATGAATATAAATAACTGTGCAACTTTATATTTTATATTCTATTATTAAATTATTATTTAATTCAAAGTTATTGAATTTGTTATTAGGGTTTATGTTTTATAGGTATGTTCAGTATACCCCTTTAAGTCTAGTGGTTGCTTCTAATTGTTATTAGGATTTATGTTTTATAGGACATGGCGGAAACCAAAGAAGTCATATTTAAAGTTCACCACAACGAGAAGTTTCAATTTCAGCCACTCCGCTATGTAGGTGGTCGCCTTGCTGATGTCTGGTATTTTAGCTCCAGCAGGGGTGCATTTACAAGGGTGCTTGATCATGTTTTCAATGATATTGGAGGGGAAAAATGGGCTTTATTTTATGCTGCACCAAACAAGTCACTCGAAGATGGTTTAACTTTGTTGCACACAGACAATGACGTTTGGCGAATGTATGACATTGCGTATAAGACTGGATCAATGGACGTCTACGTTCTGCACAAGCAACAGGCTTTGTCACAATTTTATTTAAAAAACATGGTTTGGCAAGAAGAGGACGCTGGCATGCGTTACGGTAGTGCAACACCAGGAAGCTAACAACCCGTGTGTCTATAACGAAAACTGATAGAGGGTTCGAGATCAGAGAAAAAGGGGGTAGTGCACAACGAACTAAAAACAGTTGCAACAGGAGGGTGTGGAACTCTGAACTGGAAATGCCGCTGAGAAAGGAAAAGAGATACTCTTTTATGAGGATGTACATGAAAGCAAGATAGGTCATGGGACTGCCAAGGGAAAAGAACCAGTTGTTGAGCAAGAGGGTGTGTCAAGAAGGGGAAAAAGGGTTTCTATACCACTTACAGGCGGGCCATACAGAACGAGAAAGTGATTATGATGGAGGTCCTGGATGCCTGAATGATGGTTTGGTACATTTATAGACTGCGTTTTTCTATTCAATGAACATGTTCATACCACACAGATGCACGACCCCTATTAGCTAGCAACCGCATGACACAAATAAGTAATAGTTTAAGATCCATCCGTTATTACAAAGCCAAATACATACAAACGTTTACCTTACACAAAACACACCATAGTAGGACTTAGGCAGTGAATGCATTAATAAAATCCATGTTCCCGCTTACTTTAAAAAGTTGTTTGGAGTAGGGAAATCGGATAGAAGATTGATGTGTGGAGCGGACGAGCTTGGTTGTTCAGTGGTTTGACTTGAGTTGATGTGATTCGCCGCATTAATCACCCCATGATTAGGGTCTCCGTTTGCCTCGCTTTGGCTGTTTCTAGTTAACTGAGATGATTCCCCAATCTTACGAGCCTTTTTTTTGCACTTGATGTACCTGGCTTAGCCTTTCGTTTGTAACCAACCAGTCTCTATACAAGGGTGCCAATACAGGTTAGTTGCCAATTAACAACAAAACCCTAAAGTTTCTTGTAAAGCTGAACAAATACTTACTTTTCTTTTCACCAAAGGTACTCTACATGTTAGGCGGTTGTGGCCTTTTGTGCCACACCTTCCACAATAGTTGCTCTTAGGCGCCTCACCTTGAGATGGTATTCGGTCTTTATTTTTAGGCTTGCCTGAATTACGCTTACTGATAACAGGGGGCAACACATCTTCTAAGTTCACTTCAGTGTCCCACAACGTCATATCTTTTAATGGGTAAATGATGTCTTGGTACGTCGCTCTAACAGTTGTATTATAAAACCAAGATTTTTCCATTTTCTTAACACTGGTCAGGCCTGCAAATCTACCTACAACACAAACATGTCCGCAAGGCAAGCATGAAAGCTGCCATTTGCGACAACTGTATTCACCGTTTACCAAATCAACAACATGATGTTTTTTTTTGTGTCGTGTACTTCATACACTTTGTCCTTAAGTATTCCCAAAACCTTCCAGTTTTTACTTTTTTCCATTCTGTCTTTCACTTTGGCGGTCGCCCAGTCTGTAAGTTCGTCATTCGGTGCATCTAACATTTACACATATTGACACATTACTGAATACGACTACTTAATTATTGCTCAATAAACTATCTAATAATAACAGAATATGCTCTACCTGCATGTTTTGCTCGCCGTTCGTAATACCATTTTTGAAGAAGACCTCTAAACCATTCCATCAACATCATTATTGGGATCTTGCGCACATCCTTTGTTAAAGCATTGATCGATTCCACATTGTTTGAGGTCAGGTAGTTGTACCTGTTTGTAGGGCAACGTGCCATCGACCATTTTTCAATACCTGCTGCAACTAGTTTTCTGTGAGCTAACGGTCGTGCTGCACGAATCTCAAACATTAGGTTTGCAAATTCCTCCCTTGTGTAAGCTTTGCACGTCTATAAACACTTTAGGCTATCGCTTTTCATACGTGTATTCAACATCAAATGGAGACAACAATACCCGTGAAAGGAATTTGGAAAAACATTTTTACATGCTAGGGCTATTGCATGATGTCTGTCAGATATAATTGCCAAATTAGCAACTTCCCCTATGGATTCGTTTAGGTTTGTCAAAAACCATGTCCATGATTCACCACTCTCACCTTGCGAAACACCAGTGGCAATCGGTATAATTTGATTGTTTCCGTCCATTCCCACGGCTACCAGGTTTGTCCCTACGTAGGGCCCTTTAAGATGTGCCACGTCGATTATGATCAGGGGTCGCATATAGCATAGGAAACTCTTAATCTGTAATATGTAAATGCGATTAGATACTGGATAACAACACATTGTATATCAAGGTAAAATTATTATAAACCATGTATTTATGTGAACTTTGTATACTATTCTAATGCATTGCTCAGTAAATTAATAATAAATAATTTGTTTTATGTTTCTACCGACAGGTGCGCTGTGAAACAAACAATAGTATCACCATGCGTAGATCCAATTCCGAATGTTTTTGTGCTTATCTGACATAAATTGTTAGATACTTTGCTAGGATGCTCAACTTTTATATGTCAAGTAAAAACTAGTTGTATGTAACTATTTTTTGGTTTTATGTATGTATAGTTTTTTATATTCCATTTTATGTTGTATACAAGTATATTACTCAATAGCCGCATGCTAAACTAAAAACCATGCCTATTCACCAACACACTTGTATGAAAAACATATCATATATTAGACAAGATTTATGTAAAAACATTCAAGGCAATTAGCGTACTGCAGCGCCGAAAGATATAAAAAGGTTCTTAAAACATCTTTGATCGTCTGTCTCAATGTGTGTAACTCTCCCCTCGTTTGCGAGCTTTAGGTTATGACAGTAGTAGGGTAACTGCGCAAACGATGCCTTTGGACAGCCCTGGGTTGATTCCACTGCCAATTGTTTCCCCCTCCAAGCTTTTCTGTATGAAACATCTATATTCAAATCCATATTCAGATCATGGATAATGTCCCTTGTCTTTTAAACGCGTGTAACATCTGTGATTTTGGGAAGTATTAATTTAGATAGGGTTTTTGCTGTAGCATTTCGATGATTTGGATTGAACTGGATTTTGGAACATGTATGATAGTCATTAATTGCAGTGATTCTAAACTGGATACAATTTGGAATCCTACGACAGTTTATGTGCCAATCACATTTTGGCTGCACGCATTTTACTGCGTACCTAATCGCACGATTTATGAACATAAAATTCATACCCTTCTTTTAGGCATTTCAAAGATACCTCATATATGCACTCTGCCTTATCATCAAATCTATCATTCACTTTCATAACACTTCTATCTTTACTTTCAAGTCTGCTATCAAAAGGTGGTGGTTGGGGTGTGGGCGGTATATGAGTAAAGTTGTTTCGTTGCCATATATTTGCATCTTGCTCTATTAACAACGTATCATTAAGATCTACATGTAAGTGTGGGGAACAAGAAGACTGGGTTACCACAACGGGTTCTTTAACTTGGTTGATGCATATGGTTTGCACCTCTGACTGCGACCCATCAACTATACTTTTGAAAAAAATCCAAGTCATCGTTGTCAAGTATGTTCGTTGTAGTTGAGGCGATGTTGTAGGTTAGACTTATCCCATTTACATCATTAACTTTGAACTTTTTCTTGAAGTATCGCAAAAGACTCGAAAAATTAATGTCAACTGGGAGTAAAATACCACACACAAGATCTTCATACCGCATAAACACCTTGCATTTTGCAACATAGTTCATTTTTTTGATGATGTTATTTTGTTTTGATTAACTTTTTCTGCTGTTATGTGTTGAGTGAAGTAAAAAAGCACATGGAAACTAGGGTGTGGTTATATTTGGTGAAAAGCTATAAACATTAATAGTGTGTGGCAAGGTAAATATATGATGGTATGCATATGAATTAAGGTTGCCCAACGTACAAGACATATTGGCCAAGTATGTCCTATAGTTGCCCAGATTGCGTCTAGGAGGTTGGCATGCGGTACAAATTAAGTTCTCACATGACACTAAAAGTGGTTTCCTAGAGTACATCTAAAAGTGTGGGTCAAAGTACTAATAAATGCTAAGGACCCATTGTACAATATATTCTTTAAATATGTAAAGGTTGCCTAAAGTACTAACTTGGTAGCCCAAATACAAAATTAGTTGCCCAGATTATATCTAAAAGTGTGGAATGACGATAAACCAAAACGAATTATCGGTGCCATGTGTCGAATAGTCCAATAGGCCTTGCTTGTTCCTTTTTTTATCCAAAAATTGTGGCACGAACACTTATAAATTACTTATTTCGTTATTAACAAAATCTAACAAGAATTGTTTTTACAAGTAGTAATTTAACAATTTTTATACTTTTTTTAAACTTTAAGTTGCTCCAAGTCGAGTGAATATCTAGTCGCAACAAAAGAGGTACTATTTATTATCGAGCAACGGTCAAAGAATTAATCCCTCGACTCAAAATTAATGAACCCGATTGTTTACCCTCGTGTTCAGTTTATTATCAATTCAAACCATAATCACCAATCCAATAATAATGTTTACTTTGTCAGTTTATTTTGGCCACAAATCATACGATACAACTAGTTCTTTTATCAAGTATTGGCAAGCTTTTGGATGAAGCTTTATTCCTGTCTTATTTTTTTTGGCGCCTTTGATCCCTTTTCCCGCCCAAAGTCTTGGAAACCGTCCATCTACCTACTCTACTGGGATAACCCTTAACCCAAAAAAAAAAAAAAAAAACGTCCATTCACCTCTACAACCTCGTTATAGCTATCGATTGTATACCAAAAAACAAGACACACATAACACGTATTGCCTTACAAAAATTACCACATCAATGGCTGCAAATGGTTACTTTCAAAATGATGCAGAAGAGTACGCGTTTGTGTTAAACAACTATTTGTTTTTTGACGCGGTTATTGATGCTTTTGGGGAGGAACACATTTAAGAATTTGGGTCCTATAGGGAGGTAGATACGAGGATGAAGAAAATTATTTTGAACTGGCTCCATACAAAAGACTTTTACTGGGATGAGGTTTATGGAATGAATGATCTGGAGGAGGATGAAGAAGATGAAGATGATGAGGAGGATGGAGATGAGAAGGATGATCAACAGGATGCAGAGGTGGCTCAAAGTGAGGCGGTGGATCAGCAGCAAAATCGGGTGGAGCAGAAAAATGTGGTAGTGCAGCAAAACCAGGGGGAGCAACAACATGGGTTTGAAGACCCTTATGATCTGGAAAACAGGATTAGCCGCCAGGAAATAATTGAAGGAAAGTAGGGAAGAGAGCTGTGGTTCTAACAACTTGGTTTGAAATGGGGTGGGTGGAGCAGTTTACGATGATGGCGGTTTATTTTTCGTGTGTTTTTATTTTTTATTTTTTTTGGTTTTATTTTTTTTTGGGTTTTTTGTTGTTTTACTTCTTTTCTATTTTTTCATCTTTTGTTTTTAGGTCGGATAATTAGATGTATGGTTGCACTGTTATGAATGTTTGTTGCCTTTAAAAAAATATGAATGAAAAACTAGCAGTGGCAATTGAGTTTATGGTGCCAACCATGAGATAGTGCTTCTAAGCGTAACTTAGTGCTGTTAGATTTATGCTGTTAAGTCTAGCATTTATGGTGATATGTTTAAGAATTATGGTTGCCCGATAGTACATGACGTATTGCCCAAATATGGCATTTAGATGCCCAGATTGCAAATTAGAGGGTGGCCTGAAGTCCAAAAGAAATTGCCCAATTACATCCTAGAATGCTAAGCAACTCGAATCCGAGTATATTATTACAACATAAAAAGGTTGCCTGCGGAACAAAACAGAATGGCCAATTAACTAAACAAG
This sequence comes from Chrysanthemum seticuspe, assembly GCA_019973895.1. Lineage (NCBI taxonomy): Eukaryota > Viridiplantae > Streptophyta > Magnoliopsida > Asterales > Asteraceae > Chrysanthemum > Chrysanthemum seticuspe. The sequence goes on along the minus strand of BPTQ01000009.1, from coordinate 51,878,719 downwards.
TGGCCCACTAAACAAGTTGCTCTACTTTAACAAATAATGATTCATCTCACTGCAAAGTTTACTATTAAAACATTAAATAAGTTGGATTAACGTACAACACAATAAGCGTGACCTACTAGCAGTTGTAGTAAAGTACAAAAGTTGGTGTAAAGTAGAAAATTTACTCTTAAAAACGTGTCATCATTTCGTTCATGTCTTCTATCACTAGCAGTAGTTAATATAACCAGCAGTTGTAAGTATACAACCAACTCGGTTTTTGTAGTACTAAAAATAACTAGCGGTAGTAGAAATAACTAGCAGTTTTATGTATACAAGAAATTCATTTTAATATTTAAGATATTTTATTTATGTAAAAATAACTAGCAGTTGTATGTATACAACCAACTTGGTTTTAGTGCCGCATTTTTTTACGTTTAGGAATGTGACATAAAGTTCGAAATAATCAACTCAAATCAACGTAACTCTACACATCTGATGACCTGAAGCCGTTATGTGTTTACGTCAAAGTCAACATGTTGATGATTTTAGAATAATTGATGGTCTATAAAATAGTTTTGTTCCATCATAGAATAAATGTAGTCGAAGGTAATAACAACTAGGCACTTATATTGACTCAATTATAAACAGTTTGAATTTATCGTTTTGTTAACCAAGGCAACATTTAGTTTGAATATTTACACGGTTAAAATAAATAAAATAAACACTTACATATGCACAGGGTACAGACATTAAGTTCACAACACTATTACAGTTGGCCAATGTAGAAAGAATTGTACATGTCGAATGTAAAATATTAGTTGGCCTGTGTGCCACAAAGATTTGCCAAGCTAACTAAAATATTTGCCTAACGTTTGTAACTAGTTGCCCAAAAAAATTGTGGCTTTGTGCACATGAATTGTTTGCGTATGAGAAAAGCCTCATTAACTCAATAATTAATAAATTCAACTAGTTACCACTTGAGTACACGTATTACTAATAAAATTTGACTGAATGCAAATTAAAAACATTCAACCACCACCCCATTTTGCATACATCACCGCTTGACTACAAGTACTGTAGTAGTTGCCATGTGTACACTATTTAGTTGCCCAAAGTACCATTTTCTAGCTATGAGATATCAAACTCGTCATAAAAATAGTTAAAAAAAGGAAGGTACTGTAAAAAACAGATTGTGGGTGGGTACCTATTTGGGGTTGTGATCCTCTTGTCCATGGGAAACAGACAATTGTCATAACTTGTTTGTCAGCATTTTTTGTGTCTTGATAATATATGATGCTAACGGTTGCTTTTGCTGATTATATATGTAACAAAAAGATTTTTTTTATCTCTATTAGTGAGACTCTTAGAAAAACAAACATAACAAGTATCCCAAAATTCTTTAGTCTAACAATGTCTATTCGCATGGTTATATGTGATGAATTACAAATTGTTGGAGGTTCACAGTTGTTAAAAGATATTATGATCGCGTACTATAGGGATGAATTGGATGTTGTTTTACGTGAAGAAGCAGATCATAGGAGGAAAGCTGTTGAAATTAGGGCCCGTGTCAACCGTAGACAGCTAATGATAGCGGAAGTCGAGCTTCTATGCGGTTTGGATTGTTCGTTACCAACTATTAATCATCTCCTAAGGATGCAAAATGAGGATCTGGCTGAGAGTTCCAAACTACTTCTTTCTTTGTTTAAGAAACATGATCGTGTTAAAGACCTGAATGGTTTCATCGAAAAGTTGGAGTCAATGGAGATTTGATGTGCTATGTATTGCTTAGATTGGAGCTGGTGGCTTTTGTTTGTTAGGGGACCGTTGTTATATTTTTGAGTCACTTATCTCATCTTGTATACTCTGTGTATGTATGTTAACCTATGGAGTTGACCCCTTTTATGTTAGTTGTATATATTTGTGGAATGTTACTAGTATGTATTCTTTTGCGTAGTTGTTCAATTATGTGCGATATAGTAAGTCACGTTAAAAAAAAAAAAAAAAAAAAAAAAAAAACTTACTACTAAAGTAATGATCGATTTACATGTACCCAAAAAACAAGTATTTAGTTAAAAAAAGTCATAATGTGGGTGTGTACTTGTTTGGGCTTCTTACGAACTTGTCGATGCATGGAAAAAAAGACACCTCTTCTAATAATATGTTAGTCAGAAATTTTGTGTCTCGATAATAGAAAGATGATGACGTGTTGAGTTGCATGCTTATTTATGTATTAAAATAATAATCCTTATTATATCATTAAAAAAAAAGAGAGAGCGATAATTAAAACAACACAATTGGTGATAAATACGTCCAGAAATTGTAACAACTGCTACAAGTGTTACAACTGCTTGGTCATAACATAGTTTAGACCCACAAGCAACATAATTCGGAAACCCCTAACATTCAGTTGCAATCAATTTCTAAATAAACAACAATGGCGCCCGAGTTTTTTTGCTAGAAGTCACAACATGATTGCATTTTTGTAAAAACCAAAGGAGGCTACAGTGTTTGAACAAATTATTGATTTCCTGAATGCACACCCACTTAGGTATGCACTCACTGCCAAACCTGTTATCTACGTTTCTTGTATCAAGCAGTTTTGGTCTACTGCAAAGACTAAAACTATTTGTGAGGAAGTACAAATCCATTCTAAGGTACATGACATGAAAATAATTATTACTGAGGCATCAATTAGGAGAGATCTTCTCCTAGATGATGCTGACGGTGTTGTGTGTTTGGATAATGACACCATTTTTGAAACACTACCACTTTTGGGGTATGGAGGTGAATTAGGAACAAAATTAAAATTTTTTTAAACCATTGTTCTCCCCACAATGGAAATTCTTGATCCATACCATATTGCAGTGTCTAAGTCCAAAGACAACTTCTTGGAACGAGTTTAGTACAAACATAGCATCTTTTGTGATTTGTGTAGCTCTTAATAAGAAATTCAATTTATCCAAAATGATATTTGATGGTTTAGTCAAGAACTTGTTGGATACGCATGCAAAATATTATATTTATCCAAGGTTTTTACAACTGCTATTGGACAACTGTTTTGAGACACCACCCAAACATTCAAAAACTTGGCATGTCCGTTGTCACACTCAAAAACTTTTGAGTCACACGAGAAGACAGGGTAATAATTTTGATGGGACACTAACAATTGTTCCCACACATGGTGCTGCTGCCTCAGAATTTGGGGGAAGGATCTGGAAGTCCCTCTGAATCCCAAAACACACCCAGACATTTGGCTTCAACATCCCAAACCAAAGGAACTTCAGCTGAATCAATTTCTAGTGGAACAAGTTCTGATGATGAACCCACCCAAGCGGAAAATATAGGGGATCTTTCTGCTCATGGTAGGCAAGAGATGAGGTCTGCACACCTCGATGATTCACCTCAGTCAGGAGTTAACACAATTGGAAGTCAGGACAGCGGTCTGATATTAAATAAATTGGTGGAAAAGTGTGATCAACTATGTAAACAGGTATGTGAATTAACAAAGAAAACTTCAGCACAAGATGTGGATATAAAATATTTGAATAGCAAGGTTAAGCGGTTGGAGAAGAAAAAGGCAGGTACTGCAAAACTAAAACGTTTGGTGAAGGTTCGAAAACATCAGGTAGTTGAGTCATCTCCGGAAGAAGCAAGTGGTGATCATGCGGAGGATACTACCAAGCAGGGGAGGCGTAATGAACAAAATGCAGATTTTTCAGTTGATATGTATGTAGATGGTTCAGGGGAGGCTGCTGTTGCAGTTGACAAGTTCGTCGAAATTAATACAACTGATCACGATGTTGGTGCCTCATTTGAGCCAGAATAAAGGTATACGTGTCATTACATTTCTTAAGCATGTTCATATGTAAATGCATAGTTGTTGCTTGCCTTGACTAGTACGTAATTGTACAGAACGCCCGTGATGGATGTGGATGGTTCAGGGGAGGCGCCGAATGTAGTGGAGAAGACCGTCGAAACTAATATAACTGTTCAGGATGTCGGTGCCTCATTTGAGTCCGAACAAAGGTATGCGTGTCATTACATTTCCTAAGTATGTTCGTATGTAAAAGCATTGTTTTCGGTCACTGTGACTAGTCAGCAATTATACAGCACGACCGTAATGGCTGAGGATGCTTCAGGGGAGGCTGCGAATGGACTGGAGAAGACATTTGAAAGTAGTAAAACTGTTGAAGATGTAAGCGTCTCTTTTGATTCAAAACGAAGGTATGCGTGTCCTTACACTTCTTAAGTATGTTCATGTAAATGCGTGGTTGTCACTTGCGTTGACTAGTCCGTAATCGTACAAAAATATCGGGATGGATGTGGATGCTTCAGAGGAGGATGCTAATGCAGCGGAGAACAGAGTTCAAACTAAAAAGACTGCTCAAGATGTCGTTGCCACTTTTGGTTCAAAAAAAAGGTATTAATGTCACTACTCTTCTTAATTATGTTGATGTGTACATGCATGGTTGTCACTTGCCTTGACTAGTCCTTAATTACACCCTTGCCTTCGCAGTTGTGAAGATGTTTTTGCTGTCCATGCTAAACAGTCTAGCGGACGTACAAACTGGGAACCTGTATTTGCTGCCAGTACAGATAATTCTGCTGCTTGTTCAAGAAAACTGAAGATTTTGTCCGAAGTAACTGATGCTTCTATATCTTTTTCTGACGTTGCAACAGGAACAAAAAAAGTGACAGATGAACATGAAGATATTGTTGCAGATGTTACTGCGGTGATTCATAAATATTTCACTTCAAGTGGAAATGAAGAGTCTCCTCCTGGTGAAACTAGTGAACCTTAATCTGTTACTAATGGTACTCATGTGACTAGAAGCAGTGAATTTCCATTCAGTAATGATGTTGCGAAAGATCTTGTTGGGCGTATGACTGATGTTGTGACAACAGAAAACACAACGGTGAAAGAGACTGCGGATGTAGGTCGAAATGCTCAAGCTGAAACCGATGCTAGTGTAGCTGCAACCACCGCTGCAACAAATGCTGTAACCACTTCCAATACAACTCAAACAAATGTCACTCAACAAACGTTGTCAATGAACAAGGTCTTGATGCACCCACAACAATTTTGAACAAAGGTACTGCTGCTTGTACATATGTTTCTGCTGGAGCTACAGTTCAAATTGAATTACTTAGTGTGGAAACTATTCAAGCTGAAGATGTTACAAATGCTACTGACGTGCATACAAGTGTTGAAGTAGTAGTAATGAAAGACGAAGCAGATGAAACAAAAATCTTGGGACCACAGCACTTGGGTTAGCGTGTTTGAAGAGCGCAATGCCAAATGAGAAAGGAGCTACAATAATAGGATCAAGTGCTATGCAAGCTATTATTTCTACTGATTCATATGTCGCTGCTTCTGTTATAGGAAAACGTCCATTGGTTGAAGGACTCAACAAAAATGCTTTATCTAAAGAAGAGGAAACGAAGTCTGATAACGACATAGCTGGTAAGTTGCAGGATTACTTTTTAACAAAAAAAAAATAAAGATGACAAAGTCTTTCAAACTGATGCAAAATTAGCTGCTAAGATGGCTACTGAAAATGTAATTGAAAAAGCAACAGCTGAAAAAACCCCGCTAGGTTCTCCCAATGCAAAAGACAGAGCAAGGGTTAAAAGGAAAAGAAAGACGGATGTTGTAGCTAGACAGCAAGCTGATTTGGAACATTGGCATTATGTTAGGTCAACAGCTGAAGCCGATGAGATACTAGAATTTAGGATGCAGAACAAAGAAATTGAAAGCCTAACATGTGAACATGCAAAAGAAGCTCTTGATCAAATAGTGGAGGAAAGGGAAAATTTCTTTAGGAAAAAAAGAGCAAAAGAAAGTATGCGAAAGCTACCAATGAAGAAAGAACATAAAATCTTCATGTGTCAGTACTTGAAGAACATGGGAGGGTGTAAAATAAATGACTTGCAGAGGCTAACTTATAATAAAGTGAAAGAAATGTTTGAAAAGTGTAGAATGAGGACTGATAAGTTCAATCCTATGAACAAAGGTACATGTCAGAGAGATGAAGGAAGTTCCAAAAGAGATGTTGATGATTTAGAGCAGGATCAGTCAAAGAGGCAGAGGATTGATCGAAACCAAAGGACCGAAAGGTTAAACAGTTTGATTGTGCTTGATACGACGGGACAAAGGCTGGGTGCAGTTCATTCGACAATAACATATCCTGCACTTAAAGTTAACTTGATAAATGGTGGCACTATAATTAACATCACGAGGTCTGACGGGGTTGAAACAACATTTAATAGCTTGGGTCAGTTGCTACATATTATAGACAAAAAAGATTTGGAAAATGTTTGGAAATCTGTTAAAATTTGCTATGAGACAGGGCAGGACATAGGTTACCTAGGAGTTGATAAGTGGTATGGGATGAAGTGCATGTTTGACCCTGATATAGAGGACGTTGAATGGAATGAAACACCGGTCATGAATTGGAGATTGTACGAAAAGTGTCGAGTTCATGTGGTTACTACGCCGACAAGATATCTGTACATGCTGGATGATGCAGATTACCCTCTAACACCAACTTTAGCTTGTAACATGTTGTTTCAGAAGCTGACGACAAATAAAATAAGTGAAGTGGCATATCGGCTTGTTGAAAAGATTGAAGGAATAGCGCGTATGTAAACTTTAATAATGTAGTCGTTTTTTAAATGAAAGTTGTATATTTTGGACGCAAAAATCAGCTTTGTGTGTGTTGTTCAAATAATTGATATTCATAAAGTCCCTAAGGTACAAAAAATGGTATTTGCGAATTAAAAAGTCGACTAGTTAAATTCAAAGTGTTTATAATTGTGGATAAGCGTTATCCAATTACCAAAAAGGAGAGAAAATCTGCTAGTACAGCTGCTAGTAGTATAGTCACATCTACTTGTTAATTTTACTACTGCCACTGATAGAAGACCTCAACGAAATGATGTGTACAATTAAATTCATTTGAGTTGATTAGTTTGAGCTATATGCGACATTTGTAAACGTAAAAAAAAGCTGCACTGCTTGTATGCTCGATTACTTACATTAAAAATCTCAAAATATAAAACGAATTGGTTGCATACTTACAACTGGTAGTTAGTTTTACAACGCTATTTATTTTTAGTACTCCAATTAAAACTGAGTTGGTTGTATATGATAACGCTCAGATTGTGCATGTTTCTAGTAGCGTTATGTGTGCTTTTATATATGTTATTTGGTTATATTTACATGATTTTAGTGCTTAAACGCATCAAAAGATGTTTGTCTAGTGTTTATAACCAAGTGCAGGGAAACAGAAGGAAAGTAAAGAAATGTTCAGCAAATAGAAGATTCTAGTTTCAGTGAAGCAGATCAAGCACAAATCAGTATCTCAAGTACCTTTGAAGACCATAGTGATTGAAGAACCAAGTTCTACAAGATAATGGAAGTAAAGACCAAGTTTCCGTAATTCAGGAAATCCAACCGGATCGGTTGCGAGTGCAACCGGATCGGTTGGAAAATGACCAAAAATGCCATCACCAACCGTTCGGTCGCCACCCGCAACCGGAACGGTTGGCCCTTTTGTAGAAGACTAACCGGATCGGTTGGTCGTATAACCGATCCGGTTGGAGAAGCTGCATCTGCCAAATCTTCATCACTAAGTTTCCCCTTTGCATCCAAACGATTCTAGGTCCTTCTCTTGGTGTATTCTATTCCCTTCCTTACTCCTTGGAGGCTAAGTTCAGCAATTAATACCTTAGGCTTTGGAACTTGTATAAATAGAGGTCATTTGTGAGCATATGAGACACACACTTTAATACAAATCTCTCTACTCATCAAACAAAGCTTTTAAGCTCTCAAATTCGTCCTTAAGAAGTCCAGGGAAGTTTGGAGTTCCAGAAGTTCCACATTTGGAGGCCAAATCACCAAGAAGTCTACCTCAATACTTTGGGAATCATTACTTCACCATTTGTAATCTTATTCCAAGCATTGTAAGACTTTTAATCATGTTTTCTAATGTTCAAGGTTCTGAGTTTATGTTTATGTTTGCTATGAGTGGCTAGTTTCTTTATACACTTGCTTAAATGATGTTGATTGTCATATGATTAGTTAGTGATTGTGTTAACATGTTTTAATTCAATTTCAAGTTGATTCTAAGATCCAATTGTGCTAAAGTTTCATAGTGACATTTGTTAATCAAGTTTGATTAGTTGATAGTAATCGTAGAGGTAGAAAGAACTTATTTTTATTCAACTAGTCATAATCATTTTGTTTTGGATGATTGTTTTTACCCATTATTCCTGATTACACAAAGTAACTAAGGTGTGGTTGTAATAGAAACACTTTTTGATTATCAAATTGGATTGGTTGGAAACATCTAAAAGGTCGTAAAATTAGTTGTTGAGAATCAATTGTAGCCTTTTGTCTATGATCGGTTACCTTTTGTATTGACCATTTCTTAAGCAATTTGATGAAACAAGTGGAGGTTTTTGTGTTTAATTTTATGTATGTAGACTTATGAAACTTGAATTGATTGGTTAAACGTAATGCTTGTTTTTATGAACTAAAATCTTGATGAAGGTTTAACTTGTAAGAACAATAGATTAGTTCCCAAACTAATTATCATAACCAACATGTTAAGAGGTTAACACAATCACATTAATCTATGATATGAAACTAGTTTAAGCAAGTGTAGTTTTTAATCATCTGAATTTCATTATATCTATTTGCTTTGTTATATGTTTGGGATAGACTCTGTTGATTCAAACTTGTGTTTAGATTCACTCAAATCCCTGCGAACGATCCCGACTTACCTTCATAATCTTGCTATAACGGACGAGTATACTTGCTCGTATGTATTGTTGGTAATATTGGTAATTCACCTTTTATAAATTTAAAACTTGTACACACGTAGCACATCAGTATAGCTACAACTGCTAGTAGTATACTAACAACTGCTAGCTATTTTAACAACTGCTAGTGATAGAAGAAATCAATGAAACGCTGCCACAGTCATATTAAACTGACAACTGCTAGTTAAATTGTACTAGTGTTGAGTGTTAAATTTGTTTTTTTCAAGTGTGCATAGTCACTAGCTGGTAGTTATTAGTAGATTGTAGAATACGAATTTTACGACTAAAAGGACTCCTTTGTTTATAAAATGGTCGATAGGGAAAAGAAGTTGCCCTACGTACAACAGTTAGTTTCCTAATCGATTTTTGGAAACAACTGCTGGTTGCCAAGATTACATAAACAGAGGAAATAGTAAATACGTTGGCATACAACGTTTCATACACACAACCTACAACATATTACGCGTACTACATAATTATAAGTTTAATGGTTACATAACTATAGAACCACTTGATTTATAACTTTCAGTGAGTACGAAAGAGGTAACCACTCCATGTGTAACTTATAGGATTTCACAAACACATTAAACCACAATCATATTGGGGCGTATACATGTTTTTAGAGAGAGAAAGTTTTAGAGAGAGAAAGGGAAGAGAGTTGGGAACTATGTGAAACAAAGAAAAATGGTATTGAAGCTCCAACCCTCTACCTTGGGAGGTAGAGGGTATTTATAGTTTTCTTACAAGACTTGCCTCCTACGGGGCTGTGGATCAGGCATACAGTGGGTAAAGACCCGTCCGTCCTCCACGGTGTTACTTAACTAAATACTAACTAATATTAAATGACTACGACTACGAGCTTTCTAACGATTACATATACTTGAGGTGACCGACACTTTAATAATTGGATTTTCTAAATCCTAACAATCTCCCCCAAGGGAGGTCACCTCAAATTACACAGAATGCAAACATATACTACATTAAGATTGTTGTTGGATTCTTGTTTAAGCTCATTTCTCTGTAGCCCGTAGTCTTTGATTCTTCATGTTTTGCATGTTTGGATAATTCAAGTGGAGGTCTTTAACTGATCCACATGATGATGAGTTTTGAGCCAGCTTTGAGATCATCAGCTTGCATAAATCTCTGAATCATCCATTGTAGTGTTGACATTATGTAATGTTGTGACAGTGGACCGACATGCTCACATTCTGGATCATGATTTCTTCTCATCTGAGTAGCGGAAGCTTTAGTTGATTCATGATATTTGCAGCAGCGTAGCAGAAGCATGGAGTGAGAATATCAGAGTCATTGATGCACTAATCATGATTTCTTTTGAAATGAATGTGTTGTGTGAGCATGCGGCTATGGATTGACCTCTCCATTCTGATAAGCTGCAAACGTTGGGTATACCTGCATACAACAGTTAGCAATAAAGCGCACGAAGGTGTCTTTGATCACTTTCGTTGAATTGAGGTACACGGCCCACGGTTCTCCGTTGATCAGTACAAGTACTGCCTGTGATCAGGTATAATTCCGAAGAATCTCCTTGACATGCTTTTGCAACTGCTTTAGTCGTTCTCAAACCGGAACGTCTCAAAGAAGACAACACGGAGTGAGTGAACCAGCGAATTTGAGATTCACTGATTGATGAAAAATGATTTGAAAAACAATCGTGTATTGCTTAATAAAGTGTTTTTGCAATACAACGACGGTTTTAAGGAAAATCAATTATCAATCATAAATACCTTTTATTTTTGAAACATTAATACACAGTCGATGTGCTAGAGAAAAGAATTTTAAGCACAGCGACCGGTTTTCAAAGGTATCCGTCAATCCATAACCTGAACCAGGATCGATCCATAATTTTGAATCGCCCCATTTTTCTGTTCAATTGTCACATGGTTGATCTATTAGATAGATCTCACATGCCACCTACCAAGAGCTTGTTTGATGTTGGCTCTAGAAGGCTTTCCATCTTCATTGTGAATATGTTTGCATATCACTCAGATATTCTGGCAATACCACAAGGATAATGCGTAGGACTCTTAAAATATATTCTCTCTTTCCACATTGTGTGAAACAGAGAGTCTTCATTGATTATGTCCTTAATGAGATTTATCGATGATCTCGTGGCTTTAGACTTAATTGTGCACATTTGGTTCCTATGCCGGAGACTAGGGAGAGGGTCTCCTTCTTCAATATCAACCATCTCTAAGAGAAAGTCGAGAGATAATGTAGGTTCCCTTGTGAGAATGAAACAAGTCCTTTTAAGAGGAACTTGAGTAGCTTGGGAAGATGTAGTGCAGTGCGTCACTGGGTCCATGACATCTTTTCTTCAATACTGGTGTTACCTAGGTAACAACCAGTAGCATATGAATTGAACCCGGTTTCTGCCCTAAGGTTGAAATAATGGAGGGCTATTTCTTTTCACCCTTTTCACATTTATTTCTTTTTCATTCTTCAACCCCTTCAGTGCTTACCGAGACTTCATTACTAGAACCTTGTTGGGTTTATTCCAGTTCTAGCTCTATCTCAGTCCGCACTCTTCCCATATCTCACTTTTCTCCTTTTTTTCATCATACTTAAGGACTCTACACTATCTAGTGGATTGTCCCTGGGTAGATCCCTCCGGCTCTGGCGGGATCGTGGGAACGAATACCTAACCTAACTATCCTTATATCACCATACATAAAGTAAATTTGGTCGGTTTTTTTGGTATTGTTCATCAGCCATTGGAACCAATTGAAAATCAATCCAGGTAATTGTGATATATTATCAAAGCATTTTGTACCTGAATTGTTTTTGATATTTTAGAAAACGGCTCCCCCTCAACATGTGCATCATATGTTTGAAATCATTTTGGCACATGGAGGCAAGAGGAAGAATTCACTTCTTTGATAAATATTTTCTAAAAATATCGACATCACTTTCTCGATCAAAATCAGTGTTTCACATACAGTTAAAGATATTTTCGGGAAAGAATGTGGTTTTCAAAAATTTGCTCCCCCTCAATATGTGCATCTGATTTTGAAATTGTTTAGCACATATTAGGGAAAACCTGCACCTAGAGATAAATCAATCACGATTCAATCCTTTTTGGTTTGATATAAATGCTCCCCCTTAACATGTGCATGGAAAATTTGAAATCGTTTGGCACATGTAGGGAGGAGAGCTTGTTAATCACGTATAAAACCCTTTATTGAATTATCAGTTTAAATCCAATTTAAATCACAAATTCTCCCTCGATCACAATTTTCAAATCCTTTGAGATTTGTGATCTCTATTGATTTAAATTAAATTTTGAGAGCTTTTGAGGAGAATAGTGACTTGCTTTTGAAAGACATTTTAACTGATAAGGATTAGATTTTGAGACTTTAAACTCCATTGATCAATCATGCATAAATATCTTTTAAAAACATAACATTAGTCAAGGTCTTGAGTCAATTGTATAAAACATTGTTCTTTTTGATTTTCCAAAAGTAGACCTTGCTCTTTTACGTGCTAATTGTTTGAAAAATAACCTTTTTGATTGAATTGAAATCATTCTCCCCCCCAATCAATGACATGAGTTGTTGATTGAGAGTTAGAGATTTTGACAAAGATAAGCCCGGATGATTTTCAAAAATAGAGCCCGAGGTATTTTCAAAGCAATTTTGTTTTCATTAGATGACAAATATTTTTCAGAAGAATCATTAGAAGGAAAAATATTTGGAAAGGAAACATTTGTCTTTTTGGTGACAAACATTTGTTTTAAGAATCAGAGCATGAGATTTGAAAAATAAGATTAAGCATGGCTCTGTTCTTTCTTTTTAAAACGGGTTACTGCCTGAAATGACAATAAACCATCATTTTTCTCCGTCTCATTTTTTTTAAAACAAATTATGTACATTCGAAGAAAATCTAAAAACCCGTGACATTCTTTGAATATCAACACAAAGTCCGTAGATGTTATCGAATTTAAGAAAAAACATGACAAAAATGACAATATTTTTGGAATTTTTTTCGAGTTTTTCAAATTTTTATAGATTTTTGAAAATTTATATTTTTCTATTTTCTTTTGAGGGTTTTGAAATTTTGTATTTTGCTTTTTGAATAAATATATACAAGAGATAGATGAAGAAAAGACATTTACTCCTCGTCTTCCTCTAGAAGACGTTTGAGTGTTTCCGGTTGTAGACTCTTTAGACCAAGTCGTGGAAGGATAAACTCAAAACGTTCTCTAGGAAGAGCTTTGGTGAAGATGTCTGCTAACTGGTATTCAGTTCTCACAAAGTAAAGTTCTACCACACCTTTTTCCACTTGTTCCCTGATGAAATGATGTCGGATGTCGATGTGCTTTGCTCTTGAATGTTGAACATTGTTGCAGGAGAGAGCAATTGCACTTTTGTTATCACAATATAGAGGAATTTTGTTGAAGTCAAAGCCACAGTCAGATAGTTGGGATCTCATCCATAGGATTTGAGCACAACACGATGACATGGCGATGTATTCAGCCTCTGTTGAGGATATCGACGTACACATTTGTTTCTTAGACAACCAGCTTACAAGCTTTTCTCCCAATAATTGTGCACCACCAGATGTGCTTTGACGTGTATCTTGAAACCCTGCATGGTCTGCATCTGCATATGCTGTTAGTGACATATTGGTGTCCTTCGGATACCAAAGTCCCATGTTAATGGTACCTTGGAGATACCGAAAGACCCGTTTAACCGCTTCAAGGTGCTTTTAGTAGGCTTAGCCTGATATCTAGCGCACATGCATACAGCGAACAAGATGTCTGGTCTACTGGCTGTGAGGTAAATCAGGGATCCAATCATACTACGATATTTTGTTTGATCAACCATGATCCCTGAGTGGTCCTCATCCAGTTTGGTACGCTCCGCCATAGGAGTGTCAACGGGGTCACTAGTGTCAAATCCAAACTTCTTTAAAATTTCATTAGCATATTTAGATTGATTGATAAAAATGCCTCCGGGACTTTGTGAAATTTGTAATCCTAATAAAAATGACATTAGTCCCATCATTGACATTGAAATTTGGAGCCCATCTCCTTAGAAAAACGGTCACATTCATTGGGGTCAGTCGAGGCAAAAATAATATCATCAACATAAATTTGAACGTGAATTAAGTGTTTGCCTGACTTTCTGGTGAACAATATCGGATCAACTGCTCCTTTGTTGAATCCATTAGATACAAGAAACTTTGATAGCGTGTCGTACCATGCTCTTGGAGCTTGCTTCAAACCGTAAAGGGCCTTCTTCAAGCGATAGACATGATTAGGATGCTCTAGATTCACAAAACCTTCAGGTTGGCTGACGTATACGACTTCTTTAAGATCTCTGTTAAGAAAAGCCGTCTTTACATCCATCTGATAGACTACCATGTTCTTACTTGCAGCATTATCCAAGAAGATTCCGATTGCCTCGATACGTGCAACTGGAGCAAATGATTCTTCAAAGTCAATACCCTCCTCTTGACGGTATCCTTTTGAAACCAATCGAGCCTTGTTCTTTAATATATCACCATGCTCATCAAGTTTTACTTTGAAGATCCAGTTTAGAGCAATGATCATAGCGCAGTCAGGAACAGGTACTAATTCCCATACATCTAGTCGATCAAACTCATGAATTTCTTCTTGCATGGCATTGAACCAGCTGTCTTCATTCATGGTAGTTTTAACGTCTTTTGGTTCGATCTTAGAGAGTACAGAGTTGAAGAAGCACCATAAGGCATCAGTTGCAAGTTGTTTACGAGTGGATACTGGATGTGAGGGATTTCCGATGATGTTGTCCAATGGATGATCATGTGTCTATTTTCTAAGGTGTTCGTGTGGTTGTTGTTGAGGAACTGATGTAACAGAGTCGTTTTCTCCTGATGAAGATGGTTCTGATGATGGTTTAGGAGCAAATATGTTCTCAAAGGGAGCATTTTCAGGAGTAGCAAAGGGGTTATCTCCATCATAGATGCCAGAAACAATTCCATGATGTACACTTGATGATTGAGGAATTGAAGATGATATAGAGTGATCAGCATCAGGCGCTTCTTGACTCAATGACATAGAAACTGAAGGGTTATCTACGTTGACAGGGATAGGAGCAGCCTCTGTTGATGGATTTAACAGATCATTAGAAATTAGCTCATAGTGTTCATCAAACATTGGATCAAACAATTTCTTCAAATCATCTTCTGAAGGTGGTATATATAGGGTTGCTGGTGAGGGATTTTGTACAAGAGTAGAACTGATGGGACTACTTGATGAAGGTTGTGATGCGGGTCCAGAACTGGATTGTCCTGGAGCCATTTGACCGATCAGCTCATCGAACATAATGTGAATTGTTTCCATGATATTTCGGGTTCTTTTGTTGTAGATTCGGTATCCTTTTCTGTTTGGTGCTGATGTGCTACGATGGTGCAAGTTTTAAAAATTTATAAACACGATTTAACCGTCTAACCTATTAACACATACGAGCAAGTATACTCGTCGGCAATAGCAAAGTTTGGTAAGTCGAGATCGTCCCAAGGGATTTTGTGTATGAAAGAGATTTGTTTGAAAAGATTCCAACAAGAAAGCTTGTCAAGGCTTTCCCCAAATAATTATGTTCTAGCAAAATTCAATAAGAAATATATATATACTTGTGTGTAGTCTATAATCAATCATAAATAGTATTCATGAAGGTTTGGTGTATACTCTTAATATGATGCACAAATCATAAGCAAATGATTCCTCAACCATGGTATGTGTTTGTAAAAATCATTCTAAGAGCAAAAACATTTAGGAAATCCTTTCGGTCCTTATCCCAATGATTATCCTATCGAAATTCCATTTGTTTGCAACATGTTCTTATTAAATTTTTTCTTACGAATCTTTCGACCCTTCGTGATGAAAATATTCCTAGTCTTGTTTTAATAAGAAAACATGGTGGTTGTCAATCACCATATCCCCATACTAGTTTGTCACTTCACTTTTTGGAATAAAACACAAGAGAAATCCTTTCGGTCCTTTTTCTTAAAACATGTTTTATCAACAAATCAAACCAAGACTAGTATTTTTCCAACAAACTCATTTAAACAAGATCATATGTACATGTATCACATTTTGAGAACACTAATATGATTAACTACATTCCAACACACAAGTATATCCCAAAACTACTCCATGATAATAATAATAACTAAACACAAATAGTAACAAAGTAATTCCAACAATTCAAGAGAATAGAATTCCATAACAAAGTTCATAGAATACCTAAACTTTTGTGATTACAAGAATTAGAGTTCGTGGATTGTAGCAACCACGCGCCTCCAATCACCTAGATTCACCGTACAACTCCAAACTACCAAAACTATGGATGAGAATTGTTCCCTCCTTGCTCCTAGACGTTTTTCAGTAAGAACTAAGCTTTTGGGCTAAATAATATGGTTGGTATTAGTTTAGGTGTAAACTAATACAATTTTGGTTGTGTCACACCTAGTATACTAGGACTAGGTTCTTTATATAGCCAAATATGCTTGCTCAACTCTCAAAAAACGTTCCCAACAAGTAAATGTCAAGAAATGATCGGACTCCAATGATTATGAGAAGTTAAGGCAACAATAAATGCAACATTGTGTAACTGCAGTGTGAGAAACCGGATCGGTTTCTACTCCAACCGAATCTGTTGGATCTTGACCATTCGCCCAGCCGGATCCGGTTACGGGTTGTGACCGATCGGCTGGGTTTGTGTTGTTTTGACTTTTTGTTGACTTTTCTCCTATGCGCTTCATTCTTTGCTCTCGCTGATGATTTCCAAGGCAAAACTTGATCTTTCCTTGCCGTAGATACTTAGAAATCATTGTGTTTCTTAATCATTGAATCCAAAAGCTTCCTAGCTCGACTTTCTTCCTCGAGAATCTTCCAAATGTGCATAAAAACTTCATTTCTTCGTTATTCGTGATACCTGGCTACATATACGTACACAATACGCATCTTTGCACTTTCGCAACAGTTATGAGTAAATATAGCCGATTATCATGCACAAAACTAACAATAACGCTACTAAAAACATGTTCATTTTAGGCGTTATCAGGTGCATATCCTACAAATACTCCAATGTCCGCTTTAGCTTTCATTTTACCTAAATCTTGACCCTCATTAGTTGGATAACACAATGCACCAAACACACGAAGGAATGATAGATCAGGTTTTCGATTGTGGACAAGTTCATATGGAGTTTTTCCATGAGATGTGTGAATTAGGGATCGATTTTGAGTGTAGCATGCAGTGGCAATGGCTTCAGCCCAGAGAAATGTTGGAACCTTTGAGTAAATCAACATTGTTCTTGAGGCTTCCACAAGAGTTCGATTTTGTCTTTCAACTACACCGTTCTGTTGAGGAGTTCGTGGAACACTTCTTTGATGACTGATTCCAACACTTTCATAAAACTCACTAAGTTCTTTATTGACAAACTCAGTTCCATTGTCTGTTCGGATGATTCTGACAGTTTTGTTAAGTCGAACCTGCAGCTGTTTGATAAGTTTAATGATGATATCTGGAGTTCCATCCTTTGTCGTTAAGAACTTAACCCAAGTAAATCGAGAGTAATCATCAAAAACAACTAACACATATTCCTTCCCGTTAATAGTTTGCACTCTCATGGGTCCACATAAATCCATGTGAATAGTATGAAGAACTTCCATAACTGAGTTTGTAGGTTTGGGTTTGTGGGCATACTTCTTGCTTTTTCCCAATTGGCATGCTGAACAAAGATGATCCTTTTCATACTTTAGTCTTGGTTAGCCTCTTACTAAGTCCTTTCTGGAAAGATCATTTATGGTGCCGAAGTTCAAGTGATTGAGACGACGATGCCATAACCATGACTTTGCTTTCGAAGCCTTTGACAACAAGCAAATTGGAGAAGACTTCATCATATCTTCGATAGAGATGGTGTATTGGTTTGAACCACGTGTTCCTCTTAAAAGTTCTGCACCATCAAGTTCTCTAACGAAACAAGTATGTTTTCTGAAGGCTACTTCTAGATCAGAATCACAGAATTGACCGACAGAAAATAAGTTATGACCAAGACCTTCATCGTAATATACCCTGGAGATTACACTGCCACCAACAACATAGTCTCCATAACCCATAATTGCACCAAAATGATCGTTCCCGAATCTAACAGTCCCGATGAATTTACTCACGAAGTTCATGAGCCGCGACCGGTCTCCAGTCATATGCTTGGAACAGCCTGAGTCCAGGTACCACAGAACGATTTGAACAATCTGCAGTTGAACACAGACAAGAATGGATAACTGAATAATTGGGATCTCGATGCAAGAATGGGTTCCATTTGGTTAGTAACAATGATTGGAACACCCACATCAGAAGTAGAAACATTGGAATCATCAGGGATTGATGCAGTGCTAGTGTATGCATTAGACCTATTCAAACTATGTTCACTTCTTAAAGGAATAGTTCTACCAGTAGGCATCCATTTCCTAATGGGCATTGATCTAGATAATTTAGGGCACAATACATTAAGACTAAATTTGTGTCCAGTAGGTATCCTCTGATAACCTACATTACTAAATTTTCTTCCTGTGGGTTTCCAATATTTTCTAATCTTCTTCCGCCTTTGCTTTCTAGCCTTCTTAGCTCGATTTTTAGCATTAACATTTTTAACTGGGTATTTAACAGCATTAATCAAATCATTCAAACCACATACATGATTAGTAACAGAATCCAAGCAATCATCATTACATGTTTTGCCAAAAGTAGCAGAATTCGAATTAATTACAGTACACTTATAGCTAATACTAGAATCAACACGATTCGTTTTATTCAACTCAAACTTAATGTTCCTAGGGTGGTCTTCTACTCTCTTCCATTGCACATTCTTAGCTTGCGAGGTCCTATCTTGCTTTGTATTGCCTGGAGGCTTTGACCCGCTTGCTTTTGTGTCACTGATTACTCCTGTAAAGGGAATTATGGGAAAATTAGTTGGTTGGGCTACCTTTTGCATTCCTGAACTAGAAGTGCAAGGATCTGAACTACTTGAAGGCACTTTAGAGTTCACTTTCTTAATACTGGGCATGGAATGGGTTGCATACTTAGCACTAGGCATAGAACAAGGCATCACAGCTTTATCTTTCTTACATAAGGATTTAGGACATGTTGCTCTTAAACATTCTAACAGCTCCTGAGATCGTTTGGCCTGAATGCAAGCAAACCTAATTTCATCATCAAGTGGTTTATTTATGAAATCCTCTTCTACAATCTCACGGAGACATTCTAGACTATCCTTAAGGTGATCGAAATAGTTATGAAACACAACTTCGTTATTTCTAAGATGAGGAGGAATGTATTTAACAGTCACAGTATATTTAGAGTTTGTAGATGATTTTGATGCAACATTCTCATTAAAGAAAAGTGGCATTTTCCCTTTTACCTGACTCCTCAGATTCTCAATTTTCTTTTGTAAAGACGTTATTTTTTTCGTTGTTCTTGTCACGAGTGACTTTCATTGAATCATATAACTCTTTAAAGTGTCGTTTAACTTTTTCATTTTCTTCTAGAAAACTCTCATTTTCCTTTTGTAAAGCATTAACCAAGTTTTGAAGATGAAGTAGCCGGTGGAAAACTTCCCCACCAAGCGATCCATTGACCAAGCGGCCGGTGGAAAACTTAGTGATCTCACCGCGAAAGAATCATGGGGTATAATAGAGGACCTTGCTCTTTATGACAACGAAAGTTGGAATGACCCCCGTGAGTTGCCCAAAACCATTAAGGCAATCTCCTTGCCTCTAATTGACTCACAACCTTCCAACCGTAGGATGCTTGAACTTGAAGATCAAGTAAAATTCCTTATGAGCTCTTACGAAAATCCTAAGTCTTCACGCCATGTGAACAAATTTTCCTCCTCGTGTGAGCCGTGTAATGATCCTCATAACACGCGCACTTACACCCGATCCCCCGAACATGCTTCCGTTGACTACGCATCCTCGCGTGTTAATGGAACGGGAGGAAGATTCCCTGCAACACCCCGACCTAGGACTTTTAATGACACCCGAGAAGCATGGAAGGGCAAGCCCGACTTCTATTGGGGAAAAACCAAAGAATTCACTTCTAATGATTTCTCATTACCCCTATCTCATGGCCCTAGCCAAAACATTGAAGGAATGTTGCAACAACTTGTCGCATCCCAAGAGGCCCAAATAGCTAAGCTCTCGGACCGTTTCAACCAACAACAAGCCGATATGGATAGGAAGATAGACAACCTTTTGAAAGCCATAACCAATAGTGATAGGAAGGTTAGTGCTATCTCAACTCCCGAGCCTTCCGGTGTAGAGATCAAGGACCCAAGTAAGTTGGCTAAGCATGTCCAATTCGTCAATACCATAGCTTTAGTAAAGCCTAATAGAATAACTGACGAAGCGAGCCATGAGATGATACTTGAGGTTAAGGAAACATCGACGAATGAAACCACCAAGGAAGTAGATAAAGTAGACAATGACTATTTCAATAAGTTTCCTACGGAAGAAGAATTATCTCGCCACCCTCACTTAGTACGTGACCTCCGTCACATGTATGTTAGGAAAAGCCCTAGAATCAAGTTTGGGAACCCTTGGAATCTTAACATACCATGTTGCATAGGACACCTTTTCGTGGCAAAGGCCTACATTGATCGCAAGTCGCCAATCAACATAATGACTAGCACCTATTACAATTGGGTAATGAAGAAGCCTATTCCAACTAGGCAAGACCCCAATGATCCTAATGTTAGTTGCAATTTTCTCGGTAGAATTAAGGGATTGCCCGTTTATGTAGGTAGTTTCACGTTTCCTACGGACTTCATAATTGTGGATGATATTAGCACGGCCATAGACCCTAGCTTGTCCCACGTTATTCTAGGAAAACCTTTCATAGAAAGCACCTGGATGATCTATGATCCCTCATTAGGAGTAGTGCGATTCAAGGATGAGACCGATGACATAGCTTACCAAATGCCGTTTAAGATTGAGAAGTTTTCATCACTCTCTAATGATGAAAAGGAACTCAAACTGTCGGTCTATTATAGGAATGATGAGGATAGGGAAAAAGGAGTGGATTATGTTATGGCTAAGATTTTCGGATTCTATGAGAATTGCTTGAACCTAGGACCAGAATATAGGACCAATTGGGGAGAGGATGAACTCTTAGAGAAGTGCATCATGGGGCATTTCTACAACATGGAATCTCCCAATAGAGACCGTCAGAAGGAACAAGGTGGCGGTAATGAAGTAACGTAGGAGCACGACTACGAGTCTAGCTACAAGACTCTTAAATAAAGAAAAGCGCTTCGTGGGAGGCAACCCATGCTTAATTGTTTGCTTGTTTGTGTCATATGTCTTTTATTGATTGTTTATTCTCATGTTTAAATTTGTAAAAATTCTTTATTTTGTTTTTAACCTCGTCTTAATTGCATATAAAGGTATTTTACATAAAGGATAAGTGTAGGTAGGATTACACACGTTTTCATAAGAAACGTAAACATGAGAATAACAATTTATTAAAAGATATATTTGTGTGTTTGTTCGAGTCAAATGCTTGTATCGAGTCATAATGAATGTTTTGCAGAAATTTTTCCAGATTCTAAAGATGTAAATTTTCCAGAATTTTTTTCTAGAAAATCGCAGACCAGTTTTTGTCAGGATAACCTGACGGCGTCAGGATTGCAACCTGACGGCGTCAGGAAGGAGTAAAAACATCAGATTACTTTTTCTCGTTTTCTGAGCTTCTTATAACTTTTTGGAAATTTCCAGGTCTTAATTTTCTTAGAAATTCTGTAAACATCCATTCCACAAGCATTATATCCTAGTTTAAATCAAGTCTTATATATTATTACCGCCGATTTTACGCGAAGGTTTCGTTTGTTTTCTTCAAGTGTGCAGGTTTTGTTTATCAAGAAGAAGATACATAAAGTTGGAGGAGTTTTTCACACATACATTCTTCTTGGAAAGGATTTAACCACTACTTCACACACGGATCCTACCGAGCTAATCAGGGGAGTATTAGTTTCTTTCGTTTTTGATTACCTTCTTTTATCATAACTTTGATACTTTCGGGGAACATTGGGGACAATGTTCAGTTTAAGTGTAGGGAGGGAAAATAAAACGGGAACTTTGAAACTATGCTTATCCTTGATTATTTGCTTTGTCCAATTGCACTTTTGTAATAAACCATGAGAAAATGTCGGTTAGGGTAATTTTGGCACCAAATTTAAAATTTTTCATGACATATAGGAGTGGGCCATTAGTCTTAACAAAAGCGTCTCACGGATAGGAAGTTATATGACTAGCACAAAACCCTTTACCACTTAAATTCCACCAAAAATGTGAGGATCGCCCTTAGATTAGTAGGAATTGAAGCATTCATCTTCAATGCTTAGAGTGTGAACCGGTAGTATATTAGATTCTAGAACTTGTTTTGTGATGCATTCCGAGATCGCTAGTAAGACTACACTTGTGTAGTTAGGAATAACTAAATGATAAGAGGCATTAGGATAACCCTTGTTTGATACCTGTAATATAATTACTTCTTCCACATCGGTTGAGTAATTCCCCCACACCTTTGCGTTGTACTCATCTTTAGTACACGATACCCCTAGTTAACCCCTCAGAGCCTATCCTTTTCGCGGTTCTCGTGATGTTTCGGTTTTCCGGAATATCAATGAAGAGCATTGTTTACACCCCACCCCCAAATGTACACCCAAATCGCCTTAGCCTACCTTGTATGCACTCACTTTTAGTGCATTATTGTTATGACCCTAAACCCTTAGTTCAATTATCTAGTTGCTTGCATGAGTTGCTAAGTCGAGTCATATCCTTTGTGTACAGTTTTGGGACGATTGGGACTCATTGGAAAAGTTAAAGTTTTAAATGACTAAAAGGGAACGTCAATTCTCTTATTTGCGTAATAACGTACTCCAAGTGTTTTGATCTTTTCAAATCGGGTCATATTAGTGTTAGAGTAATAAAAACTCAAGTGTAGGGATGTGATATAAATCCCTATCATTTTGATGTTACCGTAGAGGATGGTAGAGTAAAATTGTATGGAAAAAAAAAATCGAAAAAAAATAGAAAAAGAGAAAAAGAAAAAAATAGAGTGTAAAAAAAAAAAAAAAAAAAAAAAAAAAAAAAAAAAACCATACGGGCTACCATCCTACATCTATCTTTAAATTTATGTTTGTTTATTTCAGTTATCTAGAGTTTAGAGTGTCGAGTCTTGGCTTATCAACGTCATTCTTCGTATGCATTTAACATAGAGATTTTTGACTTGCCACCACTAAATAGCCTATCCCACCAAACCCTTTGTTTCCCTACCCTAAGCCTAACGTTACAACCCTTTAAAGACCTCTTTGATAGTCTTTCCTAGGTGCTTACGTCAAAGCGATGGAGGTTTGATCTATTCTCAAGCCTATGGTAATCTATGTACTAGGACCGGTTAATGAGTGTTTATCTTCCATTTCCAATTCGTTATATTTCATATACACCCGAGAGATGTGAGTATCCAAACACCCCATGTGAGGTGCTAGTATGTAATTTCCGTGGTTGTTATGACTTTTGCGGGGCTTATATGTGTTGTGGACTGTTTTAAACCAATGCTTCATGACCCTTAACTTATAAATTAATTGGCTAAAAGCACATTTGCTTGAGGACAAGCAAATACCAAGTGTAGCGATATTTGATAAGGTTTTAAAATGTACCTTTTTGAGGGGTCGTTTAAGCCCTTATTTGATCACTTTTGTATCCGTTATTGCTTAATATCGTTCCTTTTCACTTTTTAGGTCTCTTGAAGGCAAACTGCTGTAATGGTACTTATTTGGACGAAAAGGCGCGGATATATGAAGAAAATGGCCAAAGTCAAGAATCGAGACACTCAAGCTGCTAAATTACAAGGGGATGGCGTCACTGCTTATCTGCGACGCCGTCGGAGGATTTTTGTGACGATACAGAAGCCAAAAACCCTATTTTCAAGTGACGACGTCGGGCTTTAAAATAGTAGGCCGTCGCTACTCAGACGGCCTAGATTCAATCCAGACGGCGTCAAAAGCTAAAGAGGACGGCGTCACAAGCATAAGGTGACGCCGTCGCAAGATTAACTTGGCCAAGACGAAACCCTAATGACGGCGACAGGACGGCGTCACAAATCATAAGGTGACGCCGTCGCACATGTAATCTTATATATAGAATCCGAATTTTTCAGTTTTAGAGAGTAGTCTTTTGGGTGAACTTTTGGAGTAAAACCTAAGCCGAACCAAGGTCGTATTTTAGGGTTTTAAACCCTATCTTACACCAAGATAAGTTGTTTACTTCATTAATTTAATTATGTCTTCAATTATTTGTGTCTATGCTTGCATGTTCTCCATGTCCGGCTAATTTACTTGTGTGTTTGCTTAGGGAATATGAAACTTAGTTATTGAATATTGATTGGTTGTTTCTTATCTTAGTTGATTAATGATCTAGGTTATAGCACCTTGAGTTGTTGTAAGCTAAACTATCCAAAGAGGCCTTAGACTTAGAGTTTATCATCCCTTGTGGGTTTTGTAGACGAGACCCTTTGGTAACTTCAAAGAGTAGGGAGAAACGCATACCCTACAACTTTAGACACACAACGCAATTAGGAATAAGGACGTGACAATTCAACCACCAATTGGAGATAATTAAGGAGTAGTAAAACCTAAGTAAACACATCTTTAAACTATCATACGAGCACACAATAATTAGACATAGACTACCACCACCTTAGTTTAGATAATTAGATAATAGTAGAGTAATCGGTAGAAATACCAACCCCCCAAATTCAAACCCCGAGATTCGTACTTTTCCTTTTCTAAAAAACATAAAAAGATAAAAAATAATCTTCCTCAACCCCAACCTTAGCGTAGTAACTTCTCACTAGCATTCCTATTCCCCTAGAGAACGATATCAATTCCCGTGGCTTACCCTAATACTACACTACAACGATTAGGTTCACTGCCTAGGGTGTTGAAAAACTTGCTCAACGAAAAGGAAGTTCCTTTGACCCTGAACGCGTTGTGTAAGCGTATCACTCATGTCATCTCCTTCTTCATCATCATACTCATCATCATCACTTTCGGTTACATAGTTTTCGTCCACAATCTCCGAACGAACTCTCCTCTTCTTTTTCTTTCCTCCAACTCTTGATGACGATCCTCCAACATCGTGGCTTGTTCCACCAACTTCAGGTAATCGACCATATGGGGGTACTGGATCAGGAAATTGTGCGTACCCAGGATATAGATACGGATAGGTTCCAGGATAAGAAGTGTAAGGAAAAGGATATGGTGGAACATTGGGTGGATTGTAGGGTGGCAACTCATAATTGGCTTCACGAGCCATGTTTTGAAAAATAGGCATGGAATAATCATTGATGTAGTTGTTTCTCAACATCATCGAGTCTCTCCATACATCCCTACATTGAATCTTATCTAAATGTTGGTTCCACTCTCCCCAACCCGAATCAAAACTACTGGACGTACCCATTTGCACGTTCTCCATTGGTATACTCCCTTGCTGTTGTGGTGATTGTTGTTGTCTTGGTTCAATCCATAACCCTAAGGTTTTCAATCTCCTATTCAAAGCATTACCAAAACCTTGTGCAGTCCACGTATCACTATACTTTGGCTCTCCACACTTAGCCAATTCCTCATCAACATAATACCCAAGATTCTTCGCCAATTTTGTCACAAAATGTCCTCCACAAATGTTATTGTTGCTCTTAATTCCCGGGGCTCTCCTAGACAAATATTCGGCTATCTGCCAAACTGCATTACCGTCCTTAGTTTCCTCCAGCAACTTCATAACCCATAATTCCGGTTTCTGACATTTGTCCCTGCTTCCAAATCTATTAAATGGCCCGGTCACTATCAACTTGTGAAGTATCCTCATCAACGGATTCCTGATGGTTGAGGCATTCCTCCTAGCGCAAGTAGGATCTCCCACTTGATTCCAATAAGCGGGAATACTAGGATAGTCTTTTTCAAACCTCCGAAGTCTAGAAAAGTTAGTTTCAAATAATCGATGATTAACCTCATGTAGCTCATACAAACCAAGAGCCACGCCAAAAGCTGGCAACGTGTAAGCATGATCCCTTCCACAAAGCCTAAACCAAACACAAATTTCCTTCATCAAGTTCCGAACATCCACCTTTCTTTCAAAATACATGGTTGAAAAGAACTCCGTACACCATTCTCGATAGACCTCTTCATTGACGCTAAATGCTCTTTCCCATGACAAATCATTGAACGAATCTCCATCCCCTGGATATACATAAGACGTTCGCATCATTCCTCTCAACTCATCTTCACAATCACATTCCTCAAATAAATCCTAATCAATCACCCTCGGAACCAAACATGTCCTATGTTGCAGTTTCGACAACCTTTCCCGAAAAGCATGTTTCTCCCAGTCGGTGAGATTTTTGAACTTTAAATTAGCATTTGCCTCCGTCTTCACACTATACTTAACCTTCTTCTTCTCATTCCTTTGACAAAATTTTTTAATTAGCGGGTTCATAGGAATTGCCTCCTTGTTCGAGCTGCCTACAATAATTCTCTGTAGAAATCACAAATAAAAGACCATATGAGAGTGTTAGAACAAACAAGAAGGTTCAAGGAACCTCCTAAGATCCCTTTCAAAATTTCAAAAAAATTCAAACATAGAAACCGTAACCGGATTCGGTTCGTGAGAAACCGAATCGGTTCATCAAATGACCAAAATCCAACCGTTCGGTTGCAATGCGCAACCGAATCGGTTATGCAGCCTGCATAAGGTTTTTGCCTCTAAAAACCCTTCTACACTCGAGTTTCTAAGTCCAAACCACTCCTAGATCGCATTCTATCATTCTCAATGATTTCCACATCCTTGAATTACTCTAAACTCGTTTTTCAAATCATCAAACATCATCCATCATCATCTTAGAACTCAACTTGATAAACCTATATCCTTTAATCATTAGTCCTAATCAATAATGTGGCATCTATCACTCCTAAACACGCATCATCTATCATAAGGAATCACTAATTGCAACTTATCTTGATTCAAAAGCACAACCCAATAAAATCCAAAAATTCAATCATTTATTATTCATCCTATGTTGAATCAATCAATCCAATCCTTCTTGCAATGCACTCCTATATCAATTACCCACTCAATCTTAAAATATTACAACTTAATTCGAATTATAACAAAAACCCCCAAATTGGTGACCTAATATCCAATTCGAATCAAATGCTCTAATAAAACCTTAATTGAGTTAATTTACTGTAGATGCTTATTTGTTTGGGTGCCATGATGTTTTCCTACAACTTAAACAACCTTCAATCAGTTTCTCTTGGACGAATTTTTGCAAAACCCACTGGAGAATTAGTGTGTGTGTGTTTTTCTGGAAAAGTGAGTTTTTTTGGTTTTATACTCAATTGCAACCGGTTCAGTCAAGGACACAACCGTTTCGGTTTGCATTTCGCCAAATTTTGCATTTTTACATGTTACTTAGGCATTTACCTTCCAAGCAACAATTTTACTTCAAAAATCCTGCTAAAGATTCACACAACATTCACCCACCATATGAAATTTTGAACAATCATCCAATCTAAAAATCTCAACTCATCATACTAATGAACTAAACCAAAATTCATCTCAAAACTCAAAGTTATAATGCATTAACCAAATCACTCAATCATAAAAATAAATTTGAAAAATTAAATAAGAAACAAAAATCCTAAATGCATCAAATCAAAAAGAAGTAGTTCATGAAATTCAAGCAATTACTTGCTTGTTTATTACGGCCTCTTGTCTTCTCCTCAAAATTTCTCAAAATACTCTTGTCTTAGAATATCCTCGCTTTGAAAATTTCCGGTCAACTCGCGGAATGTTTCAAAAGTTTTGAATTTTCTCATGAATCTTCGTCCGTCCGGACATAGTATATCGAACTTAACATGCCATGCTCCATCTCTGGTTTGTCTCTTGTAAGTCCCCGACCCTTCGGGTCTCCACTCCAAGTTCTTAAGTTGCACCGGTAAAGAACCTAAAAAGTCGGTCAACTTTTTGTAAACTAGTATGTTTTTGAATGGGTTATAGAAAGCTTCTACCGCTAATGCACGTTCCATTTCGTCCTCTATATCAAAATAAGGCGGAGCTAACGGTCCGTGATAACGCTACACGCGTCGTTCGGGGTCAAGGAAACTTCCTTTTCTTCGAGCAAGTTTTATAACACCCTAGGCAGTGAACCTAATCGTTGTAGTGTAGTAATTAGGGTAAGCCACGGGTATTGATATCGTTCTCTAGGGGAATAGGAATGCTAGTGAGAAGTTACTACGCTAAGGTTGAGGTTGAGGAAGATTATTTTTTGTATTTTTATATTTTTTTAGAAATTGAAAAGGTACGAATCTCGGGTATTGGATTTGGGGGGTTGGTATTGCTACCGATTACTCTACTATTATCTAATTATCTAAGCTAAGGTTGTGATAGTCTATGTCTAATTGATGTGTACTCGTATGATAGTTTAAAGATGTGTTTACTTAGGTTTTACTACTCCTTAATTATCTCCTATTGATGGTTGATTTGTCACGTCCTTATTCCTAGTTGCGTTGTGATTCTAAGGCTATAGGGCGTGCTTATTTCCCTAACTCTTTGAAATTACCAAAGGGTCTTGTTTACAAATCCTCTAGTGATTTATAGACGCCTACTCTACGGTTGTCCTTGAATACTTTATCCTACAATTACCTAGATAATTATATTCTAAAGTTCACAAAGAAATGTCAAGCATTAAGTACACAACGAATAATCTAGCGCACTCTAGATCATTAGTCAACTAAGATAAGTATCAACCAATCAATATTCAATAATTAAGTTTCATATTCCCTAAGCAAACACACAAATAAATTAGCCGGACATGGAGAACATGCAAGCATACACACAAATAATCAAAGACATAATTAAATTAATGAAGTAAATACTTATCTTGATGTATAATAGGGTTTAGAACCCTAAAATACTGCACAAGAAAGCCTTGGTTCGGTTTTAGGTTTTTACTCCAAAAGACTACACACCAAAACTGAAAAATTCGGATTCTATATATAAGATTACATCTGCGACGGCGTCACCTTATGTTTCGTGACGCCGTCGTGTCGCCGTCATTAGGGTTTCGTCTTGGCCACGTAAACCTTTCGACGGCGTCACCTTATGACTGTGACGCCGTCCCCTTCAGCTCTGACGCCGTCTTGGCTGCATCTAGGCCGTCTGAGTAGCGACGGCCTACTCCTTTAGAACCTGACGTCGTCCCTTGAAAACATGCAATTTCGCTTCTGACCCGTCGCAAAATTCCTTCCCGACGGCGTCGCAGATATGCAGTGACGCCGTCGCCTTATGTTTCAGCAGCTTTGAGTGTCTCGATTCTGACTTTGGCCATTTTCTTCGTATATTCGCGCCTTTTCGTCCAAATAAGCATCATTCCAGCATTTTGCCTTCAAGAGACCTAAAAAGTGAAAAGGAACGATATTAAGCAATAACGGATACAAAAGTGATCGAATAAGGGCTTAAATGACCCCTCAAAAAGGTAACTTTTAAAACCTTATCAGTCCGCACATTGGGTTACCTTGGACATCACGTCCCACTTCAAAACATGTTAAATCCTCATCTGCTTCTGATAAGGTTTTAAAATGTATCTTTTTGAGGGGTCGTTTAAGCCCTTATTTGATCACTTTTGTATCCGTTATTGCTTAATATCGTTCCTTTTCACTTTTTAGGTCTCTTGAAGGCAAACTGCTGTAATGGTACTTATTTGGACGAAAAGGCGCGGATATATGAAGAAAATGGCCAAAGTCAAGAATCGAGACACTCAAGCTACTAAATTACAAGGGGACGGCGTCACTGCTTATCTGCGACGCCGTCGGAGGATTTTTGTGACGATACAGAAGCCAAAAACCCTATTTTCAAGTGACGACATCGGGCTTTAAAAGAGTAGGCCGTCGCTACTCAGACGGCCTAGATTCAATCCAGACGGCGTCAGAAGCTAAAGAGGACGGCATCACAAGCATAAGGTGACGCCGTCGCAAGATTAACTTGGCCAAGACAAAACCCTAATGACGGCGACACGACAGCGTCACAAATCATAAGGTGACGACGTCGCACATGTAATCTTATATATAGAATCCGAATTTTTCAGTTTTAGAGAGTAGTCTTTTGGGTGAACTTTTGGAGAAAAATCTAAGCCGAACCAAGGTCGTATTTTAGGGTTTTAAACCCTATCTTACACCAAGATAAGTTGTTTACTTCATTAATTTAATTATGTGTTCAATTATTTGTGTCTATGCTTGCATGTTCTCCATGTCCGGCTAATTTACTTGTGTGTTTTCTTAGGGAATATGAAACTTAGTTATTGAATATTGATTGGTTGTTTCTTATCTTAGTTGATTAATGATCTAGTAATGTGATAGGTCATTCGTTGTGTACTTAATGCTTGATTAATCTTTGTGAACCTTAGGTTATAGCACCTTGAGTTGTTGTAAGCTAAACTATCCAAAGAGGCCTTAGAGTTAGAGTTTATCATCCCTTGTGGGTTTTGTAGATGAGACCCTTTGGTAACTTCAAAGAGTAAGGAGAAACGCATACCCTACAACTTTAGACACACAACGCAATTAGGAATAAGGACGTGACAATTCAACCACCAATAGGAGATAATTAAGGAGTAGTAAAACCTAAGTAAACACATCTTTAAACTATCATACGAGCACACAATAATTAGACATAGACTACCACCACCTTAGTTTAGATAATTAGATAATAGTAGAGTAATCGGTAGAAATACCAACCCCCCAAATTCAAACCCCGAGATTCGTACTTTTCCTTTTCTAAAAAACATAAAAAGATAAAAAATAATCTTCCTCAACCCCAACCTTAGCGTAATAACTTCTCACTAGCATTCCTATTCCCCTAGAGAATGATATCAATTCCCGTGGCTTACCCTAATACTACACTACAACGATTAGGTTCACTGCCTAGGGTGTTGAAAAACTTGCTCGACGAAAAGGAAGTTCCTTTGACCCCGAGCGCGCTGTGTAAGCGTATCAAGTTTTTGGCGCCGCTGCCGGGGAATAGAATAGCTAGTTAGTAGTCCACCTCGTTTAGGTTTCTTTGCTTGATTCCTATCAAGTAAACTTTTTTCTCATTTTTTAGCTTTCTTTTAGTCTATCCCCCTTCTTCGTGACCTTTGTTCGTAACCCCATCACTTTTCATCATGGAAGGTGAAAACCCCCCTCAAATCATTGTCCCGCCAAGAGACCGTACTCTTAGTGAATACTCGAGACCTAGCCACCAAGGCTATAGGAACACCATTGAGCTTCCCGACCAAGCCCAAATTACGGCCCTGCGATCCGACACCATCCGGTTGGTGCAAAATGGATGTGCATTCCATGGACTTCGTTCCGAAGATCCTAATCAGCATCTAAGGGATTTTCTCAAAATTGTCGATTCCATCGACCTTGATGCTACTACTCGGGAGACCACGCGTCTACGTTTCTTCCAATTCTCTTTAAGAAAACAAGCTAGTAAATGGCTTTTTCATCTTCCCAAGGGATCTATTTCAAATTGGGAAGATCTCACTACCCGTTTTCTTGCTAAGTTCTGCTCACCAAATCTAAGTCAACCACTCGACCATCAGTCCTTCAACTCTCCTCGCAACCAAATCATTGATGAAATCAAAGACCTTAGTGAGTTGAATAGGATTGACGAAGAAGATAGTGCTTATTTCAATCTTTACCCCACTAAGGAAGAGATTGCATACCATCAATACATAATTGATAATCCACGATCACCAATCATTAGGATTTGCCCAAAGATTAGGAGAGGAAATCCTTGGAACCTAAAAATCCCTTGTATGATCGGATATAGGAATGTCGAACATGCTTACATAGATACGGATTCTCCCATCAATGTGATGTCATCTATTGTCTACAATGACATTATGAATGAGCGACTTAATATTAGGAGAGACCCTAAGTATCCAGGTGGAGTTTGTAACTTCATGGGAAGAGTCAAGGATGTACATGTCTTCATAGGAAATTTCACCTACCTAGTTGATTTCATGGTCCTAGAAGATGTAGGATGCATTATTGACTATAGCTTATCTCAAGTAGTGCTAGGAAAACCGTTTGTTGAAATATCTAAAATGAGCCATAACAAGTATGATGGAACGGTTAGATTTAAAGAATGAAACAATGATATTACTTATAGGATGCCTTGGAAGACGAATGAATATGGCCATCTATCCCCTTTTGAACGAGACAACATTAGAGCTTTTGAGGACAAAAGCAAAGACGATGTTGAAAAAGGTTACAAATTCATGTGGGAAAGAAGGAGATTTTATTATAGGGATTGCTTGACCCTAGGGCCTAGGTATAGAGTCGATGAAAATTTTGTCAATATGATAGAATTCTCATTGAGGATGCAAAATGAGACCACGTAGGAGCACGACTACGAGTCTAGCTACAAGACTCTTAAATAAAGAAAAGCGCTTCGTGGGAGGCAACCCATGCTTAATTGTTTGCTTGTTTGTGTCATATATCTTTTATTGATTGTTTATTCTCATGTTTAAATTTGTAAAAATGCTTTATTTTGTTTTTAACCTCGTCTTAATTGCATATAAAGGTATTTTACATAAAGGATAAGTGTAGGGAGGATTACACACGTTTTCATAAGAAACGTAAACATGAGAATAACAATTTATTAAAAGATATATTTGTGTGTTTGTTCGAGTCAAATGCTTGTATCGAGTCATAATGAATGTTTTGCATAAATTTTTCCAGATTCTAAAGATGTAAATTTTCCAGAATTTTTTTTAGAAAATCGCAGACCAGTTTTTGTCAGGATAACCTGACGGCGTCAGGATTGCAACCTGACGGCATCAGGAAGGAATAAAAACATCAGATTACTTTTTCTCATTTTCTGAGCTTCTTATACCTTTTTGGAATTTTTCAGGTCTTAATTTTCTTAGAAATTCTGTAAACATCCATTCCACAAGCATTATATCCTAGTTTAAATCGAGTCTTATATATTATTACCGCCGATTTTACGCGAAGGTTTCATTTGTTTTCTTCAAGTGTGCAGGTTTTGTTTATCAAGAAGAAGATACATAAAGTTGGAGGAGTTTTTCACACATACATTCTTCTTGGAAAGGATTTAACCACTACTTCACACACGGATCCGACCGAGCTAATCAAGGGAGTATTAGTTTCTTTCGTTTTTGATTACCTTCTTTTATCATAACTTTGATACTTTCGGGGAACATTGGGGACAATGTTCAGTTTAAGTGTAGGGAGGGAAAATAAAACGGGAACTTTGAAACTATGCTTATCCTTGATTATTTGCTTTGTCCAATTGAACTTTTGTAATAAACCATGAGAAAATGTCGGTTAGGGTAATTTTGGCACCAAATTTAAAATTTTTCATGACATATAGGAGTGGGCCATTAGTCTTAACAAAAGCGTCTCACGGATAGGAAGTTATATGACTAGCACAAAACCCTTTACCACTTAAATTCCACCAAAAATGTGAGGATCGCCCTTAGATTAGTAGGAATAGAAGCATTCATCTTCAATGCTTAGAGTGTGAACCGGTAGTATATTAGATTCTAGAACTTGTTTTGTGATGCATTCCGAGATCGCTAGTAAGACTACACTTGTGTAGTTAGGAATAACTAAATGATAAGAGGCATTAGGATAACCCTTGTTTGAAACCCGTAATATAATTACTTCTTCCACACCGGTTGAGTAATTCCCCCACACCTTTGCATTGTACTCATCTTTAGTACACGATACCCCTAGTTAACCCCTCAGAGCCTATCCTTTTCGCGGTTCTCGTGATGTTTCGGTTTTCCGGAATATCAATGAAGAGCATTGTTTACACCCCACCCCCAAATGTACACCCAAATCTCCTTAGCCTACCTTGTATGCACTCACTTTTAGTGCATTATTGTTATCACCCTAAACCCTTAGTTCAATTATCTAGTTGCTTGCATGAGTTGCTAAGTCGAGTCATATCCTTTGTATACAGTTTTGGGACGATTGGGACTCATGGGAAAAGTTAAAGTTTTAAATGACTAAAAGGGAACGCCAATTCTCTTATTTGCGTAATAACGTACTCCAAGTGTTTTGATCTTTTCAAATCGGGTCATATTAGTGTTAGAGTAATAAAAACTCAAGTGTAGGGATGTGCTATAAATCCCTATCATTTTGATGTTACCGTAGAGGATGGTAGAGTAAAAGTGTATGAAAAAAAAAAAAAAAAAATCGAAAAAAAAAAATAGAAAAAGAGAAGAAAAAAAAAAAAAAAAAAAAAAAAAAAAAAAAAAAAACATGCGGGCTACCATCCTATATCTATCTTTAAATTTATGTTTGTTTATTTCAGTTATCTAGAGTTTAGAGTGTCGAGTCTTGGCTTAGCAACGCCATTCTTCGTATGCATTTAACATAGAGATTTTTGACTTGCCACCACTAAATAGCCTATCCCACCAAACCCTTTGTTTCCCTGCCCTAAGCCTAACGTTACAACCCTTTAAAGACCTCTTTGATAGTCTTTCCTAGGTGCTTACGCCAAAGCGATGGAGGTTTGATCTATTCTCAAGCCTATGGTAATCTATGTACTAGGACCGGTTAATGAGTGTTTATCTTCCATTTCCAATTCGTTATATTTCATATACACCCGAGAGATGTGAGTATCCAAACACCCCTTGTGAGGTGCTAGTATGTAATTTCCGTGCTTGTTATGACTTTTGCGGGGCTTATATGTGTTGTGGACTGTTTTAAACCAATGCTTCATGGCCCTTAACTTATAAATTAATTGGCTAAAAGCACATTTGCTTGAGGACAAGAAAATAGCAAGTGTAGAGATATTTGATAAGGTCTTAAAATGTACCTTTTTGAGGGGTCGTTTAAGCCCATATTTGATCACTTTTGTATCCGTTATTGCTTAATATCGTTCCTTTTCACTTTTTAGGTCTCTTGAAGGCAAACTGCTGTAATGGTACTTATTTGGACGAAAAGGCGCAGATATATGAAGAAAATGGCCAAAGTCAAGAATCGAGACACTCAAGCTGCTAAATTACAAGGGGACGGCGTCACTGCTTATCTGCG
Organism: Chrysanthemum seticuspe; assembly: GCA_019973895.1. Taxonomy (NCBI): domain Eukaryota; kingdom Viridiplantae; phylum Streptophyta; class Magnoliopsida; order Asterales; family Asteraceae; genus Chrysanthemum; species Chrysanthemum seticuspe. Next base: position 51,843,749 of record BPTQ01000009.1, on the reverse strand, counting down.
ACGCCGTCGGAGGATTTTTGTGACGATACAAAAGCCAAAAACCCTATTTTCAAGTGACGACGTCGGGCTTTAAAATAGTAGGCCGTCGCTACTCAGACGGCGTCAAAAGCTAAAGAGGACGGCGTCACAAGTATAGGGTGACGCCGTCGCAAGATTAACTTGGCCAAGACGAAACCCTAATGACGGCGACACGACGGCGTCACAAATCATAAGGTGACGCCGTCGCACATGTAATCTTATATATAGAATCCGAATTTTTCAGTTTTAGAGAGTAGTCTTTTGGGTGAACTTTTGGAGTAAAACCTAAACCGAACCAAGGTCGTATTTTAGGGTTTTAAACCCTATCTTACACCAAGATAAGTTGTTTACTTCATTAATTTAATTATGTCTTCAATTATTTGTGTCTATGCTTGCATGTTTTCCATGTCCGGCTAATTTACTTGTGTGTTTGCTTAGGGAATATGAAACTTAGTTATTGAATATTGATTGGTTGTTTCTTATCTTAGTTGATTAATGATCTAGTAATGCGATAGGTCATTCGTTGTGTACTTAATGCTTGATTAATCTTTGTGAACCTTAGGTTATAGCACCTTGAGTTGTTGTAAGCTAAACTATCCAAAGAGGCCTTAGAGTTAGAGTTTATCATCCCTTGTGGGTTTTGTAGACGAGACCCTTTGGTAACTTCAAAGAGTAGGGAGAAACGCATACCCTACAACTTTAGACACACAACGCAATTAGGAATAAGGACGTGACAATTCAACCACCAATAGGAGATAATTAAGGAGTAGTAAAACCTAAGTAAACACATCTTTAAACTATCATACGAGCACACAATAATTATACATAGACTACCACCACCTTAGTTTAGATAATTAGATAATAGTAGAGTAATCGGTAGAAATACCAACCCCCCAAATTCAAACCCCGAGATTCGTACTTTTCCTTTTCTAAAAAACATAAAAAGATAAAAAATAATCTTCCTCAACCCCAACCTTAGCGTAGTAACTTCTCACTAGCATTCCTATTCCCCTAGAGAACGATATCAATTCCTGTGGCTTACCCTAATACTACACTACAACGATTAGGTTCACTGCCTAGGGTGTTGAAAAACTTGCTCGACGAAAAGGAAGTTCCTTTGACCCCGAACGCGCTGTATAAGCGTATCAGCTTCCATCAACTCTGTAACACCCCAACCCGACAAGGGTAGAAGTGTCACATTCTGGTGTCATATCAGAACATACAAATAAAATCTTACAAGCGAAAGCCTTAAAGAATAAGGTACCAAGTCATATAGACGAATGACTTACAAGGAAAATACAAAATCCAAAATGCCTAAAATAAAATGAAATCTCCAAACAATAGCCCAACAAAGTAAATCCCAATGATAAGGTATCTAGGGTTGGTCCACTCACAATAATCCAACTCTCAGCCCATCAAAGCCCATCTTCAAACCTAACACCTGCCGCAGGAAAAGAAATGCGGCTGAGCTTAAAAAGCCCAGTGAACAGATATAACAAAACGAAAGCTAAATAAAATCTGAAATGCGAATTGAAACAAAGGAAACGGATAACAAAGTCGCAGCGAAAAGAGAACAATGAGTCAATGAGAATCCTGCAGAACGCAATTATACAGATATCCAAAGCACATATAACAATGAGAACGAAACAAAGCAAAGCATCATGACAAGCATACAAGCACATACAAACCAGGCATACAAGTACTGAAACATAAGCAAGCATAGCAGACGTCATATCCACACAACATATACAGCATACAATCAATTCAGGAAATCAGAAGATATACAAGCCAAACAGATATCTACAGGAAAGCGGAAGCAATTAATTAATAAGTGAGCATGGCAATTCACACAGGTCAAAACCCTTAGTCAAAAACATAACCAGTATCATAACAGCAGAAAACATGGCAATCACACGTAACAAGTAGGAATACAGTATGAACACTATAATTAAATAAATTAAATACATAGTAAGGCAATTAAACAAGTTAACAAGCTAGACTTCATAAGTGGAACCATTTACCCAATCAAACCGTAGCAAAAACAGAAATGCAAACATGGTAGGTCAATAACAAGCAGATAAGGATACTACCAAGTAATCATATTCCACGAGATTAATTGAACGAGGTACAAAAGATAACCAGATCAACAATCGATTTCACACAAGCACGGTTACTAGACAAATCAAAGGATCACATAACAGTAAGATAGCATATCATCAGATGACAACAGGTAAAACTTATATCGCATACATACATATCATACAGAGTAATCAGTAGTCATATAAACATGAATATCATAATCAAATCCAATAACATATAATAACCCGGTACGTGAATGGAACGATAATCGGAAATAACGGAATGAGAGTGTGACAGATCAAAGCAATGGAATGTATATATATCTTGGTAGTAGAGTGAGTCATATAAGGGTACACAGAATATGGTGCATTGGGGAATGTAGAAGGTACAATGTAGGTATATCAAAAGTGTAAGGGTTGTCAGAATCTATCCCGAGCCAACAAAACAAACCAATATCAATAGTGGCAATAGCAGCCAAGTATCCAATAGTAACCATTGTATTCGGAGGGGTGACCTCGGAATACCAAACCAATAAGAGGGGAGACCTCAAGTAGCCAGTGGAGTGATCAGCTCCCAAAATGTGAGGGGGTGTATTGCACACACGCACCACATCACCAAAACAATATATCAATATCAATACAATACAATACAAATCTAGGATGCATCCATACGCCCCCTGCAAAACAAATAGTGGCCATACAATATATCTGAAGCGCGCATAATCAATACAAAATGGGGACGGTGTGGAACATCACTCATCCACACTGGAGTCATGCCATTGGTGCATCAATGACACGGACATGGAACTCCCATGCCTAGTTAATGGCTCGGGTATCAACTGACAGGTCAAATTGTACAATATAGAAGTCAATCAATATCAAAGGTCCAATATTAGCAGTTCACAAATCAAATCAATAATCCAATATCAATGGTTCACTTATCAAAGGTTCAAATAGCAAAGGATCAATATCAAGGGTTCAAATATCAATAGTTCAATAGCAGAGCAAAGGTTCAATATCAAATTGGCAAGATATCAAAGATGCAAAGAGATCATGAGAAACCTTATGAGAAAGGTCAGAATATCTGTACCTTATTCGAAGCAATCAACAATGAAAGTAAAGTCAAGAAAGGAGATCAATCACGTCGCCCGGAACCTATATGAATTAGATAACGTTCTATAAGAATCAGAAACACTTGTTTAAGACGGCTTTCCATTTTTAGCAAGTTTCCCATTTTAGTAATCTTTCCGTTTTAAGTACTTTCTATTTTAGGAAACTTTCTATTTTAGGCAGGTTTCCATATTTAGCAAGTTTAGTTACTTATTTAAAGTTAATTAATGAAAATGAGTATTATAATGCTTTTAGGATCATTTATGACAAGTTACAAAAGTTTAGGGTTTAAAATGTCAATATTGCAAAGTATAGGGTTAAAAGTGTAAATATATTAAGTTTACTCATTTTACTCATTTAATCCATTTAGTTAGTATATTAACAAGTTAATCCATCAAGTTTCATAATTTACAAAACAACTCCTTCATTTTATTAAATCGACATAAACATTATAAACCCTAGTTTTTAGGTTATAATTAACGAATCCGTTCTAAACCATTTTACCTCGATTAATACAAGATTACAAGACTCCTTAGGTGATACCATGCTCAATTCAAGACCTCCCTCATCAAACCCATATTATACGCCCCATAAAGGAATCAAAACACACTCGTAATCATTTGTTATCAATTCCATTTATCATATACATAATCATATAATTCATAAGCTCATTAAACCCTTTATTTCAATACATATATGTCGACCAAAAGAAAGATTCAAAATAAGTTTCATATTCATTTTACATATCATATATCATTCGAATTATATAGATTTAGAATCAAGGTTTTTATGTAATCTTGTTTTATCATTTCATGTGACAAATATACTTATGATTTCATGTGATTCATTTTCATATTACAAGCCCTAGATTTATTATGCCACGAATTGAACAAAGGAAACAAGGAGGAAAAGATTCAAGATGATGATACGTTACCCTTGTAGCGTGTACGAGATAAGAAAACAAGAATCAAACCACAAAAATCAAACCAAGCCTCCCTTGGCTAATCCAAACCCCACGGCCACAAAATATACCCACGACCAAGCTTTTAATTCGACCCAAACAAAATCACCACGTCCACCAATCGATTACCCACAATCATGAGCCTCCTAGGAACACCTTTGCTTGTTAAATTTTCGGATGGAATGGTGAAAAAAATAGGGATGCCGCCACTATGGTGAGAGATAGAGAGACTTAGGGTTTTCTAGTGTTTTTGAAATGAAATGTGAATGATAAATGTGATTGATTAGAATTGATATGTTGGTTAATATGGGAGAGGATAAGGCTGGCCATCAAGGAGTAACCAAGACCAAATCAAAGACTTTCCATCTTATCTTTCAATCATGTATATAGTCCTCTTTCAAGTCTAGATTAATTGTGTACAAGTTGTAATGTTTATGTGATACTTAGAGTATAATTATTCATGTTCTTGTAATTTATATCATAAGTTACTTACTTTCATAATGTAGGAATATTATTAATCATATAACTTGTTAAATGATGTTGACGTGTTTCCCGAGTTTGTAAAATTTTAAGTTGGAGGGCAAAATTGTCATTTTACGCTATTTGAGATTTTTGGGTTTTACAACTCTTCCCCTCTAAAAAGAAAATTTTCGTCCTCGAAAATTGAAGTCACAGAGGTACACAGAGACGTACCGGCTTAAGGCAGACGTAGAAAATCCATGGTTTCATACAGATCATAATCGTATCAGTTTCAAATCGTACAAATCTTACACGTAACAGATATCGGTGAGAATCTCACAAAGAGGTACAGAATTCCAATCGAACAGGAGGAGTGACAAATAACGGTTATAAGTCTTAGTCCATTCACGTACCAACCCCAGGCATTTCCCAAGACGTTGTATGACTTCGATAAGCTCAAATTATATGATCTCGGTATTATCACGTTGATCAGGTGTCATAATACTTGCATCACATAACAAGTCCTTATCGTCATCATATTTTGCCTCGGGTCATGACAAACCACATAACCAAAATCACCTCAAAACAGATAACATACAGATACACATACATGCAGCATATAACACATCAACCAACTTACCATATCACCAAAGAAGAAGGCCACCAACCTGCTCGAAACGGATCCTCATGACTCAATATTGACGATCCAAAAGAAAAGTTGAGATATTACCAAAATGCTAAACGATAAAACTTCACGATTCAAACCGAGTTCTGAACAAATCAAAGAAAAGTGATGCCGATTAAAATCACATAGCAAGATATCAAACCGCCTCAAAACGCATGACAAACGAATCGGAGTAACACATGTCGCGCCCATATCATATGAAGTAGATGACCTTCACAGCCACCGGTTGAATCTTGTCTCCGTCTTTTGCGTCTTTGGTTGATCCGCCCAGCTTCCTCCAACAGCATCCTGATATCTCCAGCAGCATGGCAGTCGGGTATGGCTTCTGCTTCACGAACCTCTCCAGCTCAGGGACTGTTGCAGCAACACAGGGTCGGCACCATCTTCTTCGACTCTACGAGTAGTCTTCACCTAACGATCGACAAATGGATGTACGAAGACAAAATAATAAAATCAAATGTGAAGAGAAGAAGACCAAAACAGTGAAGACAAAAGATTATCGAAGTCAAAACTGAACGACAGTCAAAAGGAATCGTAATATATCGGAACAGACGGAAGCCTAATGTCTACCCAATCCTCACAGGTCAATCCTAAGGTCAACAAGACGAAACCTGGGCTCTGATACCATAATTGTAACACCCCAACCCGACAAGGGTAGAAGTGTCACATTCTGGTGTCATATCAGAACATACAAATAAAATCTTACAAGCGAAAGCCTTAAAGAATAAGGTACCAAGTCATATAGACGAATGACTTACAAGGAAAATACAAAATCCAAAATGCCTAAATAAAATGAAATCTCCAAACAATAGCCCAACAAAGTAAATCCCAATGATAAGGTATCTAGGGTTGGTCCACTCACAATAATCCAACTCTCAGCCCATCAAAGCCCATCTTCAAACCTAACACCTGCCGCAGGAAAAGAAATGCGGCTGAGCTTAAAAAGCCCAGTGAACAGATATAACAAAACGAAAGCTAAATAAAATCTGAAATGCGAATTGAAACAAAGGAAACGGATAACAAAGTCGCAGCGAAAAGAGAACAATGAGTCAATGAGAATCCTGCAGAACGCAATTATACAGATATCCAAAGCACATATAACAATGAGAACGAAACAAAGCAAAGCATCATGACAAGCATACAAGCACATACAAACCAGGCATACAAGTACTGAAACATAAGCAAGCATAGCAGACGTCATATCCACACAACATATACAGCATACAATCAATTCAGGAAATCAGAAGATATACAAGCCAAACAGATATCTACAGGAAAGCGGAAGCAATTAATTAATAAGTGAGCATGGCAATTCACACAGGTCAAAACCCTTAGTCAAAAACATAACCAGTATCATAACAGCAGAAAACATGGCAATCACACGTAACAAGTAGGAATACAATATGAACACTATAATTAAATAAATTAAATACATAGTAAGGCAATTAAACAAGTTAACAAGCTAGACTTCATAAGTGGAACCATTTACCCAATCAAACCGTAGCAAAAACAGAAATGCAAACATGGTAGGTCAACAACAAGCAGATAAGGATACTACCAAGTAATCATATTCCACGAGATTAATTGAACGAGGTACAAAAGATAACCAGATCAACAATCGATTTCACACAAGCACGGTTACTAGACAAATCAAAGGATCACATAACAGTAAGATAGCATATCATCAGATGACAACAGGTAAAACTTATATCGCATACATACATATCATACAGAGTAATCAGTAGTCATATAAACATGAATATCATAATCAAATCCAATAACATATAATAACCCGGTACGTGAATGGAACGATAATCGGAAATAACGGAATGAGAGTGTGACAGATCAAAGCAATGGAATGTATATATATCTTGGTAGTAGAGTGAGTCATATAAGGGTACACAGAATATGGTGCATTGGGGAATGTAGAAGGTACAATGTAGGTATATCAAAAGTGTAAGGGTTGTCAGAATCTATCCCGAGCCAACAAAACAAACCAATATCAATAGTGGCAATAGCAGCCAAGTATCCAATAGTAACCATTGTATTCGGAGGGGTGACCTCGGAATACCAAACCAATAAGAGGGGAGACCTCAAGTAGCCAGTGGAGTGATCAGCTCCCAAAATGTGAGGGGGTGTATTGCACACACGCACCACATCACCAAAACAATATATCAATATCAATACAATACAATACAAATCTAGGATGCATCCATACGCCCCCTGCAAAACAAATAGTGGCCATACAATATATCTGAAGCGCGCATAATCAATACAAAATGGGGACGGTGTGGAACATCACTCATCCACACTGGAGTCATGCCATTGGTGCATCAATGATACGGACATGGAACCCCCATGCCTAGTTAATGGCTCGGGTATCAACTGACAGGTCAAATTGTACAATATAGAAGTCAATCAATATCAAAGGTCCAATATTAGCAGTTCACAAATCAAATCAATAATCCAATATCAATGGTTCACTTATCAAAGGTTCAAATAGCAAAGGATCAATATCAAGGGTTCAAATATCAATAGTTCAATAGCAGAGCAAAGGTTCAATATCAAATTGGCAAGATATCAAAGATGCAAAGAGATCATGAGAAACCTTATGAGAAAGGTCAGAATATTTGTACCTTATTTGAAGCAATCAACAATGAAAGTAAAGTCAAGAAAGGAGATCAATCACGTCGCCCGGAACCTATATGAATTAGATAACGTTCTATAAGAATCAGAAACACTTGTTTAAGACGGCTTTCCATTTTTAGCAAGTTTCCCATTTTAGTAATCTTTCCGTTTTAAGTACTTTCTATTTTAGGAAACTTTCTATTTTAGGCAGGTTTCCATATTTAGCAAGTTTAGTTACTTATTTAAAGTTAATTAATGAAAATGAGTATTATAATGCTTTTAGGATCATTTATGACAAGTTACAAAAGTTTAGGGTTTAAAATGTCAATATTGCAAAGTATAAGGTTAAAAGTGTAAATATATTAAGTTTACTCATTTTACTCATTTAATCCATTTAGTTAGTATATTAACAAGTTAATCCATCAAGTTTCATAATTTACAAAACAACTCCTTCATTTTATTAAATCGACATTGATGTGCCCGGTAGGTGCAAGTTTTAAATTTATAAAAGGTGAATTACCAATTTTACCAATAACACATACGAGCAAGTATACTCGTCCGTTATAGCAAGATTATGAAGGTAAGTCGGGATCGTTCGCAGGGATTTGAGTGAATCAGAGCACAAGTTTGAATTAACGGAGTCTATCAAAAACATATAACAAAGCAAATAGATATAATGAAATTTAGATGATTAAAAACTACACTTGATTAAACTAGTATCATATCATAGATTAATGTGATTGTATTAACTACTTAACATGTTGGTTGTGATAATTAGTTGAAAACTAATCTATTGTTCTTACAAGTTAAACCTTCGTCAAGATTTTAGTTCATAAAAACAAGCTTTAAGTTTAACCAATCAATTCAAGATCAATTCAAGTTTCATAAGTCTACATACATAAACTTAAACACAAAAACATCCACTTGTTCATCAAATTGCTTAAGAAATGGTCAATACAAAAGGTACCCGATCATAGACAAAAGGCTACAATTAATTTTCAACAACTAATCTTACGACCATTTAGATGTTTCCAACCAATCCAATTTGATAATCAAAAAGCGTTTCTATTACAACCACACCTTAGTTCCTTTGTATAATCAAGAATAATGGGTAAAAACAATCATCCATAGACAAAATGATTATGACTAGTTGAATAATACGAAGTTCTTTCGACCCCAACGATAGTTACCAATTAGCCAAACTTGATTAACAAATGTCACTATGAAACTTTAGCACAATTGGATCTTAGAATCAACTTGAAATTGAATTAAAACATGTTAATACAATCACTAACTAATCATATAATAATCAACATCATTTAAGCAAGTGTATAAAGAAACTAGCCACTCATAGCAAACATGAACATAAACTCATAACTTTGATCATTAGAAAACATGATTAAAAGTCTTACAATGCTTGGAATAAGATTACAAATGATGAGGTAATGATTCCCAAAGGATCGTGGTGGACTTCTTAGTGTTTTGGCTTCCAAAGGTGGAACTTCTGGAACTCCAAACTTCTCTGGATTTCTAAGGATGAATTTCAGGAGGTTAAGGCTTGGTTTGATGAGTAGAGAGCTTTGTAATTGAAGTGTGTCTAATATGCTCACAATTAGCCTCTATTTATACTAATTCCAAGGCCTAGGGTGTTAAATGCTTGACTTGGCCTCCAAGGAGTAAGGAAGGGACTAGAATACACCAAGAGAAGGACCTAGAATCGTTTGGATGCAAAGGGGAAGCTTAGTGATGAAGATTTGACAACTGCAGCTTCTCCAACCGGATCGGTCATACGACCAACCGATCCGGTTGGTCTTCAATAATAACACACCGACCGATCCGGTTGCGGGTTGCGACCGATTGGTCGGCTATGGCAAAAACATTTATTCCGACCAAATGCCAACCGATCCGGCTGAAGGTGTAACCGGATCTGGTTGGATCTTCTGAGACATGAAACTTGATCTTCACTCTTCACTCTGACTTGTAGAACTTGGTTCTTCAATCATTAAGGTCTTCAAAGGTACTTGGGATTTAGCTTTACTGAGACGGGAATCTTCGATTAATTGCATATTTCCACATTTTCCTCCATTTCCCTGCACTTGGTTATGAATACTAGACAAACATCTCTAGATACGATTAAGTGCTAAAATCATACAAATATAACCAAATAACAGATATAAAAGTACACACAATGCTACTAAAAACATGCACAATCTGAGTGTTATCAGACATAAATATTATAAACCCTAGTTTTTAGGTTATAATTAACGAATCCGTTCTAAACCATTTTACCTCGATTAATACAAGATTACAAGACTCCTTAGGTGATACCATGCTCAATTCGAGACCTCCCTCATCAAATCCATATTATACGGCCCATAAAGGAATCAAAACACACTCGTAATCATTTGTTATCAATTCCATTTATCATATACGTAATCATATAATTCATAAGCTCATTAAACCCTTTATTTCAATACATATATGTCGACCAAAAGAAAGATTCAAAATAAGTTTCATATTCATTTTACATATCATATATCATTCGAATTATAGAGATTTAGAATCAAGGTTTTTATGTAATCTTGTTTTATCATTTCATGTGACAAATATACTTATGATTTCATGTGATTCATTTTCATATTACAAGCCCTAGATTTATTATGCCACGAATTGAACAAAGGAAACAAGGAGGAAAAGATTCAAGATGATGATACGTTACCCTTGTAGCGTGTACGAGATAAGAAAACAAGAATCAAACCACAAAAATCAAACAAAGCCTCCCTTGGCTAATCCAAACCCCACGGCCACAAAATATACCCACGACCAAGCTTTCAATTCGACCCAAACAAAATCACCACGTCCACCAATCGATTACCCACGATCACGAGCCTCCTAGGAACACCTTTGCTTGTTAAATTTTCGGATGGAATGGTGAAAAAAATAGGGATGCCACCACTATGGTGAGAGATAGAGAGACTTAGGGTTTTCTAGTGTTTTTGAAATGAAATGTGAATGATAAATGTGATTGATTAGAATTGATATGTTGGTTAATATGGGAGAGGATAAGGCCGGCCATCAAGGAGTAACCAAGACCAAATCAAAGACTTTCCATCTTATCTTTCAATCATGTATATAGTCCTCTTTCAAGTCTAGATTAATTGTGTACAAGTTGTAATGTTTATGTGATACTTAGAGTATAATTATTCATGTTCTTGTAATTTATATCATAAGTTACTTACTTTCATAATGTAGGAATATTAATAATCATATAACTTGTTAAATGATGTTGACGTGTTTCCCGAGTTTGTAAAATTTTAAGTTGAAGGGCAAAATTGTCATTTTACGCTATTTGAGATTTTAGGGTTTTACAAACTCTAACTCCTCCATAAATTCCAAAGTTGGTCCTCTTGGTTTTGGGTAGTATGTTTGCCTCGAAATCCCATCATCAATAGTCAAAGTGCCTCTTCCCATGTCTATAATCGCACCACAAGTTCGTAAGAATGGTCTCCCCAATAGTAGTGGTAAACTCTTGTCCACCGGAATATCTAGGACAAGGAAATCTGCCAAATACGGTTGATATCCAATTTGCACTCCCACATTCTTCACCTCTCCCATTGCCTTCGCTTGAGAGTTATCCGCCATAGTAAGCTTCGAATGATTAGGTTGCGGATTACTTAGTCCCAAAGTTTTAAACAATGGATACGGCATCACATTAACACTCGACCCCGTATCGGCTAACGCATAAACATGTGTAGTCCCATTCACTTTGATTGGCAACACAAAATTACCCGGATCCTTTTCCCTCCTTGGCATGCCTCTAAACAAAATTTGATCTCGCTCCTCCTCCGTGAGATTCTTTTCTTCCAACCTAGCCCTTGCTAGCATCAATGCATCCAACTTCTTACGGTAAAGCACATAATCTTGGAGTACTTCTATCACAGGTTTCTTTTCATTAAGCTCAAGAAACTTTTGTTCTAGATTCTCTAAAATAGCTTCTTTTTGCTTATCGGTTAAGGGTTTGAAAGTAGTAGTCGGTGATGATGGTGTGGAGTCATTTTTGGTTGTGGAGGTTGTTGTTGGGGTTAGTTTGTTTGATGTCGGTTTCTTCCGATTTGCCTTTCCCATCTTAACCACTTCCACCTCTTTCTCTTCCATGTTTGCACAAACTTCCACTAGCATCTCGTTTACTCCTTTTCCTTCTTCCAGATCAGTTATATTAATTCTCATCTCTCCCATTGCAAAATCCACTTGACACTTGGTCGTGACAAGAAAATCTCGACCAAAACACACATTAGGTTCATCCGCATTCCCTTCTTCTACCACAACAAAATCAGTTTCAAAAATATGTCCATGAATATTGACCTTCAGATTTTTGACCATCCTTCTTCCATATGCTTCATAGTCCAATCGCACATGACCAATTTCGTCAAGAACCTTCTCCAAAATATAGTTTTCTCCGTAAGCCATATTAAGCTGCGCGTCCCAAGCACTTATTCCTTCCACACTGCAAGGCGTTCCAAACCTCATTAGCGGTGAATCATACACCGTTAAAGGTGCTTGTGTGAACACTACGACTCTTCCTTTCTTGGGTAGCTGAACCTTATTTTCACCAATTTCCTCCATATTACCCGTATCAATTCCCAATTCTTTCTTACTTTCTTCCAAGATACCTCCAATCTTTTCCAATGAACTTCCGGTATCCTTGAACATTTCATCCAAAGTACGAAGGTATTCCGAGATTCAACTCAAACTATCCATATTACTAGACAACTTGACATAGCAAAACAAAACAAAACACGAATTATTAACGTTAGAGTTAGTAAAAACAAGAACAAACTATAGAAACATAGACTAAAAAAAATAAGACACTTAACAAAACTAAAAAACACAAGTTAAAACTCAAGACCTAAAAATAATAAAAATCAACACAGAAACACCAACCGGATTCGGTTGGTTCATCAACCGAATCGGTTAGTTGAAAATAATTCAGACAGAAACTCGAACCGGATCCGGTTGCAGGTTGCAACCGATCGGTTTGATCGATTTTTTTTTTTTTTTTTTTTTTTTTTTTTTTTCATAAATAAATAAACGGAATTAAATGCAATTAAGGAATCATTAAGATGTACTAAATTCTAGTTAATAAAGAAAACTCTTCATAAACCAACAATTAAATAACATATTAAATCACATTAAACTAAAACTAAATAAAACTACCAATTAAAATCTATCATAAAAATAATTAAACTTATAACTGAAAAATATAACTATCTAATCATTAACCATAAAAACTATAATTAACTAAGACTTAATTAACCAATAAATAATAAATGTAAAGAAAATGAAAATAAATCTAGGAAATAATTAAACTACAAAGACATAATCTGCAAATAGAATCTAAAATTACCAGAATTACTCTAAGAATCATAAGACAAATAACTAAGAAGTCTAGAACTATAAAGTCGCAACTAAAAATCAACACAGAAGGTCTAACCGGATTCGGTTGGCCGAATCCGGTTAGTTTATAACCAAAAAAATTTTTTTCTAACAAAAATACTTTCAATACTATCAATTTTACAGAAAATCAAAGAAAATCCCCGGCAACGGCGCCAAAAACTTGATGTGATACGATGGTGCAAGTTTTAAAAATTTATAAACACGATTTAACCGTCTAACCTATTAACACATACGAGCAAGTATACTCGTCGGCAATAGCAAAGTTTGGTAAGTCGAGATCGTCCCAAGGGATTTTGTGTATGAAAGAGATTTGTTTGAAAAGATTCCAACAAGAAAGCTTGTCAAGGCTTTCCCCAAATAATTATGTTCTAGCGAAATTCAATAAGAAATATATATATACTTGTGTGTAGTCTATAATCAATCATAAATAGTACTCATGAAGGTTTGGTGTATACTCTTAATATGATGCACAAATCATAAGCAAATGATTCCTCAACCATGGTATGTGTTTGTAAAAATCATTCTAAGAACAAAAACATTTAGGTAATCCTTTCGGTCCTTATCCCAATGATTATCCTATCGAAATTCCATTTGTTTGCAACATGTTCTTATTAAATTTGTTCTTACGAATCTTTCGACCCTTCGTGATGAAAATATTCCTAGTCTTGTTTTAATAAGAAAACATGGTGGTTGTCAATCACCATATCCCCATACTAGTTTGTCACTTCACTTTTTGGAATAAAACACAAGAGAAATCCTTTCGGTCCTTTTTCTTAAAACATGTTTTATCAACAAATCAAACCAAGACTAGTATTTTTCCAACAAACTCATTTAAACAAGATCATATGTACATGCATCACATTTTGAGAACACTAATATGATTAACTACATCCCAACACACAAGTATATCCCAAAACTACTCCATGATAATAATAATAACAACTAAACATAAATAGTAACAAAGTAATTCCAACAATTCAAGAGAATAGAATTCCATAACAAAGTTCGTAGAATACCTAAACTTTTGTGATTACAAGAATTAGAATTCGTGGATTGTAGCAACCACGCGCCTCCAATCACCTAGATTCACCGTACAACTTCAAACTACGAAAACTATGGATGAGAATTGTTCTCTCCTTGCTCCTGGACGTTTTTCAGTAAGAACTAAGCTTTTGGGCTAAATAATATGGTTGGTATTAGTTTAGGTGTAAACTAATACAATTTTGGTTGTGTCACACCTAGTATACTAGGACTAGGTTCTTTATATAGCCAAATATGCTTGCTCAACTCTCAAAAAACGTTCCCAACAAGTAACTGTCAAGAAATGATCGGACTCCAATGATTATGGGAAGTTAAGGCAACAATAAATGCAACATTGTGTAACTTCAGTGTGAGAAATCGGATCGATTTCTACTCCAACCGAATCGGTTGGATCTTGACCATTCGCCCAGCCAGATCCGGTTACGGGTTGTGACCGATCGGCTGGGTTTGTGCTATTTTGACTTTTTGTTGACTTTTCTCCTATGCGCTTCATTCTTTGCTCTCGCTGATGATTTCCTAGGCAAAACTTGATCTTTCCTTGCCGTAGATACTTAGAAATCATTGCGTTTCTTAATCATTGAATCCAAAAGCTTCCTAGCTCGACTTTCTTCCTCGAGAATCTTCCAAATGTGCATAAAAACTTCATTTCTTCGTTATTCGTGATACCTGGCTACATATACATACACAATACGCATCTTTGCACTTTCGCAACAGTTATGAGTAAATATAGCCGATTATCATGCACAAAACTAACAATGATGCTACTAAAAACATGTTCATTTTAGGTGTTATCAGGTGCATATCCTACAAATACTCCAATGTCCGCTTTAGCTTTCATTTTACCTAAATCTTGACCCTCATTAGTTGGATAACACAATGCACCAAACACACGAAGGAATGATAGATCAGGTTTTTGATTGTGGACAAGTTCATATGGAGTTTTTCCATGAGATGTGTGAATTAGGGATCGATTTTGAGTGTAGCATGCAGTGGCAATGGCTTCAGCCCAGAGAAATGTTGGAACCTTTGAGTAAATCAGCATTGTTCTTGCGGCTTCCACAAGAGTTCGATTTTGTCTTTCAACTACACCGTTCTGTTGAGGAGTTCGTGGAACACTTCTTTGATGACTGATTCCAACACTTTCATAAAACTCACTAAGTTCTTTATTGACAAACTCAGTTCCATTGTCTGTTCGGATGATTCTGACAGTTTTGTTAAGTCGAACCTGCAGCTGTTTGATAAGTTTAATGATGATATCTGGAGTTCCATCCTTTGTCCTTAAGAACTTAACCCAAGTAAATCGAGAGTAATCATCAAACATAACTAACACATATTCCTTCCCGTTAATAGTCTGCACTCTCATGGGTCCACATAAATCCATGTGAATAGTATGAAGAACTTCCATAACTGAGTTTGTAGGTTTGGGTTTGTGGGCATACTTCTTGCTTTTTCCCAATTGGCATGCTGAACAAAGATGATCCTTTTCATACTTTAGTCTTGGTAAGCCTCTTACTAAGTCCTTTCTGGAAAGATCATTTATGGTGCCGAAGTTCAAGTGATTGAGACGATGATGCCATAACCATGACTTTGCTTTCGAAGCCTTTGACAACAAGCAAATTGGAGAAGACTTCATCATATCTTCGATAGAGATGGTGTATAGGTTTGAACCACGTGTTCTCTTAAAAGTTCTGCACCATCAAGTTCTCTAACGAAACAAGTATGTTTTCTGAAGGCCACTTCTAGATCAGAATCACAGAATTGACCGACAGAAAATAAGTTATGACCAAGACCTTCATCGTAATATACCTTGGAGATTACACTGCCACCAACAACATAGTCTCCATAACCCATAATTGCACCAAAATGATCGTTCCCGAATCTAACAGTCCCGATGAATTTACTCACGAAGTTCATGAGCCGCGACCGGTCTCCAGTCATATGCTTGGAACAGCCTCAGTCCAGGTACCACAGAACGATTTGAACAATCTGCAGTTGAACACAGACAAGAATGGATAACTGAATAATTGGGATCCCGATGCAAGAATGGGTTCCATTTGGTTAGTAACAATGATTGGAACACCCACATCAGAAGTAGAAACAATGGAATCATCAGGGATTGATGCAGTGCTAGTGTATGCATTAGACCTATTCAAAGTATGTTCACTTCTTAAAGGAATAGTTCTACCAGTAGGCATCCATTTCCTAATGGGCATTGATCTAGATAATTTAGGGCACAATACATTAATACTAAATTTGTGTCCAGTAGGTATCCACTGATAACCTACATTACTAAATTTTCTTCCTGTGGGTTTCCAATGTTTTCTAATCTTCTTCCGCCTTTGCTTTCTAGCCTTCTTAGCTCGATTTTTGGCATTAACATTTTTAACTGGGTATTTAACAGCATTAATCAAATCATTCACACCACATACATGATTAGTAACAGAATCCAAGCAATCATCATTACATGTTTTGCCAAAAGTAGCAGAATTCGAATTAATTACAGTACACTTATAGCTAATACTAGAATCAACACGATTCGTTTTATTCAACTCAAACTTAATGTTCCTAGGGTGGTCTTCTACTCTCTTCCATTGCACATTCTTAGCTTGCGAGGTCCTATCTTGCTTTGTATTGCCTGGAGGCTTTGACCCGCTTGCTTTTGTGTCACTGATTACTCCTGTAAAGGGAATTATGGGAACATTAGTTGGTTGGGCTACCTTTTGCATTCCTGAACTAGAAGTGCAAGGATCTGAACTACTTGAAGGCACTTTAGAGTTCACTTTCTTAATACTGGGCATGGAATGGGTTGCATACTTAGCACTAGGCATAGAACAAGGCATCACAGCTTTATCTTTCTCACATAAGGATTTAGGACATGTTGCTCTTAAACATTCTAACAGCTCCTGAGATCGTTTGGCCTGAATGCAAGCAAACCTAATTTCATTATCAAGTGGTTTATTTATGAAATCCTCTTCTACAATCTCACGGAGACATTCTAGACTATCCTTAAGGTGATCGAAATAGTTATGAAACACAAGTTCGTTATTTCTAAGATGAGGAGGAATGTATTTAACTGTCACAGTATATTTAGAGTTTGTAGATGATTTTGATGCAACATTCTCATTAAAGAAAAGTGGCATTTTCCCTTTTACCTGACTCCTCAGATTCTCAATTTCCTTTTGTAAAGACGTTATTTTTTTCGTTGTTCTTGTCACGAGTGACTTTCATTGAATCATATAACTCTTTAAAGTGTCGTTTAACTTTTTCATTTTTTTCTAGAAAACTCTCATTTTCCTTTTGTAAAGCATTAACCAAGTTTTGAAGATGAAAAGTTTGAGAACACTGAGAATCTAAAGGAGGATGCATTTGGGAGCCAGTCACATTATTCTTTTCACCCTTTAATTGTGAAATTTGGGCTTTCAACTTTCTGATCGTGTTACAGTGAGCTTGAATCTGTTCGTCACGTTTGTTTATTTCAAAAAGTGCATCAAACTCTGGAACATTTGAGGATGTCTTGATGTTTGAGGTTTTGACATTTTCTTTGAGATGTTGATATTTTAGTTGCAAATCAAAATGTTCAACTTCTAGTTTAGAAAGATATTTTACCAAATTATTGTGATCATCCTGATCAATTTTCTCATTTAGTTATGAGTTTTTGTTTTCAAGATCAATGACACAATCATGGGAAACTTTCAAAGCAACAGTTAATTCATGAAATTGAGAAGCAGTAATAGAATGCTTAGTAACAGTATAAAACACATCTTGAGCCACACAACTCAATACTAAGTTCTCATTTAAGATATGCAGATTCTTCCTTTCAATTTCATTATATTTGAGTTCCCGTTCATAATCATTGACCTCAATTATCATTGCATCAAATTCCTTTTCCATTTCTTTAATATCTGAGTTTATCCCTTTTTGAAGACTCTCAAATTGACATTTTAATTGTTTAAAGAAAGGCATGACCTCAGTTAAATAGCATTCTTTAGTTTGCTCAAAACCCCTCTCCCCTTCAGTTATCCCAGTAGGTGTGATCCTTTTCTTACATGTCTTCTCAAAATCAACAAATAGTTGATAAACAACATACAGGCTGATTAAGGTCTTGCTCTTAGTGGGAATAGATCTAGGAACTAAATGCATTGGTGTATTCGGAGGATACAGAGTTGCTGGAGGCATTTTCCTAAGGGGAATGTTTTTTCTAACAAGTGCATTAGCTTTTTGCATATCTATGTCCTTTTTCCAAAAAACTTGTTCTGGGGTTAATAAAGTTTGAGGCTTAAATCTGTTCAGGAAGATCCAATTTTCTTTAGTGTAATCATGGGGTTTGAACGTTATGTTTTTTCTTTTCACACTCAGGATCTTTTAGCTTCTTATTCATTTTCTCCCTAGTGACTTCATCTAATTGCCTATCTTCCTCAGTGCACTCAGCGCAACTAGGTTTCTGCCTAGGCTTAAGGATTTCATTACCATCATATATTACCTTCTAAGCTTCTCTAGCCACTTTACCATATTCAGGATTGGGTTCCTTTACGAGGGGAATGCTATGCTTATCGCTGAGAACTCTATGCTTAGTGATCATGTGAGCAGTCTGAATGGTATTCCCTTGTACGTACAACTTATCTTCAAGCTTGTTTTTCAAATTTTTTAGATTGGAAAAGTCATTCAAAAGTTTTGATTCCTTAGCATTAAATTCTTGTTTAAGCACTTTAACATTATCTTGGAGTTCTTGTTTTTGCTTAACAGTTTTAGAAAGCTTTTCTTGTAAGGAGTTTAACTCTTGTTTTAACACTTCTTCTCTAAAATTACTTTTTCTAATAATTGTACGCATTTGGTCATCCATTTCCTGCTCACGGGTGGTTAACTCAAACTTAGCGCGTTGTTCATAAATGGCAACTTGTTCTTTATACGCATTAAGTTCAGAGATAACTGAATCATCAGGGGCACGTGTAGTGTATTCATAAAAAACATAGTCATTGTTGACTGCAAAAGATGCATCACTTGGTTCAGTCACACTTTCACTTTGGATCACATATTGATCATATGGGACAATATTACTATTACCCATATTAACAATATCTGCTTCACAAGTTTCATGTGATTGCACTTTGTCATGTATCTTTTGCTCATCAACTTCATCTTTTAGTTTTAATACCTCTGAGATGATTGATTCTTTGGATGGACCAGCTTGCTGTGATGATGAGACCTTTGGAAAGACCATTGGAGAAATGCTAGCCATGAAAATTTTCTGGGCAGTAGGTTCATCATCGACATCAGAGTCATATGGATCACAGTCAACAACTTGAAAGGCATTCTGATGATTATGACCTATCTCCTGAATTGGCTGCTTATCCACATCTGCATCATAGGTTTTGGCATTATCCTCAGCAAGAAACAACAACTCTTCTTCATCCAAAACAACCCCACTGTCCTGAGCTTGTACTAGCAGCATCTTATCCCTGAAATACTCTGCATTTTGAGGGCGTTTTGGAGATGTGCAGTTCCTTGCAATGTGTCTATCACCACCACAGTTGTAGCACTTGATTGGCTTTGCTTGTCCTTGATTTAGATTTCTTCCACGATTCTGATTAGCCACATACCCTCCACCTACTCCACCTCTTCCCTGTTCATACTATCTTCCTTGAACTGGTTGCACCATAACCTTTCCATCTCTGACAATAGCATGATTGTGTAGATTGGATGCAGTTCTGATTTCATTGTTAGTGTGAAGACTATTAGTATGTGGAGTGAGGGTCAAGTTTTGTTTAACCATAAGAGCTAGTTGATTGATGAAGTGTTCCATGACTGCATCAGCATCAGGTTGCTTGAACCTCGGATCGGGAATGAGTTTGTGATTACCATTTCCAGTAGGTATGACTTGTGAAGCTTTGGTAGTGATCCCTACATTGGTGTAGAATGTTGTTGAATCATTTGATGAGCTTGCTTCTCCCTGATTAGATTTGAATTTTTCAAGAATCATTCGTTCAAACGTAGCATGCTTCTCATTCTACAGTAGGAAGGCATACAGTTGCTCATAGTTGGTGTTCTTTAATCCTTTGGTTAGCTTCACAGAAGTGACAAATTTGTGCCATTCGGGATTCATGTTGTTCACAAACTTTGAGTTTATCTGAATATTTGGCATAGTCATCTTAATATTCCTCATGTCATTCACAAGCTTATGGAACCTCACGTAATATTCAGTGACACTTTCCCCTGGTTTCACCTTAAAGTGCTCAAAGTCATCATACAGTTGTGATTCTCTGTCTTTTTAGTTAATTCAGAACCAGAGAGGAGCATCTTGACATTGTCCCAAACTGCCTTGGCTTCAGTGTTGTGATTGATTAACTTGTAGATGTCTTTTGGAAGACCCTGAAGTATAATGTTTGAAGCCCTGATATCAGCATCATATCTCTTTTTCTCCTTATCACTGAGCTCATCATACGTCTTTGGTCTATCCAATCCTAAGATCACTGTACCATCTGCAGCAGTTTCAAGTATGTCTCTTGTAGTCTCAATCTGATAAGGTCCTTCATCAATTGATTTGAGAATGTTAACCCCATTTTCTTTTCCCAAACAGTACAACCTAATTCGTTGAGCCCATGAGTCATAATCAGTTCTGTCAAGCATAGGTGGACGAGTATCTGATCCAGCTGCTTGAACGTCCTCAGCTACGTTGTTAGACATGATTCCAGATTCTACGGGATTTTACTATTCTTTGATTAAACCGGGAAATAGATTCTTTCACGGGATTTTACTAAACCAAAAGAACAACCGTAAAAATGTAGCACGAAGAAGTGACAAGTCTCTAAACAGTCAACTCGCTTTGGTATCAACTAGCTAAATAGTCAACTCGCTTAAAAGGCAAGTCGCTTAAAACTCAAGTCGCTTAAAGAAACAACTCGCTTAAAACCCAAGTCACATAAAGAGTCAACTCGCTAAATAGCCAAGTCGCATACAGAGACAACTCGCTTAACAACCAAGTCGCATAAACCAACTCGCTGCCAATACAACTCGCTTAATATCCAAGTTGCTTTAAAACCCAAGTCGCTTAAAGAATCAACTCGCTTAATAGCCAAGTCGCATCAACCAACTCGCTTCCAATAACAAAGCAACTTGCTTCCAATAAATGCAACACCGTGGCTCAACTCGCTTGGTACACTTTTAAAAAACAACCACTTTATCAATAAAAAACAACCAAACCACAATGATTCAAGCCTTCCGATTCAAAACCTAAACACATATGATGATCCTAAACACAAAAGTACAATCAAAATTAAAACTTTAACACTAAAAATTAACCAAGTGATTCAAACTCTCCTAATCACTTATAACCCCAAAAACCTTATGAAATCCACCAAAACAAAGAGCATGAAAGATGAGTGATCAAACCATGGCTCTTGATACCAATTGTAACTTATAGGATTTCACAAACACATTAAACCACAATCATATTGGGGCGTATACAAGTTTTTAGAGAGAGAATGTTTTAGAGAGAGAAAGGGAAGAGAGTTGGGAACTATGTGAAACAAAGAAAAATGGTATTGAAGCTCCAACCCTCTACCTTGGGAGGTAGAGGGTATTTATAGTTTTCTTACAAGACTCACCTCCTACGGGCTGTGGATCAGGCATACAGTGGGTAAAGAACCGTCCTTCCTCCACGGTGTTACTTAACTAAATACTAACTAATATTAAATGACTACGACTACGAGCTTTCTAACGATTACATATACTTGAGGTGACCGACACTTTAATAACTGGATTCTCTAAATCCTAACTTCATGCTTCCTTCCTATACAGACAACGTACTAAAACCACAAAGCCTCATTCCCATTAAGCATGGTCGATAACTTCAGGCGGACATACCTGTTGATAATGCCCTTCATATATCATTAACCAAGTAAAGTGATAATCTTTTAAAGAAATGATGACGTATAGTAGGTATTACAGGCCCACGAGGTTCAATACACACTATACACATACTGGGCTCAGGCTCAATAATTACAAATCTTAGGTCTACAGTAAGTCCAATGACTAAATTGGCTATAGTCCAGGCTTTGAGATGCGCGCAAGACACATAACGGGCTGAACCTTCAACTGTTAGATCCCTTACGTTCGCATCCGCGATTAGCACGGAACTCCTGCCCGCCAAGGGTCCGGCTCCGGCAACTGATCACTATATGCGAGAATCTAGGAAGCCCCAGTGGCAAAACTCGCCTATAAAAGGGGCACTAATTCCCATACAAGGTACAACTTTCTCTCTCATAATAACACACATACTACTACTTTCCCTCTCAAGAATGTGTGCTTACTCTCACGCCAGAGTCTAATCGTGGGGTCCGTCCCCACGGTAAGACTAATGGTTTACCTTTCTTGTGCAGGGATCCCATCCAAACTACTTGAATTAGTACAAGATTGATTCACCCAAAGCTTGCCGGCTCAGCCCAGTAAGCTACGTCCAGGCTTTCTATAACCTATCGCACAAATTGTACTAACAAGTTGGCGCCATCAGTGGGACCCGATACACAACTGAGTTCCGAAAAACAAAAAATGCCTACCGAAAGAGCTCGTTCCGACTCTAATCCCGCCACAGCTTCCGTGGTGCGGAACAAGGGAGGGAAAAAGAACATGATAGATCTGGAAGGATCTGATGGGTCCGCTACCAGTACAGCCATCAAGAAGTACTGTGATAAGTACTACGACCAGATCTTGCCTTTTGTGACAAAGAGAGTTCGGAAACAAGAAGGAAGAATCAAGGCTAGAGAAACAGTGAAAGCCCGATTAGACTTTAGCAAAACATCTCAGCAATCTGAGTCCAGAAAACAGGTGCGAAGGAAGGACCTGAGAAAGAAGATCGAATCTCGGAAGCGCCGGAACACGGTGGAGAACTCTGAGCCAAGACACAGCCGACCCCGTTCACCACGGAAGAAAACTGCCGAGAAAGAGGAAGTGTTTGGGGAGTCGCACAAAAGCACGTTCAAAAGGCTGGGAATCAGAGAAAAGACTATCTCCACGCGTTCCAGAAGTACCGGGAGAACTAAACGTTGAAGATCCGAGGAAGACAGGGGTAGTCACCACCATTATTCGCAAAAGACAAAAACCTACTCCGGAGGATACGAAGGCAGTCGAACATACTCTCGAAGATCCGACCGGCACTCCGGAAGTGAAGGCAACGGAGATGAACACTGGAGTTCCGGATCAAAGAGACAAAAGTCGGATGTCGAGAATGATGATTTAGCTAGGCCATGGGTATGCAAGGAGACCGACCCGTTCACTCCGCGCATCTGCTATTTTGACATGCCTAAAGGACACGAATGCCTACTAATGTGAAGACATATGATGGAAGCGAAGATCCAGAAGACCACCTTAAAATTTTTCAGGCAGCGGCAATGGTAGAACGTTGGGCTATGCCAACATGGTGCCACATGTTCAACTCTACCCTCACCGGATCTGCTAGGGTGTGGTTCGACGATCTCCCGCCAGAGTCGGTTGACAGTTACGACGAATTAAAGGAAGTTTTCCTGTCAATATTCCTTCAGCAAAAGAAGTGCATAAAAGATCTAGTGGAGCTTCACCATATCAAACTGAAAGAAGGAGAAACCACAGAAGAATTCGTGAAAAGATTCAAGGTGGAGAGTAGGGATGTCAAAGGAGCTCCGGAAGTTATGAAGGTTTCCAGCTTCATGCATGGAATCACTAACCCTGAGTTAATCAAGAGGATGCATGATAATATATCCAAATCGGTGGAAGAAATGATGAGGGTAACTGCATCTTTCCTCCAGGGGGAGGTAGCCGCCGGCAACAATGAAAAGAAGAGGATGCTACCCCAAGTACAATGGAAACCGCATGAGTCCGGACAAAAACAAGGCTTCAAGAGAGGATACAGAAACTTGCTCTGAATGGATCGGAAGCAAGACAGGTTCACCCTCCTTTCCAAAACACCCAAATAAATATTGGCACTAGAAAAGGCAAAGTTTAAGACTCCTCCTCCAATGCTAATGCCGATTGAGAAAAGAAACGGCAACAAGTATTGCGAATTCCATGGAGAAGTAGGACACAACACAAACGAGTGTATGCACCTAAAAAGACAAATAGAAGAATTGCTCAGAACTGGAAAACTGTCAAACGTAATAAAGAACTCAAGCAAAATAAAGACAGTCAAGAAAGGAGAGACGTCAGGAAAAGACAAGCCCCTGGCAATCTTGATGGTGCAATCTCAGCAACGGATGATCAGACAGAAAGTTACGCAAAGTTTCTCTCTAGGCCAGAACATCTCATTCCCACCACTCACGGGAGAAGAAGGGAATGACGGACCAATGGTAATCAAAGCAGAGATAGGAGGACATTTTATACACAGAATGTATGTCGACAGAGGCTCCGCGTCAGAAGTTCTATATGAACACTGCTTCGAAAGGCTCCGACCAGAAATAAGAAAGCAAATGATACCTGCTACAACCCCCCTCATGGGATTCAGTGGAGAGATAATTTGGCCAATTGGGCAAATATCGTTGCTAACTAAAATTGGAGACGGCGAGCATTCAGCGTCAGCATTAATGAATTTCATAGTGGTTAGGTCCCAGTCGCCATATAATGGGATCATAGGAAGGCCGGGAATGCGGAAGTTACAGGCCGTGCCTTTGACAGCACACGGGATGATGAAAGTCATGGTGAAAGGCGGAGTGCTCATGATCCGCAGTAGCATAATGGTCTCGTTAGAATGTACTACGGTTTCCAAACCAACATCGCAGCCCGTAACGGAAAAGCAAAGTGAAAAACGAATACACGTGGCAATACATCCAGAATATCCGGAACAAACGATAGCCATTGGATCAACCTTGTCAGTTGAAGGGCGGAAAAATTTATGTGAGCTGCTAAAGTAAAACCTGGATATATTCACATGGTGTCCAGCCGACATGACGGGCGTTCCAAGGCACATAGCTTAAACATACGGGAAGGATATACTCCAATAAGGCAAAAAAAAGAGGTCAAGCACCGGAAAGGAGTAAGGCGATACAAGAGGAAGTGGGAAAACTCGTGGACGCAGGTATAATGAGGGAAGTACATTATCACAATTGGCTGGCTAACCCGGTAATGGTGGCAAAACATGACGGGAGCTGGAGAATGTGTGTGGACTTCAAAGACCTTAATAAAGCCTGTCCGAAAGATGGTTACCCCTTAGCAGAGATAGATTGGAAAGCCGAATCGCTTTGCAGATATCCTTTCAAATGTTTCCTAGACGCGTAAAAAGGCTATCACCAAATCCAGATGGCAAAAGAGGATGAAGAAAAGACAACGTTCATCACAATTCAAGGAATATTCTGCTACACAAAAATGCCATTTGGGCTGGAAAATGCAGGAGCAACATACCAGTGGCCGGTGGACAAAGCTTTCTGATAACGCTACACGCGTCGTTCGGGGTCAAGGAAACTTCCTTTTCTTCGAGCAAGTTTTATAACACCCTAGGCAGTGAACCTAATCGTTGTAGTGTAGTAATTAGGGTAAGCCACGGGTATTGATATCGTTCTCTAGGGGAATAGGAATGCTAGTGAGAAGTTACTACGCTAAGGTTGAGGTTGAGGAAGATTATTTTTTATCTTTTTATGTTTTTTAGAAAATGAAAAGGTACGAATCTCGGGTATTGGATTTGGGGGGTTGGTATTGCTACCGATTACTCTACTATTATCTAATTATCTAAGCTAAGGTTGTGATAGTCTATGTCTAATTGATGTGTACTCGTATGATAGTTTAAAGATGTGTTTACTTAGGTTTTACTACTCCTTAATTATCTCCTATTGATGGTTGATTTGTCACGTCCTTATTCCTAGTTGCGTTGTGATTCTAAGGCTATAGGGCGTGCTTATTTCCCTAACTCTTTGAAATTACCAAAGGGTCTTGTTTACAAATCCTCTAGTGATTTATAGACGCCTACTCTACGGTTGTCCTTGAATACTTTATCCTACAATTACCTAGATAATTATATTCTAAAGTTCACAAAGAAATGTCAAGCATTAAGTACACAACGAATAATCTAGCGCACTCTAGATCATTAGTCAACTAAGATAAGTATCAACCAATCAATATTCAATAATTAAGTTTCATATTCCCTAAGCAAACACACAAATAAATTAGCCGGACATGGAGAACATGCAAGCATACACACAAATAATCAAAGACATAATTAAATTAATGAAGTAAATACTTATCTTGATGTATAATAGGGTTTAGAACCCTAAAATACTGCACAAGAAAGCCTTGGTTCGGTTTCAGGTTTTTTACTCCAAAAGACTACACACAAAAACTGAAAAATTCGGATTCTATATATAAGATTACATCTGCGACGGCGTCACCTTATGTTTCGTGACGCCGTCGTGTCGCCGTCATTAGGGTTTCGTCTTGGCCACGTAAACCTTTCGACGGCGTCACCTTATGACTGTGACGCCGTCCCCTTCAGCTCTGACGCCGTCTTGGCTGCATCTAGGCCGTCTGAGTAACGACGGCCTACTCCTTTAGAACCTGACGTCGTCCCTTGAAAACATGCAATTTCGCTTCTGACCCGTCGCAAAATTCCTTCCCGACGGCGTCGCAGATATGCAGTGACGCCGTCGCCTTATGTTTCAGCAGCTTTGAGTGTCTCGATTCTGACTTTGGCCATTTTCTTCGTATATTCGCGCCTTTTCGTCCAAATAAGCATCATTCCAGCATTTTGCCTTCAAGAGACCTAAAAAGTGAAAAGGAACGATATTAAGCAATAACGGATACAAAAGTGATCGAATAAGGGCTTAAATGACCCCTCAAAAAGGTACCTTTTAAAACCTTATCACTTTCCACAAACAGATTGGCAGAAACTTAGAAGTATATGTCGATGATCTAGTGATCAAAAGCCGCTCGGAGGCAGAAATAATAAGAGACATAGCGGAAACTTTCAAACAGGGAAATAAAAATGAAGCTGAATCCTAAAAAGTGTACCTTCGGAATGGAATAGGGAATGTTTTTAGGATACACAGTAAACACTAAAGGAATTAAAGTATGCCCAGAAAAAGCAGAGGCCGTACTAAGCCACCCATCCCCAAAATGCCTTAAGGATGTACAAAGGCTGAATGGAAAACTAGCAAGCTTGAACAGATTCTTGGCTAAATCCGCCGAAAAGTCACTACTGTTCTTTAAAACACTCAAAAAGTGTACGAAAAAGAGCGACTTTCAATGGACACAAGAAGCGAAGGAAGCTTTTAAGCAGATGAAGGGGATGATAGCAAACCTCCCCACCCTAACCGCACCTCAGGAGAAAGAAGAGCTAATAATATACCTAGCGGCGGCAAGAGAAGCAGTCAGTGCGGTTCTCATGACAGAAAGGGAAGGCAAGCAAATGCCAATATATTTTGTGAGACGAGCCCTGCGAGGACCAGAAATAAATTACATACCAATGGAGAAACTAGTCTTATCCTTGGTACATGCTACAAAGTGGCTGAAGAGGTATTTCCAAGCACATACGGTAGTAGTCATCACGGACCAACCAATCAAGCAAATACTATCAAGGCCAGAAGTTGCAGGTAGATTACAAAAGTGGAGCATTGAGTTAGGAGAGTATGACATACAATACAGACCAAGAACATCCATTAAAGGACAGATTCTAGCAGATTTCATAGTAGAGCGTCCAAAAGACGACGAAGAGGATGAACCAATGGAAGTGGAAGAAGTTCTGCCACCATGGGTTCTGTTCACGGACGGCTCATCTTGCATAGATGGCTGCGGAGTAGGCCTCATATTAACGGATCCTCAGGGAACAGAGTTTACATACGCTTTAAGGTTTGGTTTCAACACAACAAACAACGAAGCCGAATACGAAATTTTGATAGCGGGGCTACAGATAGCAAAAAAAATGGGAGTCAAGAATGAGCAAGCAAATGTAGACTCAAAACTGGTGGCAAACCAAGTCAATGGAACATACATTGCGAAGGAATCAGGAATGATTCAATATCTGGAAAAAGGCAGACGAGCAAAAGCAAGTGATTCAAACTCTCTAAAAAAGCATTGTTCCGGATGTTCTCAATCAAGCAAGTGCCCAGGAGTGAAAACAAAAAGGCAGACGCGCTAAGCAAAATGGCTTCTACTAGCTTCGCACATCTAAAAAAGCAAGTGCTATTGGAAGAGCTGGGTCAAAAGTCAATAGAATAAGCACCGCTTATAGCAACCACGGAAGAAGAGGGGTATACATGGATGACACCAATCTAGGAATACCTAACCAAAGAAACACTACCAGCGAAGAAGGAGAGAGCACGAGAAGTTAAAAGAAAATCACAAAGGTTTGCAGTAGTTAATGGGATACTTTACAAGAAATCTTTTATAGGACCATGGTTACGGTGCTTTGGGCCCCTCCAAGCTAACTATGTGTTACGGGAAATCCATGAAGGATCTTGCGGAATGCACGCGGGGACAAGGTCCGTAGTGGCCAGAGCCCTGCCCACTGGATATTACTGGCCTACTATGCACAGCGATGCTTGAAAACTAATCCAAGCCTGCAAAAGCTGTCAGGTACACAGGCCAGTTCCAAAACATCCGCAAGAAAAGTTAACGCCCATCACTTCCCCATGGCCATTCCACAAGTGAGGAATCGACATTGGAGGACCCATACCGGAAGGGTCGGGGAGAGTCAGATTCCTCATAGTGGCAATAGAATACTTCACAAAATGGATAGAAGCAAAGCCAGTAGCCACCATAATAGGAAATCAGATCAAGAAATTCGTATGGGAAAACATTGTGTGCAGGTTCGGACTCCCAGGAGAAATAATATCTGACAACAGAAATTGAGTGTACAATAATTCGTACGACCAGGCCTTCGATGGTGATCGAAGGGTATGAGGGGTGATAGGCTTGCCCCAAACTTGTAGCCAATCTGCAATAAGAAATAGTAGAAACTTTGTTAAGTGATTGCGCAGGGGTTGGACCCTGCGAACCACCTCCGGCGTGAGAGTAAGTATGTGATATGTGTTGTAAGTAATATGGAGTATGTGAAATAATGTGTTGAGTGAACATACCATTGAAGTGACTCGTCCAACCTATTTATAGATGAAGAAATAAGCTTGGAGAGTGTTAGCACACGTTTCGGAGATCATGGGGGCGTCCCATGATTTATGGTAACCGCTAGGACTTCATCCCCACTCTCTCTATCTTGGCGGGGAAGCTAAGAAGATAGTGGGAACGTGGGGGAAGACCAAGTCAAGGTTCTCCTTTGTCTTGGTGCGTTCAAGAGAAGACTCCGAAGGGCATAGGCCTTCGGATGGCGAATTCCCAACTGGTAACCATATCAATGATGAATGATTTTACGCCACCAATGACTTATGAAAAAAGACTTGGGTCTTCGTAATGCAAAATCGACTGAGGTCAAAGGGGTGTCCTTTGACCTGGTCAGAGGGTACATCATCAAGCCCCCAGTCGAAAGTGATATGTACGAACTAGAAATATTGCTTACGACTCAGAAATAGGTACGAAACCTCTCCTCCATCACAAGAATGAACGAAGATGAAAATTCTAGCAACTATTGACTCATAATTAATGCATGTACTTATCCTAACCACCTTTTTCTCGGTAAAATCAAAACGTCTCTTCAAAATTTAAAAAGGATTTGAAATCCGGTGGTTAGGTGATATCTTAGGACACGTGTAGGGCTAGGATTTAACATGTGTGAGGGTATTTAAAATAAAAAACAGTAAAACCCTAACACAATTTTATCCCACGCCCAAAATTTTCACCTACTAAACTTCCTTCCGAGCGAGCTTTCGAGCAAACAGGTAAAGTATTCTTTCGTATCTGCTACGTTTTCAATACTTTTTTGTCGATTTGAAGGATTATGTCTACCAATAAGAAGTTTGTAATCAAAGAACAAGGTTGCACCTTGACTAGGGAGGAGCTTAAAGCGTTCCTTACTAATTATCCTATTCCCAAAGAATACAAAATCATGTTACCCAGCAAAAATCAAGGTATTTTTTATGCCCCAAAGAACTATGTAGGCTTATACACCCATGCATTCACCACCTCTAACCTTAGGATACCATTGCATCCTTTGATTTTAGAACTCCTTCAGTACTATGAAGTACACATATCTAGATTTAACCCTGTTGGATCGATATACTCTGACCAAACTAACTATGTAGCTTGTAAGGGCTTAGCAACCTCAGATAAATTCTAAATCACTAACAATGAAACACTGATATAACTTTACTAAGTATGCGGAAACTACTTAAATAAAGCTAAGAAGAATAACTTTAACTTCAACGATTTTATTAATACTTTGAACCTGCTTGATACACAGATTCACTAACAATCCCTAATAACTCTAATATTCTCTCTAAAGTCGTATTCTAAGAACGTATCTCTAATACCAATCTAGGGGTCCTTTT
Source organism: Chrysanthemum seticuspe (assembly GCA_019973895.1). Taxonomy (NCBI): domain Eukaryota; kingdom Viridiplantae; phylum Streptophyta; class Magnoliopsida; order Asterales; family Asteraceae; genus Chrysanthemum; species Chrysanthemum seticuspe. Next base: position 51,812,927 of record BPTQ01000009.1, on the reverse strand, counting down.
ATAGGCATAAGGAATACCCTAGTCGGTTTACAACTCTAATTCTTGTACGACAAGTAATACTAAACTAAGAACATTCTAGATAAACATTACTTTCCATAAAACATTCTATTATAACCGTCTTTAAGCTTTGCAGTACTTTGACATTAACATTACTTTGACCTTCACATAAGCAGTACTTTGACCATCTTCAGTACTTTCATATCCCAACAATCCTCCCTTAACTTGAATTCTACTTGCTTGATTTCAAGTTCCTTTGTATATGTATCTTTAAAATCTTTATCATCAAGGAAAGATTGTGTCTTTATCTTCAAATTTGTCTTGTACTCTCTGTGTTTGTATTGTCATCATCAAAGTACTCTTTATAAGCAATCCTTTTCAGCAACTATCAGCAGTAATCTCCATCTTTTCAGCTACTCAGCAACATATGGAAAATTATACATCATATCATAAAGTTCCAGTCTATTCTCATCACTTCCAGGTGTGTTAACTCCTGTGAGAGGTGAATCATTGAAAATTTAATGGATTTTGATGTCTCTTTACCAAAGCCATTAACTCTGGAGTAGCCAATGTTTAGGTGTGTAAAACCATGGTACATTGATAACCATATGATTTTTAGCAAATCATTAGCTATCAACGAATTTGTTTTGTCTTTACCAAAAGCCGTACCCTTTTGGACTAGTTAGTTCTTGCAACCATGGTGAACTAATTACCATATAAATGGTTTTTCCACAGCCTTTACCACAAGCCATTTTTCTTGTGGGCTAGCCAACTCTTCACTATATCAGATATGGTGAGTTGATTACCATACAACTTATTGGCAAGTTGTCAACCATCAACGGATTTGAGATATCTTTACCTGAGCCGTTTGCTCATGGATTAGCCAGTCCTTTTGTTAAACATGGTGGACTGATAACCTTTTGTTGTAACCATCTCAAAAACCATTTGTTGCTGTTAAATTTTGTTTCAAAATATTTTGCACTTTAACAAAAGTTTGCTTATTTTTCTCTTAAAAAGTCTTTCACTGGTTTTGTGCTGCAAGCAGTACTTTGGTTAAAGTATTGTTTGTCCAGCAGTACTTTGAATAAAGTACCTATTTTTCAAAAATTTATACAATTAAGAACCATACCAGTACTTATGCATCGTCATCAGCCATAATTGTTCATTTAATGAATAGTTTAATGACCATGAGAGTTGTGTCATTCTCTTCTTCAACCTCCATACCATGATCTAGCATTCTTCTCATAAGATCTCTTGTAAGTGGATATCTTCTTTCTGCTAGCATGTGAATCATGGTCCCATCTTCCAGCTCCAAAACATGCACTCCAGATTCTTCAAAGAATCTCCAGCTAGTAATTTCCCAGACTTCTTGGCTATGCCAGATTTCATTAGTGCTTGTTTCTTCAGTTTCCCAGATAGTTTTCAGATCTCCTAGCAAGACTAAGCCAACTCCATTTGATGGAATGTGTTCAAAATATTCTTGCACCAGTTGATATAAATGCCACAAATCCTCTCTGTTGATGATGTGCAATATGTCCCATAGCAGATTAAACACTCTGAAACTCTCATCTTCTCTATGGAACATCAGATAATCTCCTTCCTTTGATTCTACGACTTCAAATGTAGATATCCTTGACTTCTTGTCTGTAACATCTTTAGACTTAGGATGCTCAAAGTCTACAACTCTAAGATAATTCCTTAGCTCATCAACTGTATCTGTTCTCAATTGAATCTTCTTTGATGGATGTTCTTCTTCAGTTGTTCTCTTTCTTTTTAAACTTCCTTTTCTAGCATCCTCATTCTTCTTATCATCTTCAAAAGATATAATGCCTTCTACTTCCTTCTGATAGGCTTCTCTAACAACATCATATAGGTCTTTCATCTCTATATATTTTAGTTTGTGCAGACCTGTATAACCTCTTCCCTTCAGATAGGCCATCATAGCATTCCTCTCCTTAGCAATACTCTGAGGTCTTCTAGGTATAACAGATTCAAGTTCCTTCACTGGTAGAGCAACCTCAGCATCATATTCAGCTTGAAACTTCTTAGCAGCTTCTTCATTTTTAGCCACTTCAATAGCTCTTATTTCAGCCAACGTGAGCTTCTTCTTCTTCTTTGTTTTAACCAGTTTACCTTTACCTTTGTCTTTAGGATCTAAGGTAGGTTGAGAAGCTTGAGGTTGTTCTTCAGCAACTCTTGGAATACTAACACCCCTTGGTCTTAATAGGTTTTGCAATACTTGAGCAACAGTCTCATCATCACTTGCAGTGTGCTCTACTTTGGGTGTATCAGCTTCCTCTTCTTGTAGGACCGGCTTCTTCTTCATAATTTAGGGTCCTTGGTGTAATAAGCTCTTGTCTATATGTTCCTTGTAGAGCAGCAATACCTTGATCACCAGCACCTTGATCATCAGTACTTTTTACACCAGTACTTTGTACTCCAGCACCTTGAGGCTCAGTACTTTGAATTTGAACATCAGTACCTTTAGCTTCAGCTTCTTTAATGTCTTTTTGTGACTCATCAAAAGTATCAGCAACATCTTCATAAGCTTGAGCATCTTTATTCAAATTCTGTTGATCCAAATTCCTCCCCAATTGGAATGAAGAATGCTTGTGAAACTTCTTGCCCTTTGAAGTCTTCTTAAACTTCCTTCCTTTCTTCTTTTGACACTTGACCCATAATCTGTGTTGTTGAAATAATGGCCATACAAAGTTCTTCAATATTCAAAATTTGTTGTTCAACCTCACCAGTTGTACAGCTTGAGCTTCATAATCCTTCTTTAACCTCAAGAGCTCCCTTGTCAAAGCATAGGTATCCAGAACTTGACCCTCAGAAGCCATATCTTCCTCATCTCCTCCAGATATTTGAGTCTTATCTATGGAAGTAGAATCATTGGGAGAAGATGGTGGGTTTACCTCAGGTTCTGAATCACCATGAGCAATATCCTGTTGAGATCCAATACCTTGTGGTGAAGCAGTACATTGAGAAGGAGAAGCAATACCTTACCTTGGTTCTAAATGTGCATGTTCTTTACTTTCAGCAGCCTCATTTCGAATTGCTTGTACAACTTCCATCATATGAGTAGTCAAAGGTGTATTCCTCCCAGAGAACTTATCACTCTTCCTAGCCATGAAGATGAACACCTTAGGTGGTTGTACAACAATAGGTAACAAACTTGAAGGTTTTGGTACATCCGTAAGCTGTTTGTTCAAGAAAACTTGAACAAATCTTGGGTACATTAACCATGGTGAACCATTGGAGATATGGGAGATCATACCATCAAGAATCATCCGTGAAAAGTTAAACAGGTGGTTGGTAGCTAATCTCACTAAGGCAGATGCAATATTTGATCCAAATTGCTCCCATGAAGTACTCTTGGAACTTAAACAATGAAGCAAAACATGGACTAGATACTTCCATTGTGGGCTGAATAAGGGTTTCTTAAAGGTTGTTTCTGTGAGAGATCCTTTATACCCAATATCCCTTAATGTATCCCAAATCAATTGTTTATCAAAACGAACAGCCCCTTCCTCATCATCAAACAGTAAATCTTCTCTAATGGAGGCTTCACTAACTTTAACAATTTTCCCAGCAACCTTAGCCTGAATATATAATTCATCATCTTCCTTATGAGATGTAGCAGTTGCCTAAAATTGTTGAATCCAAGGCTCAGTAACATCAGGTTCAACCAAAAGAGCATAGTTGATTGTTGATCCAGTGAGGAAATCAATTATGTCATGAAACAGAACATTTTTTGGTGTTTTATCTAAGTTGGCCACCATGTTATGCTTACTAACTGTGTTTCGATTCCCCATTGAATTGTGTTATAAGAGAAAATGGTTCGATGAATAGTGAATGTGAATAAGAGAAGAGAGATATGGAAAAGATTGATAAGTATAAAGATGAGAGGGAAAATCGGAGGGTAGTTATTTATAGGTAAGATTTAAAAAATCACAGCCCAATTAATACAATTTCCTTTTATTTGAATTTTACCCCATCTTTTGACCGTTAGAACAATACGTTGACAAGACTAGCAGTGATTTCCACGTAATTAGTACTTTCCAAAGCAGTACTTTCACAGCAGTACTTTCAGAAAAACAATAAGCATTACTTTTCCGTCCTTTTTCTTCTCAGTGGCAAAAACATCAAAAAGACATTGTTTATCCTTCCTTTAAACAATGCATAGGACTTTCTAACTAACTAATAAGTCCTCCCCTTAAGTGTAGCTTAATAGTTAATCATACCAATACTCACCACCAAGTGATTGAATCTTGAAACATCAAATCCCTTTGTGAGTAGATCAGCTACATTATCATCTGTGTGGACCTTGACAACATTAATGAGTCTATGCTCATAACAATCTCTAATAAAGTGATGCCTAATCTAAATGTGCTTGGTCTTCGAGTGATAAACTGGATTCTTCACAATGCTAGTTGTACTCTCATTATCAATGTTGATAGGAGTATTCTTGAAGTTGAACCCATAATCCAAGAGTTGATTCTGCATCCATAATACTTGTCCACAACAGCTTGCAGCATCAACATATTCTGCTTCAGTGGATGATGTTGCTGCAATAGTTTGTTTCTTACACTGCCATGAAACTAATCTTCTTCCAAGATACTGGCATCCTCCAGTGGTTGATCGTCTATCATAATTATCACCTGCATAATCACTATCTGAAAAAGCTTCCAAGTGAAAAGGTGAATCCTTTGGATACCACAACCCTAACTTAGGTTGTTGCTTCAGATAACTAAAAATCCTTTTAACTGCATTCATATAAGGGACCTTAGGTGAGACTTGATATCTTGCAGATAAACAGACAGCAAACATGATATCAGGTCTGGATGCAGTTAAGTACATAAGGCAGCCAATCATTGATCTGTAAAGCTTGACTTCTACAGCTTGTCCATCTTCATCCTTGCCTAATGAATTGATAGCTTTTATGGGTGTGGTGACAAGCTTCATAGCATCGAAGTTGAACTTCTTAAGAATGTCAGAGACATACTTATCTTGACTTATGAAAATTCCATCCTTTGATTGTTTAACTTAAAGACCCAAAAAGAAAGTTAATTCACCCATGGAACTCATTTGAAATTCTTGCTGCATCAGCTGCTCAAATTCTTTCACCATAGATTGTTTTGTAGCTCCAAAGATAATATCATCTACATAGACTTGAACAAGCATGATATCCTTCTTGTCTCTCTTGATAAACAAAGTCTTATCAATTGCTCCTCTCCTGTAACCATGTTGCAATAAGAAAGTGGAGAGTCTTTCATACCAAGCTCTAGGTGCTTGATGAAGGCCATATAGAGCCTTAACAACTTTGTAGAATTTTTTAGATGGGTAGGATCCTCAAAACCAGGAGGTTGTTTGACATAGAACTCCTCTATAATCTTGCCATAAAGAAAGGCACTTTTGACATTCATTTGATAAACAAGAAAGCCCATATATGATGCAAAAGCAAGGAATATTCTAATGGCTTCAATCCTTGCTACAGGAGAAAACACTTCATCATAGCCCACTCCTTCTTCTTGTCTATATCCTTGTGCAACTAATCTTGCTTTGTTCTTGATGACATTCCCTCTTTCATCTCTCTTAACTCTGAAAACCCATCTTGTACGAATGACTTTCTTTCCATCTGGTAGATCACATAGTACCCAAACTTCTTGAAGTTTGAACTGAAGAAGTTCTTCTTGCATGGCTTCAACCCAACTCTCTTTAGTTAATGCTTGAGCTACATTCCTGGGTTCTTCTTGAGAGATAAAACAAGTGAATAAACACGTTTGTTGATCCTTATGATTCATCATGTTTTGTTTATACACAAATCTAAGTAAAGCATTATGTGGCTTAGAGAATCCTTTAGCCTTGGTTCTTGTGAGCACTTCAGAAGTGGAAGGTCCAATGATTTGACCAGCAAGATGATCTTTATGAACTCTTAATGTAGGATTCTGTGGAACTTCAAGATCATCATCCAAATTTGTGAAATCAGCTCCTTCATTGGAATCTGAGAAAATACCTTCATTATCTAATTCATCATCAGTGTCTTCTAAACCAGGAATGGTAGGATCATACAAATCATCAGAAGTACTGTCAATTGGTGCAACAGTACTTTGATCCAAAGTACTGTGATCCAAAGTGCTGTGAGGATAATCTGTAGACTTACCCTTTTTCTTTGCTTCTTCATAAGCTCTTCTTTGTTCATCCTCATAAAATTGTGCTATTGTTTCTTGAAAAAGAATCCTATTAAGTTCATCTTGAATAGCTTGATCCTCAGCAGACAAAGTGGATTTTGGTTCATCAGTACTTTTCTCCTTATCAACAGTTATAGGTTCTTCATCGGGAACAACATTAGGTCTAATATTGACTCCATGAACAATGTACTGTAAATCATCTTCTTTGTGATCAACTTGATTTTCTTCTCAAACAGGAACATAATTCATAGAAGGAGTCAAAACATCAAGATCAAACATCCAATCAGGACCTTTACCCTTTTGATTTTCTTGATCTTCTAAAAATTCAACATGAAGACAATCTTGAACCTTTTTGGTGACGTTGTTGTACACTCTAAATTCTTTACTATTGGTACAATATCCCAATAAGTATCCTTCATCTGACTTGCCATCAAATTTTCCCAAAGTATCAATAATATTGAGAATAGTCAGAGGACATCCAAAAGGTTTCATAAAACGTATGTTAGGTTTGTTTCCCATAAGCAACTCATAAGGCGTCTTCATCTGAGGTTTAGTGACTGATACTCTATTCAACACATAGCAAGTAGTACTTACAGCTTCAGCCCAAAATTGAATAGGTAATTGTGACTCTGCAAGCATTGTTCTGGCTGCTTCTATCAAAGTTCTGTTATTTCTCTCTGCAACACCATTCTGATGTGGAGTTCTAGCAATACTAAACTCCCTCTTGATTCCTTTCTTGGCACAAAACTCATCCATAAACTTGTTCTTGAATTCGGTCCCATTATCACATCGAATACCTCTTACTTTAAGTCTCAATTGGTTTTCAAGGGCTATTATAAGATCATGAATAGCATCAAAGGTTTCATCTTTAAATCCCAAGAAAAAGACCCAACTAAATCTACTGCAATCATCTGTTACAACCAAGCAGTACTTCTTCTTGTTTAGACTTGCAACAGAAACAGGTCCAAACAGATCCATGTGCAGCAACTCTAAAAGTTCTCTAATAGTTCTTACCTTAATCTTCTTGTATGATGCTTTGTGTTGTTTACCCTTCTTCCACGCCAAACATGAGTGATGATTCTTGTATGTTTTGGAAGGTAAACCTCTAACTAAATTTCATTTAACCAACTTGTTGATATTCTTGAAATTCACATGGCCTAATCTTCTATGCCACAGATGTGCTTCTTCAAGTGTTGCCTTTGCTACTAAACATGTTGCTCTTCCAGAAGAGTTAAGACTCTTCATATCCAGACTATACACATCATTGGTTCTTGGTACTCTCAGTATTACCAAGTTATCATCAACAGGCTTGAATTCAGGGGAAAGAATAAGACATTCTGTGTCAGTGAACAACACAGGGTGCTTCTTGTCACAGATCTGAGAGACTGACAAAATATTGAACTTGAGCTCCTTCACATAACGAACATTCTCAAAATCTATGCTTCCTGCCTTGATGGTTCCTTTTCCAGTAATTCTTCCTCCACTAGGATCATTCCCGAATGCAACTCTTCCTCGAAAGTAAGATCTAAAATCTGACAGAATCTCTTTGTCTCATGTCATGCTTCCAGAGCAACCACTATCCACAATTAAATGATCTTTAAGCTCCTCTTCTGGGTTGCCCTGCACAAAGATAAAATAGTTAGTTAATTTTAGGAACCCAAGCCATTACTGACTTGTGTTCCCCTTGTCGAGTTACATACTTAAATTCTTTAAGTATGTAATTTCCACTGTCTTTAAGCACATGATCAATTATCTTTGGTTGTTCCAAAACTTGTGTTGGATTTTCAAAAATCTCTTTTTCATCAAAATTTTCTTCATTATTTTCAACAAAAATCTCTGTTTCACTCTTACTTGCTGAAAATACTGTTTGTTTCCCATCAGTACTTTCTTTCTTAACCCAGTTGGTTTTAACTTTTTGTGTAGATTTCTTTGATCCAGATATTCTTTTTGAGGTGTAACACCTTTTTAGATTGATAGTAATTGGATCTCCTAGGGCTTCCATTCCAAAAAGTGCTAGCAGTACCTTGATTGGGTGAAAATCTAGCAGTACTTTGAGAAGGTACTGCTTGAGAAACTTTTGGCTTATCAGTACCTTGAAAAGTGTTTGAGGGTACTGGTGATTTTGAAAAAGGTCTTCTCTGGTGAGGGTACCTATAGTATTTTGAGAAGTTGCTATGGTTAACCCTATGTGAATGATTCCAGACTGGTTTATTCTCCCTTGGTTTTTGGTTGGCAGATCTGGTCTTTGGGAATTTGCTTAGATACTCTGAGTGAAAGTCACAGTCCTTAATCAAATGATCAGGACTATAACAAACAAAACACAATTTTTGACCCATACTCTCAAAATTTCTTCCTTTAGTTCTATGACCAAACCTAACCTGACTTTTTGGTGAATTATGAAAATTATTTTGACCAAAATTATCCCAAAGAGGTTTAGCAGTATTTTGAAAAGTTTTTCTTGAAGGTACTACTGAATGTTTAGCAGTACTTTGAGTTGAAGGTACTGCTTGAATCTTAACATTATCATCCTTAGGTTTCTCAACTGTTTCTTTTTGGGTTTCAGAACTAGATGGACCTGAATTAGATTGACCAGTAAGCTTTTTCTTAAACTCTAAATTGTCTACTCCAAAACGAGAAACATCTGTCCTAAGTGGTTGAAAACTACCAGTGGGATGAGGGATTGCATGATAACCCTTGTCTTTCTTAAATTCAGGAGGTGTTTGACTAATTGATTCCTCATTACTAGATGTGTTCTCTACATAGTTAATGAGTTCATCATCACTAGTTGTTATATCCTCAGAATCAAGTTGTTCCTGATCACTAGGTGGGTTCTCTTCTGTGCTAATAAAATCTATACCAAAACCTAGGCCAGTTTTAATGTGTGCTCTTTTTTGCTTTTCAACAAAACTAACATGTGAAAGGCCAGATTTTCCCCAAGCAGCAAATTTTTCTAACAATTCATCCTTTTCCTTAGACATCTTTTCAATTTCAGAAACCTTACATCCTAACTTCCATTCACTCAATTTTAATTGATAATCCTGTTGTTCATACTTTTCTGCCCAAGCCATTTCATTATTTTCATGAGTTATTATTTTGGCTTCCATTGACTCTAAAGTAATTTGATAACCAGCTACCTGAGACCTAGCCCTTCTACAATTATCTCTTTCAGTTACATAATCTTTAAGCACTTTTTGATAAAAATCATGACACTTAGAGCATACCTCAGAGATAGGGGGTAAACTTGGTGAAGTAGCTACCATAGCGAGCAGAACAGGTTCTTCTTCACTTTCCATGCTCCAATCAAAGCTTCCAAGACCATCTCTAGATTCCAAAGCAGCAAATCCTGGTTCCTCATCAAAAGTTGTGCTCCAATAAACTCTTCCACTGCGACCATTGAATAGGTTACTGGTTCATCATCAAATTCAGCACTCCAGTCAACCTCTGATAGATTTTCTTGAGCAACCAAAGCTTTTGGTTTTGATTCAGTAACAGGAACTTCTCTAATTTCAAGATTGGGTTTCTCAATCATCCTGCTTGCCTGATATTTAGCAAACTTGAATTCCCTTGCAAAGTGTCCAGTTCTTTGACAATTCAAGCATTCAATCTTGGACTTGTCAAATGTTATACCCTGTTTAGACTTGAAGTCAATGCCTCTTCCTGTTTTCTTCATGAACTTCTTGATCCTTGCAGTGGTCATAGCAACTTGCCATCTTATGTCAATTTCTTCTAGAGCATCCTCTTCAATTTGTGACAAACCTTCTTCATAAGTGACAGGTAAAGTGGCTTGTTGAGCGAAGAATGAGCATACAACTTCATCAGAGTGGATGGTGTGTGTAGGTGATGATGTGGGGGTTGTCATGGTTGTGCAAATATTCTGTTTTTCACCAACAATACTTTAAATAGGATAAGCAGTACTTTTAGTGGAAGTACTGCCTCTCTTTTCAGAAGACACAAAAGCAATACTATGTGATTTAGAACTTTTTTGACCATTCATCTCATGCTCATAGACCTTTAAATTGTTGTAGAGATCATCAAAGTCCATAGAATCCAAACCAGATTGTCCTCTAATCATAGTAGCGACCACATGCCATACAGATGGCAAACTTCTTAAGAACTTCAAATTAGCATCTTCAACAGATACCTTTGCTTCATATAACTCTAGCATACTAAGGAGATTTTGGAATCTATCATAGGCAGCATCAAGACCTTCTCTTTCTTCAACTTTGAAAGTTTCAAACTGTTGCTTCAACAGGTTTCTATGCATCTTCTTGGAAGCATCATTACCTTCAAATCTTGTCTTGATAGCAGCCCATAGTTGTTTTGCATCCTTAGCATCATGAAACTTTAGCAAGTAACCATCAGGAATAGCAGACAGCAATATGTTGAGAGTCTTCTCTTAAATTCTTTTTGTAGCTGCTGGCAAGGTAGGCATAGGTGGTTTAGGTTGTCCTTCAACTGCAACAGGCTCTTCAAGAATGACATTACCATTGAATATCACATCCCATAGTGCATGGTCTGTAATAGCATTGTACTGCCTCATCTTCATGCTCCAGAGATCATATTCTCCCTTCTTGATGATAGGAATTCTGAGTGAGGTGATGGATGGGAGTGGTGTAGCTTCAGTCGACATCTTTAGGGTTTGTTGTTAACTAGGTTTTACGGGTTTCTTCTTAATCAGAGTTTCCACACAAGCTCTGATACCACTTGTTGGATCGATATACTCTGACCAAACTAACTATGTAGCTTGTAAGGGCTTAGCAACCTCAGATAAATCCTAAATCACTAACAATGAAACACTGATATAACTTTACTAAGTATGCGAAAACTACTTCAATAAAGCTAAGAAGAATAACTTTAACTTCAACGATTTTATTAATACTTTGAACCTGCTTGATACACAGACTCAGTAACAATCCCTAATAACTCTAATATTCTCTCTAAAGTCGTATTCTAAGAACGTATCTCTAATGCCAATCTAGGGGTCCTTTTATAGGCATAAGGAATACCCTAGTCGGTTTACAACTCTAATTCTTGTACGACAAGTAATACTAAACTAAGAACATTCTAGATAAACATTACTTTCCATAAAACATTCTATTATAACCGGCTTTAAGCTTTGCAGTACTTTGACATTAACAGTACTTTGACCTTCACATAAGCAGTACTTTGACCATCTTTAGTACTTTCATCTTCAGTACTTTCATATCCCAACAAACCCTTTTGTCCTAGCCAAGCTTACGACATACATTGTAATGTGTAAAGCTTATGGGTATGAACCGTCATTGACTATGCTTAGAGGGTTTTTGAATTTGTACCCTGGAGGAGACTGGTTAACATTGGCAAAAAGGGGTGAAAGGGATGTGCCCATTCTCATAGATAGGCCTTTTACGAATATCAAGAATTGGAAGGGAAAGTTATTTTGTATCCAAAATACCATTGTTCCCCACAATTCCATGCGTTGCTAAACCCCAAATTTCAATATGATGAAAAGAGGTTTAATGATCCCTTGCCTTATACTGTGAGGAGGAATCCCATGTACCAGCATCTAGCTCGTCATCCAGCTGATTGTCAAACATTCCCTGAGCCAATACTGTTTATGGCTGGTCTTGCTGAAAGCTAGGAGGGATCTCCATTGCACCCTGAGATTTTTTGTTGTGGAGAAAGTATGTAAATTTTTAATTAAAATAAGAGATAGGAACTTATCTTACCGATATTCATCTTTTTTCTTCCTTTTTGCAGAAATGTCATTCAGGAATTTTGTTGTTGCTGGTGGTGCAAAGGAAGTAAGCTTTATCCCGAAGGATCCCCAAGAGGTTAGCTATGGTGTGGGCTCTCCTTCGGTGTTTGTGAACAACAATGATGTTGATGCTCAGCCCATCGAACATGTGTCATTTGCTCCTCCTTTAAAAGAGCCTATAGATGTCGAAGACGAGCTAGTGGAGAATGTGCCAGACTCTGATGAACCTGACTCAGAGGAACATTTAGCTATCGTAGGACCCTCCGGCATTGGTAAGAGAGTCCGAAGATGGAAGGGTACGAACGTGAAGGCTGCTAAATCTGCATCAAAGAGAAAGCTTATCCTGCCCACTCAACCCTCTCGAACTACCCGGCAGAAGAGTGCCTAAGGTAAGGCTGTGGTGTTTCCAGCCATCGAAGGACCCAACACAAATGATATCCATGGTAAGGTTTCTTTCCTGTTACAAAGTGTTAGATGCAAATAATAACATATAAACAGGTTTATTTATGCTACAGGACTCCCTGATACGAAGGAGCTTTCATCCCCCCTAGCTTGTCATTTACTTGTGGTGTGTGTGATGATGCGCTATTCCATCCTACTTTTAATATTTATAAAACTTATATAACTTAGGATAGACACACACTAATGGGCAGAGAACCCGATGAGATGTAGTAAAGCCTTAGGTAAATCCGAGTATCGTCCCAAGAGAGCTGTGACCTTGAAAGAACTAAGATGATTAGAAATGATATTGATAATATCTGGTATGACAAAGTTGTTATAATCATTCTATATACTATTAACCTACTTACACAGACACCAAAAATTTAGGGAAAAGAGATAGATAAACGAAGCTTAATAAAGAATACAAATATGAATGGATTCCCGATATCGAGATTCAATATAGTGGTTAATTATCACCAGACTCCTTTGGTCGATTCGTCATGGCCTATGGTTCTTAGATTCCTCACCAAGATGAGCAGGTCACCCGGGATCATTCGGCAACCTAATAGCAGTCATTAAGCACCATATCTACTAGATCTAGACGGTGGGAACTCGACCGTTAGGAACTTAGATTCCCCCTAACCTTTTAAGTACCTCCACTTGATAGGTGATCATTTGGTCAGTTCGCACACGAAGAGTGGTCGTACTATGGCCAATTCCTCCCATACTTCGCTATCTATCAGACTGGGGTCAGTTGGTCATATCTCCTAGCCCTATAGATACTACCAAGCTTATAATACTACCAAGGCTAGCGATCTATGAAAAGACTAGAAAATATCTATAAAGAATAATAGAAAATAACAAAATCATAAATGCAAACTTCGATTAATAATAAGAATTCATAATATAAGTTTTAGAAAAATATAAAATAAATTCAAACTCGAATACAATGGAAATAGTAGACGAGGACTTCATTATTAATGCTCCTAAACCATGCTTCTTCTTCTGTGTTTTGATCTCCCCAAACCCTAGAAGGTTTGGGAAAGGAGAGATGATAAAAAATGGTGAAACCATCGACTATTTATAGGCTTCGAACTAGTTACGGCGTAACCTTATTAGGCAGTTACGTCGTAAATTCTTTCAATCTTTTGTGTTTATCCATGGTTACGGCGTAACCTAAGCTAGGGTTACGTCGTAGCTTCTGAAATCCAATGTATTTCTTCATTACGACGTAGCCTAAGCTGAGGGCTACACCGTGGTCTTTGTCAAAATGGCGTTAATACATGATTACGGCGTAACCTAAGCTGGGGTTATGTCGTAGCTTCTCAGATCGAATGTAATTCATTATTACAGCGTAGCCTAAGCTGAGGGTGATGGTGTACCCTCCGAGTAACTCGAAGGACACTCCTCCGAGACGTGTCGAAGCCCTTCTATTCGAAGGCTCAAGTTAGGATTCCGAAATATCCATAGGCGTCAAACCATTTGTTGTCACAAAGGTTACCTCAGGGGAATTCACCATTCGAAGACCTAAGCCCTTCGGGGTATGGCTGACGAAGAAGCACTGGATAGGGGAACCTCCTGACTTGGTCAAACCCACGATCTCCCTCTCTCTCTTTGCTTCCCCGTCAAGTCTGAGAACGTGGGTCACTAAACCCTAGCGGTTACCCACAATCATGGGACGCCCCCATGATCTTCGACATTCATGCAGAAGTGCTCTCAACCTTATTTTATCAACTATAAATAGGTTGGACGGGCAATGGATTATGGTATGCTCATTTCACACTCATCTCTTTACTTACACACACTTATACAACCATAACTCATACTTACTCTCACGCCGGAGGTGATTTGCAGGGTCATACCCCTGCGTAATCACTTAACGTAGTGTTTCGTATTTCTTATTCTCAGGTGAAAGGCATGTCTTGGCTGGAACATACACCCCTCATACCTTTGATCATCATCGAAGCCTGGTAGTGCAACCTATTATACAATCAGTGGCGCCATCCATGGGACCACTACTATTAGTCCCGTAATCACCAAGTCCTAAAACCCTAACCAACTACACTACTTTTCTGACATGGAACCAGGAAGAGAAGATACACCTCCACCAGGTTTCTCTACCCTAGTCCCTCTCAACACAACTAACACTGATAATCTCGCCCCCATAACGGCCTCAACCTTTACCACACGATCTCGTTTGGAAACGACTCCAGTACATCACGGCTCAACATCCGCTAACCATATTCCAGATATTAGCCCCACCTTCGTTGAGGCAAACTTTGAGGCCTTAGATTCTTTACTAAGGGCTCATAAGAGGCATGTTTGCAACACTGAAATGCGAAGAGAGTTGGAATACTCCAGTGAGGAGTATGACGAAGAGATTGAAATAGAGGTGAGGCCTCGACCTATTAGCAGGGGGCGCTCGGCCCTGCGAAATGGCTCTCCCTCCATTATAAAGCCAAATGGAAGGACGATGGGTTTTCAAGAAGGACCCATAGGAGATCCGGGAAGAAGGGAAAGAATGCAAGGTGAAAGAAGGAGCGAGAACTCCAACGGAGGGTTGTTAGGAATTAGAAAATTCCATTGTGAAGATTCGGTCACCCCAAATATTATCTAGCATAAGTTAGCTCGTAGACTTGTCGTTATTTACGTTATTATGTAGTTAATTAGTTAGTCAGTAGCGTAAAATAGTTTAGTGCAACACCGTGGAGGAAGGACGGGTCTTTACCCACTGTATCCCTGATCTACAGGCCGATAGGAGGTCGTGTATTTGTAAGTATAAATACCCCTTCCATCCATGGAAGGGGTGGTGCTTCTTCATTAATCTAATATTCCATACTTTTGTGTAAACCTCTAGCAAGAACACCCTCTCTCTCTACTAACTCTCTAACTATGGTAAACATGTATTTTGATCATCCAAGACCACCCGAATCATCAACACAATAAATATTATGATCCTACAATTGGTACCAGAGCCAAGGTTATTGTTTTGTGTTGATTTTTGTGGTTTTGTTACATGATTTTAACTGGTTTGAGTATGATTTGTGGTCTCGAATATTTTTTCGAGTTATGTGGTAAAACTGTTTTAACAAAGTTTTTGTATTCGTTTTGGTCATCAAGTCATCTGGTTCATCAAGTTTATATCTTACTTGTGTCTCTTCTTGGTCCAAGTCAGTTACCATATTATTTGTGACTCTTTGTACTAAACTGGTGAAAGTTATGTGGTCAAAATGGGCAAACAATGAAGCAGTTTTATGCATTTTTCTGAGTTTATATGAATATGGTCAGGTTCTAAGGTCTAACTGGGTCAAATATGTCACATGCTGTTTTTCTGGGTTTGTTTGAATATCATCAAAAAGTGGTCGAAATACTCATATATTCATGTTAGCGACTTGTTACATGTACTCGTGGCGACTTGTCTTTACAAGTCGTCTAAATTCATTGCATAAGTGTAGCAAGTTATGCTAGCGAATTGCTTAATGAAATCTGTAGCGACTAGGTGATTTGTTGACTTTCTTTAAAGTCAATAGCGACTTGGTTTGAAAAATTGAGTGGCGACTTGGTTTGGAAGTATGATTAGCGACTTTTGTTTGAAGAGCTAGCAACTTTACTCATGGTAGCGAATTAAGACAAGTAGCGAGTTGACTCTTTAGTCAACTCAAGTCAATGGCGACTTGCATTAAAAGTCAATAGCGACTTGACTTAACTCGCTAGCGACTTGGTTCATGACTCTCTAGCGACTTGGACAGAAAGGAGATGAAGAAGAGTGTGACTTATGACCAAATAACATGAACCAATATATTCATCAAGACCACAGTTGGATCTATCAACTTTCAACCATTCACCAAGACTTTCATCATAGATCTCAAGTGATAGCTTGTGTACATCAATATTTAATAAGACCTCGAAGATCCAAGTTCACAAACTAACTCATCACTGATCCACTATTACAATAACCTTATACGAAAATGAAATGAATATTTAAAATCTCAGACTTGCTCGGGTTATTTAAGCCACATCTAAGCTTCAAATATCCAAAACCCGTAACAAACGCATCACAAATTTCTCTTCATGAAAGTATCATCTTTCTATCCGAATCAATAAAGAAGACTACTATAACAATATTGTTGTAATACCATTCTTTCATTCGTTATCTAACAGAAATAAATTCATGGAGAGCTATCAAGAATTGATCTCAGTTTGATTCGTGTATTATACAAGATATAATGACTCAGGGTCTTTATACACGAATTCTAACCATCATTGATCAAAAGGCCAAAACAATTAATCTCAGATCTACTCGTGATTATCAAAAAACCTTTGAAGGTCCTATCACGAAATTAATCATCATTGATTCTAATGGAAGTCAAAGCTTCAAGATTAATGTTCGAAGGTTAAGAATGACCAAAACAAGTGGTTTTCATCATTTCTTTGTTTCGTCTAATGTCAAATCATACCAAAACTACAAGAATGATAAACCTACCCGTGTTGTTCTAAAGATATTGAAGCCGTTTCATCTTCTCGCTGCCATCCCTGTGGCACTATCGACTCAAACCATCCCTGTGGTGAGTGATATTTGCGTACATTCTTTGGAAATGGAGTGGCAGACTTGCACTCTAAGATTAGGGTTTCGAATGTTTTGGATGAATGATTTAAAAAGAGGCGTCTGGTAAATATGATTAGGGTTTGTTGATGAGTTATGATAGCAGAGTCAGTTTTGGGTAGCGAGTTGGTTGAGAGAAAATAGAGAGGCGGACATGTTATATGTGAGATTAGGGTGAGATTAGGGTATCACTACTGTCTTTATACTCACGCATTATTAGAGTTAAGATCTTTTGATTTCAGTGTGTGTCATGGGCCTTTGAGATGTGGTAACATGCTTGGGCCTAATCTGCTAGATATTTCGTGATCAATGATTGGACATGGACTGAATGAGTATGATTGAACTTGGGCCCGAACTTTAGTGTTAATGGATTTGGTTTTCTGCTTGTGGGCGGGCTTATTGGATCAAAAGCTATTTTTAATGAATCGAAGATTTTTTGTGTGCATTACTCGGCTATGTGACAATACTTCTCATTATAATGTGTTATATGAGGCTTGGACTAATTGGTCTATGATTGAAACCGGATATGAGCTTAAAGTGTTATGTGTGGATTTTATTTGTGCTACTTGACCTCAATTGAAACTTGTGTATGTGATGGATGTGATTGTGAAATGGGCGTTTCAATCAGCAATTATGATGAGTTAAATGATACCAAAATTTTGAATGCAAGATTGGATTTTTGTCAAATCGGGTACACAACCTAAAACAGGCTTGAGTGATATTAGAGTATGACGGAATGGATCGAGGTTATTACTTGTATTAGTTGGGCTGCGTGTGATTCCCTATTGGACTTGAGCTAATACTTTGGACCAGAGGTGGTATTAATAATTTTCATCATGGGATGCAAGTCGTGATTTTTTTTTGAGATGTGCAATTTGATTGAAGAGATTTGTCAATGAGATTTATTGAAGAAATTTGATGATGAGTATTGGTATGACGATAAGATTTGTTGTGGTATGGGGATTGTTATTTGGGTTTATGCATGTTCACTGAGCTTATTATGTCTCGGCTTGAATTGCTTATTGAACAAGATTGACTATGGGGTTGTTTGTTCGGTATGTCGTATTGGAATTTTAAGTGAGGTTTTCTGGGGGTGTTTACTTATTTTCGTCTTCTTTCTTTCTACCCTTCAGCGAAGATGACTTGTTTGGGCATATACAGAGTGTGATAAAGACTTGGCTATTTGATTACGGTTGTGATTCTTTCTAGCTTAACCCACAACGTAATTATCACTTCGGTGTCTCACGCAATTGAGAATACGTCAAGAGGTTTTTGTACATTGTGTACACCGTTTCTTCTTCACAAGGATTAGTACAAGTTTAAGTAGCAAATCTGAGGAGTTTTACTTCATGATCAAGTTTGACATATCGGGTGTACTTCACCAAGTGGTCACAGCAACAACCGACAGAATGCGTGTATGATGTGCTTACCAAAGTGTTTATTGGATGGTTGATGGTATTTTTGATGTTGGATAATGAACCGTTGATGAACCGCTGCATGTTCCCCTAAAACAGATATTCACCGAAACCAAAGTTGTCATAACACATTCAAGCTAACATTGTTTATGGTTTTGTCTTGATTTTGTAAAATCCCGCGAAAGAACCTATTTCTCGGTTTAAATCATAGACTTGTAAAATCCCGTGACAATGGAAACATCCTGGTAATAGTATAGTGCATTCCCGGATCTATCTTACGGTTTATTCTTGGTTTTGTAAAATCCCGCGAAAGAAACTATTTCTCAGTTTAAACCATAGAATTGTAAAATCCCGTTTTGATGGTACCATCCTAGAGAAAGGGAAAGTGTAATTATGGATCTTCTGATGCTGGTGCTACGGTTTCTGCTTCGAAGAAAGGATAAAAGGGTATGCTTCATAATTTGGATGTGTGTTTGGATTTTCGTCATGGCAGTTTGGTTCTTTCATGGTTTTACGGGGTGATGTGCTTTTAACCATGGTCGAGATGAAACCATTATCAAAGTTCGTTTAAAATGTCAAAGGAGGCTAGATTTGAGCAGTTAACCAGATGATGTGACAACGACGTTAATTCAGTATTATTTATTTGAGGTTGAAGTGAATTATCACGGGTAAGTGTACTTAGTATCTGAAGGTATCGGGGATGGATGGATGAAGATTCTTCATGATCCTTGTTCGAGCTTATTATCAAAAACAAAGACTTGGAAATCTAGTTATTGTTGGGTGTCTTTTACCTTTTCTTTTACCACTTGGGGGAATTGGGCTCTTACCACCACAAAATAGCTATCACTTAAAGGAGTTACGTTGTAGTGCTCAGTGTCACATTCAATTGTGGATTTTCAAGAGGTGATATACGTCTAATACTCGATGGTTGGTTGGTTGAAGAGTATAGAGTACTTAGAGATTCAAATGGGCATGAAGTCTCGGCACCGCTCTTTGTTCATATGTGCAAGTTTAAGTCATGAGTTCGGGTTAGTTTACTTCAGGGTTAAATTCAGCATATTGGGTTATCTCCATCAGCTGTCACGACAAAGAGCTTACTGAATGATAATGGGGATGATTACATGTCTTGACAAAAGAGATGATGAAAAGAGAGAGATAATGACGTATGAACACAACAGTTCATGCCTCGTACTCTAAAGAAAAGAAAAGTGTATGTTTCAGTGCGCTTTATCTTCCAAAGAAGAGAAATCTTCTTATGACGTTTGAACACTACAGTTCATGCCTCGTTCTTAAAGAAAAGAAAAGTGTACGTGTCAGTGCGCTTTATCTTCTGAAGAAGAGAAATCTTCTCTATTATGACCATTCTCATCAACATGCTTCATACTTCTTCCATGCGCTTCAGTCATCAAGTGAATCGGGCTACTGTTGATTGTTTTCTGATTCCACTTTCTCAACTATAATGACGATGGCGACATCCTGTGCTGATTTTGCGGGGGAGAAGTGTGAATAGACTACATTTGGATAATGTTCACTTGTTTAATCAAGAATGGCATCTCCGTATGCAATTCTTGAGGGGGAGAAGAAGTGTGAATTTTTTGCATTGTTGATTGATATTTGAGAATTAATGGTCATACGGCTCTAAACTCATGTAAGAACCGAGCCTCTTCTTATCGTATCGGGTCATCTTTACATGGAGTTTTCTCTCTTCTAAGAGCCGTTGGTTGACATCTTCACTCGGATTGATGAGTTTATCGACAAAGTGCTTCCAGTTAATGCTTCACGTATACATCAACATGATGATTCCGAACAATCTCTCTGTTCTTGTTTGATGTGATTGGTAGTTTGGTGTTACGATCTTGTGTGTTCGTTGCGGCCTGATTGCTGATTTCCTTGATGAACATCTTTCTGTTCTTGTTTGATTGGGAGGGATTTTAGTTAAGGGGATTTGCAAGATGTAAGTTGATTGGGATGCTTTTTGGTGAGATGCTTTTTAGTGTGAGTTGAAGATGTTAACTTTCTATTCCCCAACTGGAATCTTGAAGAAGGTCGAGTCTGCAGTCTGTTCTACATTTCCTGCTACATGTTAGAAGACTAAAGACGAGTTGCATTTAAAGATCTAAAGACTTCTTCTTATCTCGGGCATGTATCAAACAGATTGTCGGTTTAGGGGAGAGCACTAATTGGGGGAGAGTGATATGTCGAATTTAAGCCCCAATTAGACTTGCTCACATTCTTCAGCAAGTTGATTCTCACAAAGACTTCAAGTATTCTTCTCAAAAGATTTCAAGTATCTGGGCTTACAAAGTGTTGCTGATTCTGAAGTGTCAAAACCAGCAAGGGGGAAGGAGACACGCATCTAAACGCGAGTAAACTTGATGAAATTAATACTTCTAAGTGATTGAAGATATCTCGGGAAGACTAATGTCATTACCGCAGAGAAACTCAATGTTTGACTCAAGGCGTTTAGTGTTCTTATTCCAACTATGTGGGGGGAAGAGATGGAAGAGTTAGTTTCTGAAGATGAAAGAGGTACAAAAGTGTGTGATGATTTTGATGTTATCACAATCATCAGGGGAGAGAGATTGTGTACATTGGGGATGCTCAGCTACTTCACTTGAGGGCTTAATCAATGATTCAGATATATAATCACTTATTCCGGTGTTGACATCCGCAGAGATTGTCACCCGCAGAGATAATCAGTGATTCGGCCTTCCTCTTCAATGTTATCGGTTATTCTCTCTTTGGGCATTCGGGTACTTCGGGTTCTTGAGCTTCATACACTTTCTTCAGGGGGAGAGAAAAGTATACATCGGGGTTATTCTTTGGCTATTGGACTTAATCTGCTACTTCGATGGTATAAGTTTCTTTGTCTTTGGGTATATGTGTATTCGGGTTCGTGAGCTCTAGTCTAAGAGACTGACTGCATCAATTCGTCTACTTGGGGGAAGTGGTTTCTTGACAACTTGTGTTATGGATTGCTTCAGACTTCAGTGGATATGGAATCTGAGAAGATTATTTATATGTGGGATGATACGTTGTTGTTCTTCTATTGGATGATATAACCTCAAACGATGAATCACTATGATTATTCTTAAAAGGAGCAGCATGATCAATGATAATGGTGTGCTTCTTTGTGCACCTGGCTAAAGCAAGCTTGAAATAAAGCTTCGAATCTGCTCAACATAAGGATTTTCGGTTTGGGGGGAAGCTGCCAAAGTCTCTCTTTCTCAAAGGCTCATGTTCTATCTTCTATTCTGGAGCCTCGAAAGCTTTGGTGGTGAATGTTTAAGAGATGATGACTTCTATCTTCTTCAACGGGGCTGCTTGATATCCTTATCTCGGTAATCGTATCATCTTCCTTCTTAAACTATATCATCTACTCTATCATTGTAAATATTTATTAAAAAACAAAATACAAAAATATAAAACCAACAAAAACAAAATAGAAAAATATAAAATCAACAAAAATCCATAAAAATTTGAAAAATCAGAAAATACCAAAAATATTGTTTTTCTCAAGACATGTCTTCTGGTATCGATAACATCTGCGGTCTTAGAAATGTCATTCAATAATGGCACGGGACCATAGATGAAGTTCGAGCAGGAGGTGTAAATATTTCTTTCTATACATGTCTCTTAAAAATATGGCTTACAGTTATTTCAGACTGTAACCCGCGCTTCAAAAAATGGCTTGCTATTATTTCAGATAGCAACCCGTTCTTTTAAAGGAAGGAAAGTGTTGCGCTAAACCTATTTTCAAAATATTTCGTGCACTTATCCTAAAAACTAAACAAGGAAAGTATGTCGAAGGACTGCTGTTCCTACACAAATGTTTTTCCGTCTAAAATTCTTCAGAAAAATGTTTGGTGTTTTCAAAAATGGTGGTAAATGAGTTGCTTGTAAATCTATCAGATTCAGAGTTTTTTTGTAAAAAATTGAAAACTCGATTAATGACTTCAGCGCTTTTAATCTTTTCAGAAAATAAGTCATTGATTGAGGGGGAGAATGTTTTCAAATTTATATCATCTAACGGACTTTCTTAATTATCCTACGTGCTTATCTGAAAAAATATAATTGCCTATGTTGAAGGACTAGGTTTCTAGGATATGATTGTTAGGATTAGATGATTAGAGTTTGAGAAACACATTATTCCCATACCTTACATGATCTGATTGATATGTTGGATTGACTTTTATTAGTCGATTGCTGTTTGGGTGTTGTCGACCACCATATATCTGTATGTATGTTCACTAACGTATGCAGGTATATTGGTATAAAAGAATGTTCCCGATCCGGATCCCACAATTGAAGATGATTGGATGCCGAAAGGAAAGGGTAACGATATCTTGGGTTGACAAATGAAGAAACGGAGCTTAATTGGACTTCAATGGAGAGTTGGCATAAATGCAACGTAAGAGGTCTCACTGCATCAGCAGATGGTTTTCTTCTAAGTGATTGAAGAAACGGAGCTTAATTTGACCTCAGTTGGCATTCAAAATGCAACGTAAGAAGAAGTCTCACTGCATCGGCAGACGGTTTTCTTCCAAGCCCTACAGCAACAACGGAAGCTTCTCAACCACCTAATGTATCTTTGTACAGGACAAGTAGTGAATGATACCATTTTTCTAAAACTTTGAATAATATTGTTTTTGAAAATGGAAAAATATTGTTTTGAAAATAAATTGGACTAAATTTTGAAAATCACCGGACTTCATTTTATCAAAACATAAGTCACTCAATCATTGACTTATGTCATGG
Source organism: Chrysanthemum seticuspe (assembly GCA_019973895.1). Lineage (NCBI taxonomy): Eukaryota > Viridiplantae > Streptophyta > Magnoliopsida > Asterales > Asteraceae > Chrysanthemum > Chrysanthemum seticuspe. The sequence goes on along the minus strand of BPTQ01000009.1, from coordinate 51,789,785 downwards.
ATTGAGGGGGAGTGTGATTTAAAATAAAATATTTTCAAACGATATTTCTTCATAAAAGGTCCGGTTTGTACGAAACAAAGTGGTGATCTAAAGATTTAATGTTATGTCATGGTATGATTTTCTTTAAAACTCAAAGATCTGTCAAAATGAAATTTTTTCTGTTCTTGTTTGATTGTGAAATTGTTTTATTTTACTAAAAGATCTCTTAAAACAATCATACCTGATACTAACAATCTTTAATGTCTTAAATGGTCCTTATCTGTCATTTTTCAAAATCAAATCTTGCCACGTCTTTCCCCAAAATTTTCTAAATTATTTAAATCTTTTGGGATCACTAATCTCAAATGGTTTGAAATCTTTGATCAGGTGAGAGATCGTGATTTAAATCTCAAATCTGTTTTAATGGAATTGGTTTTAGTCCTTCAAAGGCACCCCTGCCTCCATGTGCCAAACTATTTCAATATACATACTGCACATGTTGAGGGGAGCATTTATCCAAAAAAACTAGATGAGTTTTTAAATCAGGCACATTTTCTCCCATGTTTTATAAACCTTATTAAATCACTTGGGATCCAAAATCTCAAAGGGTTTGATATTTTTGATCGGGGGAGAATTTGTGATTTAATAATGAAATTTGATAAAAGTTGATCGTTTTGATTCAGTTGTGCAGGCTGCTCTCTCATATGTGCTAAACGCTTTCGAACCTCGAAGCATATATTGAGGGGGAGCATTTTAAAAGAAAAGAAACTATCGAGGTGCAAATGCTTTTATGTTTTAATATAAAGTACCTTGATTGAGTTTTAAATGGTTTCTTAATGGCTTGTGTGATCGTAAATGTGCTTCAAAAGAACTCTTGCCTCTATGTGATAAAATGATTTCAAATATCCTGCGCACATATTGAGGGGGAGAATTTACCAAGAAAATCAAATGGCTTTTTCTATGAAAATTGTGATCATGAAATTATTTCAAAGAAATTATTTCAAAGAACTCTTGCCTCCATGTGCTCAACAATTTCAAATCATATGCACATGTTGAGGGGGAGCATTTCTAAATGATCAAAACTATTAAGGTACAAAATGCTTTGATCTCGTATCACAAGTACCTTGATTGATTTTTCCAAATGATTTTTCAATTGGTTTCATGAAGGAAAGAACTGTACCAAAAGACCGACCAGTTTACTTTATGCATGGAGTTATAAGGATGGTGAGGTTAGGTATTAGTTCCCACGATCCGCCAGAACCGGAGGGATCTACCCAGGGACAATCCACTAGATAGTGTAGAGTCCTTAGGTATATTGAAAAAAAGGAGAAAAGTGAGATATGGGAAGAGTGTCGAATGAGACAGAGCTAGAATTGGAATAAACCCAACAAGGTTCTAGTAATGAAGTCTCGGTAAGCACTGAAGGGGTTGAAGAATGAAAAAGAACTGAATGTGAAAAAGAGTGAAAAGAAATACCCCTCCATCAATTCAACCTTAGGGCAGAAACCGGGTTCAATACATATGCTACTGGTTGTTACTAAGGTAACACTGGTATTGAAGACAAGACGTCATGGACCCAGTGACGCACTGCACTAAACTTCCCAAGCCACTCAAGTTCCTCTTAAAAGGGCTTGTTTCATTCTCACGGGGAACCGACATAATCTATCGACTTTCTCTTAAAGATTGTTGATATTGAAGAAGGAGACCCTCTCCCTAGTCTCCGGCACAGGAACCAAATGTGCACTATTGAGTCTAGAGCCAAGAGATCATCCACAATATCTCGTTAGGACACTAAATTCTTGAAGACTTGCTGTTTCACACAATGTGGAAAGTAAGTATATATTAAGAGTCCTACGCATTATCCTTGTGGTATTGCCAGAACATCCGAGTGATATGTAAAAATATTCACAATGAAGATGGAAATACTTCTAGAGCCAACATGAAACAAGCTCTTGGTGGGTGACATGTGAGATCTTTTCGTAAGATCAAGCTTGTGACAACTGGATAGAAACGATGGGGAGATTCAATCTTGAATCAACCTTGGTCCAGGAATGGAATTGACGAATACTTTTGGAAAAACCATTCGATGTGCAAATCTTCTTTTCTCTAGCACATCGAATGTGTATTCATTTTTCAAATTCAAAAAGTATCTCTGATTGAAAAAATGCTTTTGGAAAAACCGTTCGATGTGCGAATCTTCTTTTATCTAGCACATCGAATGTGTATTCTTTTCAAATATAAAAAGTATTTTTGATTGAAAAATTGATCTTTCTCATAAAACCTTCGTTGTATTGCAAAACTCTTTCTTCAATCAATACGCGATTGTTTTTCAAATCATTTTTCATCAATCAGTGAATCTCAATTCGCTGGTTCACTCACTCCGTGTTGTCTTCTTTGAGACGTTCCGGTTTGAGAACAGCTAGAACAGCTGCGAAACCCTGTCAAGGAGATTCTTAGGAATCCTACCTGATCACAGGCAGTACTTGTACTGATCAACGGGGAACCGTGGGCCGTGTACCTCATTTCAACGAAAGTGATCAAAGACACTTTCGTGTGTTTATGGCTAACTGTTGTTTGCAGGCACATTTGGACGGTTGCAGCTGATCAGAATTGAGGAGTCAATCCAAAGCCGCATGCTCACAGCATCCACATTTAATTTGAAGAAATCATGACTGGTGCATATCTACATAACCTGGTTCTGATATTTTTATATTATGCTTCTGCTTCGCTGCTGCAAATATCATGAACCAGTAAGGCTTCCGCTACTCTGATGGAAAGATGTCATGATTCAAAAGTGTGAGCATGTCGGTCCAAAAGTCACAACTTCACATGATGGCAACACAATAAAGGGTGATCCAGAGATTTAACGTGGCTGATGATCTCAATGAAAGCTCGAAGATCATCAAAGATGTGGATCAGTTAAAGGCCTCCACTAAAATTACAATATATGCGGACTATGAAGTGTCACTGCTTAAGCACAAAGATTGAAGAATTGAAGAATTGAAGTCTACGAGCTCATGAACAAAGTCAAGAATAGAATGCTAGGATTCAAAATGTAAAACATGGGGTGACCTCCCTTAGGGGGAGATTGTTAGGAATTAGAAAATTCCATTGTGAAGAGTCGGTCACCCCAAATATTATCTAGCATAAGTTAGCTCGTAGACTTGTCGTTATTTACGTTATTATGTAGTTAATTAGTTAGTCAGTAGCGTAAAATAGTTTAGTGCAACACCGTGGAGGAAGGACGGGTCTTTACCCACTGTATCCCTGATCCACAGGCCGATAGGAGGTCGTGTATTTGTAAGTATAAATACCCCTTCCATCCATGGAAGGGGTGGTTCTTCTTCATTAATCTAATATTCCATACTTTTGTGTAAACCTCTAGCAAGAACACCCTCTCTCTCTACTAACTCTCTAACTATGGCAAACATGTATTTTGATCATCCAAGACCACCCGAATCATCAACACAATAAATATTATGATCCTACAGAGCAACCCAGTAGGAAACGGAGGAGTAAATCTACCTCCTCTTCTAGCTGCCCATTTAGGAAGAGAAGGGATGGGGAGTCCAGTACCCCCCTCATATTTTTCGAGCGTCGGAGGCCCTCCTCCATACTCAGGCATGAATCAGTTACCCCCTCCTGCTCAAACCTACAACACTTACCCTCTGAGTGGTTCACTCCCCAACCAGAGTTACCAGCAAATGCCCTATGGACACGTTCCTACGCAATCGATGGGTGTAAACCCTTCGTACCAACCTTCTACTATTTACCCTGCCTACACACAGCCATTTCCTAACCCATATAACCCTACACCTGTTTATCCACCTCCACACAACCCGTACTACACCGAAGCCTCTGGAGCTTACACACCTTTCGCGAAGTGGATCGAAGACTACCCCCTACCTGACGGTGTAAAGATGCCTACTCACATAGGCACCTACGATCGAAAAGGCGACCCTGATAACTTCCTCCACTTGTTCGAAGGCGCTATCAAGATGCAAAAGTGGGTCATGCCCGTAGCATGCCACATGTTCACTTACACGCTCTGAGACTCCGCGAGAATATGGTGGAATGGACAGAAGTTGGGAAGTATTGTAAGTCTAGACGACCTTAAGGCTAAGTTCCGATCACACTTTAGCCAACAGAAGAAGTACACTAAGACCTATCTAACCGTGCACACCATCAAGAAAAGGGACAACGAAAGCACAAGGGCCTTCGTTACGAGGTACACCGATGAAAGTTTGCAAATTCTGGGTTTGCATGAAGATCAGAGGATCTCAGGTTTTGTACATGGTCTTCGGACGCAAATCTTGGTGGAATTCCTATCCACCGATCTTCCCACTACTTACAAGGCACTGATGGAGAAGACTTACACTTGGATTGAGTCCAAAGAGGTAGCAACAAACGGGGCTCCGATAGAGCAAAAAGAAGCTTCTAACAAATTCTCTCGAGGGTCCTCCTAGGAAGGATCCAAGAACAAGAAGAAGAACAGAGACCGCTTCACTCCATACAACAAGGGTTCGAACCATGGACTCTTGGCGAACTTATTCAAATCTCCCAGGGAGATTCTGGCTACCGAGAAAGCCGCAAAGTCTTCGATCCACCACCTCGGATGACAGCACGAAGCAAAGCCAGAGACATGTCCAAATACTGCCATTTCCATGAAGACCATGGACACGACATGAACAACTGCAGAGAACTAAAGAAGCAGATCGAAGAGGCGGTACGGTCTGGAAAATTAGCACGTCTGGTTAAAGGCATCAAAAAGGGAAAGGAAAAGTTCTCCGACACCCAACTGGGCGAATGGAAGGGGAACAAGAAGGAGGCTACGCCCACAGAGGCTCCGATACTAATGGTGCACAGGCACGATCCAACGTTGAAAAGGAAGGAAGCAGACGGGGAGCTGGGATGCGTAGGAGAAATAACCTTCCCTTACATCTTGGGGCAGACACCTTCGACTGATCCCGTGGTCATCAAGGTACGAATCTCAAACAGGGAGGTAAATCGAGTGTATATGGATTGTGGAAGCTCCTGCGAGATCATTTATGAGCATTGTTTCCTAAAGCTCAAGTCATCCATACGCTCACGAAGGGTGGACTCGAAAACACCACTGGTAGGGTTCTCCAGCGAACACTCATGGCCCCTGGGAGAAGTACCGTTGGAAATTACCATAGGCGAAGGCCCCTTATCCCGCACGGAAACACTCACCTTCGTTATAGCCAGGTCAGATTCTCCTTATAATTTGTTAATAGGGAGAACAACTATGCAAAAGATAGACATTGTTGTTTCCACCATACATGCTGCTATTAAGTTCCAAACCCCCTTCGGAGTAGGAACTGCTCATTCTAATTATGGGGTGGATAAGGGTGTATATGGTGTCAAAAAGATCAAAGAAGAATCGGAGGAACCTCCGATAGCAATTCTAAGCTGCACAGATGCGGAGGAGCGAGTTTTAGTTAACCCTAGCAAACTTGAACAAACGGTGGTAATAGGAAAGCAACTCCCGGCGAATTTCAAGGCGAAGCTCACGGAACTGTTGCGGACTAACCTTGATGTTTTTGCTTGGAAATATTCTGACATGACAGGGGTACCAAGAACATTGATGATAGACGGACAGTCCTTCGGAACGGAGCATAAAATCAATGAGTACAAACATCTTGAGCTGATAAAACAGAAAAGGAGAAGCCTAGCCCCCGAAAGAAACGTTGTAGCCTGAAAAGAAGTTGATGAACTCACACAAGCAGGCATCCTAAGGGAATTTAGGTACCAAACTTGGGTAGCCAACCCAGTAATGGTCAAAAAGAGCGACGGAGGATGGCGCATGTGCGTTGACTTCAATGACATCAACAAAGCATGCCCGAAGGATTGCTACCCCTACCAAAAATTGACTGGAAGGTAGAATCCTTGGCAGGCTTCCGGTTAAAATGCTTCTTAGATGCCTATAAAGGGTATCATCAGATCCATATGGCAAAGGAGGACGAAGAAAAGACAGCCTTCTACACAAGTAAAGGTGTCTACTGTTACAGAAAGATGCCCTTCGGATTAAAGAACGCAGGGGCCACTTACCAACGTCTCGTAGATAAAGCCTTCAACAAAAAAATAGGCAGAAATCTCGAAGCATACGTTGACGACATGGTTATCAAAAGCAAGACGGAGGAGGACCTACTCCTCGATGTACAGGAAACCTTTGACCAGCTTCGGGCGATTAACATGAAGCTGAACCCTAAGAAATGCTCCTTCGGTGTCGAAGAGGGGCAATTCCTAGGGCATTTGATCACTAAGCAGGGGATAAAGGCTAATCCCTCCAAGGTCAAGGCGATTACAGATCTCCAAGCCCCTAAGTGTCTAAAAGATGTGCAGAGCCTGAATGGAAAGCTGGCAGCCTTAAGCCAGTTTTTCTCGAAGGGGGCTGATAGGTCCCTACCATTCTTCAAAACACTCAAGGGATGCATGGATAAGAAAACTTTTCAGTGGAGTCAGGATGCTGAAGCTGTCTTTCAGAAGATGAAGGAGTTCATCGAAATCCTTCCAACACTTACAGCCCTAATCAAAGGCGAAGTGTTGTTCATGTACTTAGCAGCCTCAATGGAGAGTATTAGCGCAATCCTTATGGCAGAACGAGACAAACAACAGATCCCCATTTATTTTGTCAGCAGGGTCCTACAGGGGGCAGAGATCAACTATCCAACATTGGAGAAGTTAATACTAGCCTTAATCTACGCAGCAAGGAGGCTCCGACGCTACTTCCAGGCCCATCCAATCACAGTCTTAACCGACAGGCCACTCAAACAGATCTTGTCGAAACCCGAAAAGTCTAGGAGGGTGGCTAAATGGGCTATTGAACTAGGAGAGTACGAAATAGAGTTCAAGGGACGAAACTCTGTTAAAGGACAAATTCTCGTAGACTTCTTGGCAGAAACACCTTCCTAGCCTGACGTAGAAAAAGAAGAGCCCAAAACCAACCTCACTCTAGTACAGGCTGACTGGAAACTTTATACAGACGGAGCATCCAGCTCTGATGGTTCTGGAGCAGGTCTAATGCTGGTCAGCCCTGACGGGAAGGAGCATACATATGCTCTTCGTTTTGAGTTCGAAGCCACAAACAATGAAGCGGAGTATGAAGCATTGCTAGCAGGCCTACGATTGGCTAAATATATGGAGGTAAAAGCTCTCGTTGTTTTCGTAGACTCCCAATTGGTAGCAAACCAAGTGACAGGCTCCTATGAAGCAAGGCAGCCAGTCATCAAACAGTACTTGGAAAAAACAAAGGAGATGCTAGAGAGCTTCGACTCTTACACCATTCAACATGTTCGTAGGAATCAGAACAAGAAGGCAGATGCGCTAAGCAAGCTAGCTTCCATGGCCTTCGCTCATCTCACCAAAGAAGTACTTGTCGAAGTCTTACCTGAAAGATCTATCGTTCGCAAGGAAGTTTCAGATGTGGTTCACGAGGAAGGAGAGTCATGGATGACTCCAATCAGGGAATATTTGATAAGCGGTCTTCTCCCTGAAGATCCTAAGATATCAAGGAAGATTCGGGTTAAGTCCTCGCAGTACCGGATAATAGGGGAAACCCTATATAGAAGGTCATTTTTATCACCTTGGTTAAGATGTGTGGGACCCAAGCAGGCTATGAGTATTATCTCTGAAGTCCACGAAGGATCCTGCGACCTTCATGCAGGACCCCGCTCAGTTGTCTCGAAGATAATGAAATTGGGATATTATTGGCCTTCGATGCACAGAGATGAGGCAGAAATCATTCTCAAATGTAAAGCTTGTCAGATACACTCAAACGTTTAAAAGATGCCGAAGCAGGACATGACAAGTGTGACATCCGCATGGCCCTTCTCTCAGTGGGGCATCGATATCGTAGGACCTATGCCTATAGCTCCCGGAGGAGTCAAATTCTTGCTGGTGGCAATCGATTACTTTACTAAGTGGGTGGAGGCTAAACCCTTAGCCTTCGTCACGGGGAGACAGATCGAGAAGTTTGTATGGGAGCACATTGTGTGCAGATTCGGAGTGCCCCACATAATCATATCTGACACCGGGAAGCAGTTCGCCGAAGGAGTCTTCTACGACTTTTGTCAAGGGCTCAACATAAAGCAGTCTTGGACATCCGTCTACCATCCACAAGGTAACGGATAGGTGGAGGTTACAAACAGAGACATTGTCAAAGGGATCGAGAAAAGGCTGGGACAAACTCACCATGGATGGGTAGATGAACTCCCTCAAGTACTATGGGCCCATCGAACACACCCTAAGTCAAGCAATGGAGAAGCCCCCTTCAGCCTAACATACGGGACAGAAGTGGCCATCCCTTCGGAGCTAAGTGTACACACGGAGCGTGTGGCAACGTATGATGCCTCCCAAAATGACGAAAGGATTAGGGAAAACCTTAATCTGCTAGAAGAAAGAAGAGAAATAGCCTTTGATAACGCTACACGCGTCGTTCGGGGTCAAAGGAACTTCCTTTTCTTCGAGCAAGTTTTATAACACCCTAGGCAGTGAACCTAATCGTTGTAGTGTAGTAATTAGGGTAAGCCACGGGTATTGATATCGTTCTCTAGGGGAATAGGAATGCTAGTAGGGAGTTACTACGCTAAGGTTAAGGTTGAGGAAGATTATTTTTTATCTTTTTATATTTTATGAAAATGGAAAGGTACGAATCTCGGGTATTGGATTTGGGGGGTTGGTATTTCTACCGATTACTCTACTATTATCTAATTATCTAAACTAAGGTTGTGGGAGTCTATGTCTAATTAATGTGTGCTCGTATGATAGTTTAAAGATGTGTTTACTTAGTTTGTATTACTCCTTAATTATCTCCTATTGATGGTTGAGTGTCACGTCTTATTCCTAGTTGCGTTGTGTTTCTAAAGTTGTAGGGTATGCGTTTCTCCCTAACTCTTTGAACTTACCAAAGGGTCTTGTCTACAAATCCACTTAGAGATCATAGACTCCTACTCTAAGGCGCTCTTCGGATGGTTTAGACTACAATCACTCAGGTAATCATACTCTAGGGTTCACAAAGATGAATCAAGCATTAAGTACACAACGAATGACCTATCGCATTACTAGATCATTAATCAACTAAGATAAGAAACAACCAATCAATATTTAATAATTAAGTTTCATACTTCCTCAGCAAACACACAAATAAATTAGCCGGACATGGAGAACATGCAAGCATACACACAAATAATCAAAGACATAATTGAATTAATGAAGCAAAGACTTATCTTGGTGTAAGATAGGGTTAAAAACCCTAAAATACTGTACAAGACACCTTAGGTTCGGTTTTAGGTTTTTACTCCCAAGACTCTCCACACAAATACTGAAAAATTCGGATTCTATATATAAGATTACAATTGCGACGGCGTCACCTTATGTTTAGTGACGCCGTCGTGTCGCCGCCATTAGGGTTTCGTCTTGGCCACGTTAACCTTGCGACGGCGTCACCTTATGTCCGTGACGCCGTCCTCTTCAGCTTCTGACGTCGTCTGGATCGCATCTAGGCCGTCTGAGTAGCGACGGCCTACTCTTTCACAACTAGACGCCGTCTCTTGAAAACACGAGTTTTGAGTTCTGACCCGTCACAATAATTCTCTGACGGCGTCGCAAATAGCTCCTGACGCCGTCGCCTTCTACATTCAGCGACTGTGAGTGTCTGATTTCGACTTTGGCCATTTTCTTCATATATTCGCGCCTTTCTGTCCAAATAAGTGCCATTTCAGCATTTTGCCTTCACGAGACCTAAAAAGTGAAAAGGAACGATATTAAGCAATAACGGATACAAAAGTGATCAAATAAGGACTTAAACGACCCCTCAAAATGGTACCTTTTAAAACCTTATCAAATATCCCTACACTTGTTATTTGCTTGTCCTCAAGCAAATGTGCTTTTAGCCAATTAATTTATAAGTTAGGGGTCATTCAGCATTAATTCAAAACGGTCCACAACACATATAAGCCCCGCAAAAGTCATAACAAGCACGGAAATTACATACTAGCACCTCACATGGGGTGTTTGGATACTCACATCTCTCTCAGGTGTATAAATGAAATATAACAATATAGGAAATGGAAGATAAACACTCATTAACCGGTCCTAGTACATAGATTACCATAGGCTTGAGAATAGATCAAACCTCCATCGCTTTGGCGTAAGCACCTAGGAAAGACTATCAAAGAGGTCTTTTAAAGGGTTGTAACGTTAGGCTTACGGTAGGGAAATAAGGGTTTGGTGGGATAGGCTATTTAGTGGTGGTAAGTCAAAAATCTTTATGTTAACTGCATATGAAGAATGGCGTTGCTAAGCCAAGACTCGACACTCTAAACTCTAGATAACTGAAATAAACAAACATAAATTTAAAAGATAGATGTAGGATGGTAGCCCGTATGTTTTTTTTTTTTTTTTTTTTTTCGATTTTTTTTTTTTTTTTTTTTTCATACACTTTTACTCTACCATCCTCTAAGATAACATCAAAATACTAGGGATTTATAAGCATATCCCTACACTTGAGTTTTTATTACTCTAACACTAATTTGACCCGATTTGAAAAGATCAAAACACTTGGGGTACATTATTACGTAAACAAAGGGAATTTGAATTTAACGTTCCCTTCCCGTCATTTCATAAACTTTAACTTTTCCCATGAATCCCAATCATCCCAAAATTGTATACAAAGGATATGACTCGACTTAGCAACTTATGCAAGCAACTAGATAATTGAACTAAGGGTTTGGGGTGATAACAAATAATTGCACTAAAAGTGAGTGCATAAGGGGTAGGCTAAGGCGATTTGGGTGTATATTTGGGGGTGGGGTGTAAACAATGCTCTTCATTGATATTCCGGAAAAACCGAAATATCACGAGAACCGCGAAAAGGATAGGCTCTGAGGGGTTAACTAGGGGTATCGTGTACTAAAGATGAGTACAACGCAAAGGGTGTGGGGGAATTACTCAACCGATGTGGAAGAAGTAATTATATTACAGGTATCAAACAAGGGTTATCCTAATGCCTCTTATCATTTAGTTATTCCTAACTACACAAGTGTAGCCTTACTTGCGATCTCGGAATGCATCACAAAACAAGTTCTAGAATCTAATATACTACCGGTTCACACTCTAAGCATTAAAGATGAATGCTTTAATTCCTACTAATCTAAGGGCGATCCTCACATTTTGGGTGGAATTTGGGTGGTAAAGGGTTTTTGTGCTAATCATGCAACTTCCTATCCGTGAGACGCTTTTGTTAAGACTAATGGCCCACTCCTATATGTCATGAAAAATTTTAAATTTGGTGCCAAAATTACCCTAACCGACATTTTCTCATGGTTTATTACACAATCACAATTAGACAAAGCAAATAGTCAAGGATAAGCATAGTTTCAAAGTTCCCGTTTTATTTTCCCTCCCTACACTTAAACTGAACATTGTCCCCAATGTTCCCCGAAAGTATCAAAGTTATGATAATGGAAGGTAATTAAAAACGAAAGAAACTAATACTCCCCTGATTAGCTCGGTAGGATCCGTGTAAAGTGGTGGTTAAATTCTTTTCAAGAAGAATTTATGCGTGAAGAGCTCCTTCCAATCTTATGTAACTTCTTCTTGACAAACTAAACCTGCACACTTGAAGAAAACAAACGAAACCTTCGCGTAAAATCGGCGGTAATAATATATATAAGACTCGATTTAAACTAGGATATAATGCTTGTGGAATGGATGTTTACAGAATTTCTAAGAAAATTAAGACCTGGAAAATTCCAAAAATTTATAAGTAGCTCAGAAAACGAGAAAAAGTAATCTGATGTTTTTACTCCTTCCTGATGCCGTCAGGTTGCAATCCTGACGCCGTCAGGTTATCCTGACAAAAACTGGTCTGCGATTTTCTGGAAAAATTTCTGGAAAATTTACATCTTTAGAATCTGGAAAAATTTCTGCAAAACATCCATTATGACTCGATACAAGCATTTGACTCGAACAAACAAACATATATATCTTTTAGTTAATTGTTATTCTCATGTTTACGTTTCTTTTGAAAACGTGTGTAATCCTCCCTACACTTATCCCTTATGTAAAATACCTTTATATGTAATTAAGACGAAGTTAAAAACAAAATAAAGCATTTTTACAAATTTAAACACGAGGATAAACAATTAATAAAAGATATATGACACTAACAAGCAAACAATTAAGCATGGGTTGCCTCCCACGAAGCGCTTTTCTTTATTTAAGAGTCTTGTAGCTAGACTCATAGTCGTGCTCCTACGTACCGATATACGTAAGTCTATCCTCAACAATGTCGTAAGGATCAAACTTATCATTCAAGTTCCTAGTAGTACGTTCGGTTAAATATGCCTTTTCAAACATCTCACCATCGGGATCATAGATTTGTATCCTAATGTGCCACCTTCCATTACCATCACTAGGCGGTCTATTCCAATTCCACATGTGTTCGGATTTCTCAACTATCCACTTATTCATGACAAGGTTAACGGGCAAGCTTCCTAGGAACTCGGTCATCTTCCTAAATACTAAGGCGTCCTCGAACGGGTTCACTTCTATATCCCTAGCCAATTCTTGTTCTTGGAAAGTTGCTGCACTAGCAAAGGTCTTATCTAGGTAAAAAGGTCTTTGGGGGCCTATGATGTTCTTCTCAATCCAAGGTCCATATCGAGAAGGCTCTCTATCCAACCCTATCTCTTGTGGGATTTCCTCATCCTTATAGTATGTATGTTTTTTAACATCGTAAACGGATCTAGCACTCCCCTCTCCTACCACTATTTTGGACATCTTACAATCGATGATGGCACTAGCGGTAGCTAAAAATCCTCTTCCAACTAGTAATGGGCATGTCGGGTCCTTATTCATGTCGAGTACATGAAAGTCGGCCAAAAGAGTCAACTCTCCTACATGTACTACCATGTCCTTTATTATTCCAACCGGACGTGCTATACTACCGTCCGCTAATCCTAAGATAGTTTCCGTTGGTTCATTTTACCTAGGTTGAGGCTTCTATGAAGGGACAACGGAACGAGATTGATGCATGATCCTAAATCGGCTAAAGCATCGAGTGGCTTGGAAGTTCCAAGTCTACACGGAAGAGTGAATAGCCCGGGATCATCTAACTTCTTAGGTAAGTTGTTTCGCACAAAGGCGGACCCATGTTTCCCAAGCCTAAGTTCTAACTCATATTTTTCTTTTAAAGCATTATAATAAGGTGCATGAGCTAAGACTTCAAGAATTGGTTTCTCTTGATAGAGTTCCTTGTACTCCTCCTCTAAACTAGGTTTGGATTCTTGGCTGACGGGTTTCTCAGGAGTAGGCTTTACCAAAGGTGCCGGGCCTTGGTATTTCTTGGATGACTTGGAACCCTTTTTGATAGCATTTACCGAGTGAACCGTTGGGTGAGAGGGACATGGATGTGCACTTTCCCATGGTGAACTGGAATGTGAAGTCGATGCAATCGAATTCACTTTTGGGTTCTTAATGGTATCACTTGGGAGTGCTCCAACTTCCCGCTCATTGAAGGCTTTTAAGAGGGCATCAAGCTTGGTTGTCATCTCGCTCTGTTTTTGCTTAAAATCGGCTTCAAGCTTATTCAATCGAGTTTCTTGGGATGACAAAAATCTAGATGCAATTGCTTCAAGATTAGTGAGGTTCCCGGCATAAGAAGAATTGAACCTATTAGGCGAACTAGATGAACTTTGGGGTGTGCTTGAGTTTTGGTTCCACTTAAGATTAAGGTGATTTCTCCATGAGGGGTTGTATGAGTTTCCTAAGTTGTTTTGTTCGGGTTTGAAAGTGTACCACTTCTCTCCCGCTCCGTCGGTACGTATGGAGGCGTAGTCCGCAAAAGCTTGTTCGGAGAGCCTTGAGCAGTCACGAGTGTCATGGGGACCACTGCATAACTCACAAGGTAGAGTGATTTGATTCACTTGTCGTGAGGACTTAGGATTTTTGTAGGAACTCATGAGGAATTTAACTTGATCTTCAAGTTCGATCATCCTACGGTCGGGAGGAGGCAAGGAGATTGCCTTGACGGTTTTGGGCAGCTCACGGGGGTCATCCCAACTTTCGTTGTCATAGAGGGCAAGGTCCTCTATTATTTCCCATGATTCTTCTGTGGTGAGATCACTAAGTTTTCCACCGGCCGCTTGGTCAATGGATCGCTTAGTGGGAAAGTTGACATGATCATAAAAGATTTGGACTTGGAGCCAAATATCAATGCCGTGATGAGGGACTTTATGAAGTAAGTCCTTGAATCGGGTCCATGCTTCGTAGAGAGATTCACCTTGACGTTGTTGGAACATCAAGATGTCATTCCTAAGCTTAGTGGTTCTCCCCGGTGGGAAAAATTGAGCAAGGAAGCGAGAAGTAAGATCATCCCAACTTGAGATGGAGCCGGCGGGAAGTCGCTCAAGCCAATTACTAGCTTGGTCCCGTAGAGAGAATTGGAAGAGACGCAGGCGCGTGGTCTCCCGAGTAGTAGCATCAAGGTCGATGGAATCGACAATTTTGAGGAAATCCCTCAGATGCTGATTTGGATCTTCGGAACGAAGTCCATGGAATGCACATCCGTTTTGCACCAACCGGATGGTGTCGGATCGCAGGGCCGTAGCTTGGGCTTGGTCGGGAAGCTCAATGGTGTTCCTATAGCCTAGGTGGCTTGGTCTCGAGTATTCACCAAGAGTACGGGCTCTTGGCGGGTCATTTGGTGGTGGGTTGATGAAGGGTAGTGGGTTATCACCTTCCATGATGAGAAGTGATGGAATTACTAACAAAGGTTACGAAGAAGGGGGATAGACTAAGAGAAATCTAAAAAATAAGAAAAAAGTTTACTTGATAGGAATCAAGCAAAGAAACCTAAACGAGGTGGACTACTAACTAGCTATTCTATTCCCCGGCAGCGGCGCCAAAAACTTGATAACGCTACACGCGTCGTTCGGGGTCAAAGGAACTTCCTTTTCTTCGAGCAAGTTTTATAACACCCTAGGCAGTGAACCTAATCGTTGTAGTGTAGTAATTAGGGTAAGCCACGGGTATTGATATCGTTCTCTAGGGGAATAGGAATGCTAGTAGGGAGTTACTACGCTAAGGTTAAGGTTGAGGAAGATTATTTTTTATCTTTTTATATTTTATGAAAATGGAAAGGTACGAATCTCGGGTATTGGATTTGGGGGGTTGGTATTTCTACCGATTACTCTACTATTATCTAATTATCTAAACTAAGGTTGTGGGAGTCTATGTCTAATTAATGTGTGCTCGTATGATAGTTTAAAGATGTGTTTACTTAGTTTGTATTACTCCTTAATTATCTCCTATTGATGGTTGAGTGTCACGTCTTATTCCTAGTTGCGTTGTGTTTCTAAAGTTGTAGGGTATGCGTTTCTCCCTAACACTTTGAACTTACCAAAGGGTCTTGTCTACAAATCCACTTAGAGATCATAGACTCCTACTCTAAGGCGCTCTTCGGATGGTTTAGACTACAATCACTCAGGTAATCATACTCTAGGGTTCACAAAGATGAATCAAGCATTAAGTACACAACGAATGACCTATCGCATTACTAGATCATTAATCAACTAAGATAAGAAACAACCAATCAATATTTAATAATTAAGTTTCATACTTCCTCAGCAAACACACAAATAAATTAGCCGGACATGGAGAACATGCAAGCATACACACAAATAATCAAAGACATAATTGAATTAATGAAGCAAAGACTTATCTTGGTGTAAGATAGGGTTAAAAACCCTAAAATACTGTACAAGACACCTTAGGTTCGGTTTTAGGTTTTTACTCCAAAGACTCTCCACACAAATACTGAAAAATTCGGATTCTATATATAAGATTACAATTGCGACGGCGTCACCTTATGTTTAGTGACGCCGTCGTGTCGCCGCCATTAGGGTTTCGTCTTGGCCACGTTAACCTTGCGACGGCGTCACCTTATGTCCGTGACGCCGTCCTCTTCAGCTTCTGACGTCGTCTGGATCGCATCTAGGCCGTCTGAGTAGCGACGGCCTACTCTTTCACAACTAGACGCCGTCTCTTGAAAACACGAGTTTTGAGTTCTGACCCGTCACAATAATTCTCCGACGGCGTCGCAAATAGCTCCTGACGCCGTCGCCTTCTACATTCAGCGACTGTGAGTGTCTGATTTCGACTTTGGCCATTTTCTTCATATATTCGCGCCTTTCTGTCCAAATAAGTGCCATTTCAGCATTTTGCCTTCACGAGACCTAAAAAGTGAAAAGGAACGATATTAAGCAATAACGGATACAAAAGTGATCAAATAAGGACTTAAACGACCCCTCAAAATGGTACCTTTTAAAACCTTATCAGCCTCCATCCGAAAAGCAATACACAAACATAAGATCGAAGGCTACTATAACAAAAGGGTTAGACCTTCCACTTTCAAGCCTGGGGAATATGTGCTACGCCTCAACAGTGCAAGCAAAGAAGAGTACCAGGGAAAGATGGGACCAACTTGGGAAGGACCCTACATGGTAGCTAAGGCCTACGGCAACAGAGCCTACAAACTGGCCACTCTTCTTGGAGAACCAATCGACAGAACATGGAATGGTACGAACCTTCATAAGTTCTATGTTTAAGAAGTACTTTTACTTTTTTCTTGTAATTAGAAGCTTCTCAAGGGAAAGCAAACATTATTGGTAGTTGTCTTAGTTTTCAATTCAAGAATGATGTAATCCTCCCTACCAATTCAATGATAAATAAGACATTTCCCACAAATCTCTTGCTCCATTTCTTAAACACAAAGATTTGTTCAGCCAAGTCGTTAATGAGTTTCAATGTCGAATAAAATGGCTCAAGGTGTATTACACGCCTTATCATTTAAGCGACCTTTAACATTCACATTAACTCTCCTAGTAGTTTTTGGCGCTTGTAAAAATATATACAAAGTCATGCTACTTAAAGGATTTGAGATAGAGTGGGTCGCGACCCTCTGTCAATGATCAAATTTGGTAATTATATTCTTGGTGTTGTAATTTACACACAATGAGGTTGTTTAACCTTAGGTTGTAAAATTTAAGCGTCAGAAAAATGGCGTACGAGAAGTTAACAAAACAAACACAAATAATAACTAAGTGTCTAGAGGTATTCCCCCTACACCATACCATTCAAAATGAGGGCTAGTACCCTTGTACCTGCACGAGGAGCCTAAGCCCCAGTTAAATTATTTTTGGCCCATGGCCATACATCACAAGCATTCAAATTATTTAGAGAACAAGACACGCATTGTCAAATAAGATAAATTTTCTTAAAGGGTACATGCCACCCTTGAAACCAAATTACTGCCGACATTGCAGCCTTCATTCCTGCTTTTTTGGAGATGGAGTGGGGGATGGTTGATCTGAGACAGGCTTGGTAGAAATTGTCTTCTTGGTAGGAGTGGTAGGCTTCAACTTACGAGGCTTCTTGGAAAGGAGGTCTTCGAGGGGTGCCATAGGATCTTTGGTTGCTTTAGCAAGGAAGGAGTACTCTGAGGTTGCGAACGCATTTCCTGCCTCATCATACTCAGCCTTCGAAGTGGGACGGTAGCATTCAATCTTGGAAAGGTCCACATGCTTACCTGTTTTGGAAGCCTCCTCCAACGCCAAGCACCGTCCATGAAAAATGGCTGATTTTATGACCTTCCACATCTGAGTTCCCAATTCATCACTGTGGTAGCGCTCCATGGCTATGTAAGGCACCACCTTTGAGACAACCTCCGCACGATCCTTTTGCAGCATTTTATACCTCATCTGCAAGCCATCGACTTCCTCCCTCAACTTCACTTCTACCTCTCCGAGCCTAGCCTTCTCGCTCTCCAGACCATCACACTTCGCGTCAAGCACAACATTTTGACCAATGAGAGTCGCTACCCTACCCTCCTCTACCTTGAGTTTCACAATTTCGGTTGTCAACTCTTCAATTTTTTGACGGAGGTCTTGAACGAGAGGATTCTTCTCAAGGTCCTTCTCAATCTCATCACACTTGGCCTCTAATTCAGCATACTCCCAATCCCTATGTTTTTCCCTTTCCAACATAACATCCATCTCCTGCCTAGCCTTGGTCACAGCCCTAAGCAATTCCCTGGTCCTGGTCTTCAAGTGATTATCCAATACTGCCTGCCTCGCTACACCATTGTCATGCATATCACAAACCTTTTCAATGGACATATTATCCAACAAACCTTTCCATTGAGGAGGGGTGACATGATCCACAATCCGGTGACAGGCCAAAGCATTGGGGCTCCTTCGTTTCGGGAAGGCGTGCGACCAATACAATGTGTAAGGGTTAAGTTAACATTGACACTTATCACTTCACATGTTTTATAATTAAAAAAAATATTGCTTACCATGAACCTCCACGGATTCATCTGGTAACTCAAAGGCTGACTTTACAAACTTTCTGCCTTCAGCACTCTTTTGCTTCACAACCCTCGAACCGGAGGCAGGGAGGGGATTCTTCCTTTTGTTGGTAGACTTAACAGCCTTGGCTGCTGTTCCCTTTCTACTTTTCAACCTGTCAGCTATTCTTGTTGAACCTATAACATGGACATCCTCATCCGCAGGATCGTCTGAGTCAGCAACATTGTCAACAAGTTGTGAAGGACCCTCCAATGAAGCTTGAGGGGGTGCCGATGCAATGGGCTCCGAAATTCGGAGTATCTTCCTCATTGTTGTTCACGGATGTCGAAGGAGAGCCAACACCATACGACTCTTCGGCCTTATCAGCCGGCATAAAGCTTAAATCTTCATCTAAATCTTGGTACATAAAGTTTCTGAATGACATCTCTGCAAAACAGAAATAAGAAGAAATAAATATCAGTGCTACATTGGTCCTACTTAAATAGAAGTAGATAAACATACTTTGTCCTTGGTATATGATAACAGGCTTCTTGGGAGACCCCTCCCAGCTCTGGGCAATCCCAGCCATGTATAAGATGGCTTCGGCGAACACTTGCACATCCACAGGATATTTGGCCAAACGCTGATAACAGGGATCCCTTCGCACCTCATATGGCAATGGGTCATTGTACCGTTTTGCATCAAACATATTTTCCTTATTCAGCAACTCTGGATACTTAGGGGGAACAATAGTGTCTTGCACATAGAAAAAGCTACCTTTCCAACCTGTTATATTGGTATACACCCTCCCAAACAGGTTTCGCACATCCGATTCAGGCCTTTTTGCTAAAGTTAACCAATTGCCCCCAGGATACAAGTTCAGAAATCCTCTTAAAACCTTTAATGTTGGTTCATAGCCGTATGCTTTACACATCACTATGAATGTGGTCAGTTTGGCGAAAACCAAAGGGGTTAAACCTAGAGATATGGACCTTGTAGTATTGCATAAACTCTAATATCAATGGGTGCAGAGGAATCCTAAGGTTAGAATGGCTAAATGCATATGTGTATAGCCCTACGAAACCTTGAGGAGCATAAAAAATACCATGATTTGACTTGGGTAACATCACTTTGTGCTCTGGTGGGATTGGGTAATCAGCTAAGTGATCATGTAACTCTTTTGCAGATAATGTACATTTTTGCTGTTTTATGATAAACTTGGAATCCATTTTTAACAAACAAAAGCAAGCTACAAGTGAGGAGGAAGGTTTACCTTTTGATTTCGGAGTAGTAGCGATCACACTTTTACTACGTGTATAAAGTGGCGGAGAGAGTAAAATCTTTTAGGGTTTCAACAACCCCTCCTTAAATATTGTTTTTACCGATTTCCTAGCCGCACACGTGTACCTGCTATTTACTCTTATCCGATCTCAATATTTTTAAATTTTAAAATAAGTCTTTTGGTCTCCGAGTAATATGGGAAGTTGTAATTCCTGTAGAGGGCAGCCGATTGGTTTAATTAGCATTAAATACACTTGGTCAGTTGCATAGTTATCTCCCAACTAGTATGATTAGCAGCAGGATGGTATTTTTTCGAAGCATCAAATCGAAAGCAATGCCTCTTCGCTCATATACATCACTTTCGACTGGGGGGCTTGATGATGTACCCTCCGAGTAACTCGAAGGACACTCCTCCAAGACGTGTCGAAGCCCTTCGATTCGAAGGCTCAAGTTAGGATTCCAAAATATCCATGGGCGTCAAACCATTCGTTGTCACGAAGGTTACCTCAGGGGAATTCGCCATTCGAAGCCCTAAGCCCTTCGGGGTATGGCTGACGAAGAAGCACTGGATAGGGGAACCTCCTGACTTGGTCAAACCCACGATCTCCCTCTCTCTCTTTGCTTCCCCGTCAAGTCTGAGAACGTGGGTCACTAAACCCTAGCGGTTACCCACAATCATGGGACGCCCCCATGATCTCCGACATTCATGCAGAAGTGCTCTCAACCCTATTTTATCAACTATAAATAGGTTGGACGGGCAATGGATTATGGTATGCTCATTTCACACTCATCTATTTACTTACACACACTTATACAACCATAACTCATACTTACTCTCACGCCGGAGGTGATTCGCAGGGTCATACCCATGCGTAATCACTTAACGTAGTATTTCGTATTTCTTATTCTCAGGTGAAAGGCAAGTCTTGGCTGGAACATACACCCCTCATACCTTTGATCATCATCGATGCCTGGTAGTGCAACCTATTGTACAATCAGAGGGCTACACCGTAACCTTCGTAATCTTTAGTTGCGTTGTAACTTAATCAATAGGTTACGCCGTAGTTAAGAGATAATCATCAATAGGGCTTGAAAACGTCCAATAGCAACTTCCTTAATTCGAATGGGTCCTGAAGTGAAATAATAAGGAATAAGGATGTTTTCAGTAGTGATTTATTCAAAATGTGATGAAATAGGGGGAAATTAACGCTTAGAAACTCAGGACTATTTAATGTTATCAGATATCCCCCCACTTAAACTCTACTTGCCCTCAAGTAGACTGATTTAGACTGCAAAAGATACATTCAAGTTGAATGTGTAATTTTATTTTCCATGCTTAGAATATTAATAAGAGCCGAACACCTCACGAAATGGGAATGAAAACACTCTCACTCTCATCCTATTCTAAGTGTTAATTTCAGGGTGATCACTCAATTTCACAGACATACTAAGTATTCTATCATAAGCTTGGCAATTACACACAACTCCACCACTAGAGCTAAGGTTAAGACAACTTTTAGAAAGCAATGTTGGGTTGAAGTATTTCAAAGGCTTAGGGGTGGTGTCATTACTAACATGTCACGGCGAAGTGGACAAAATCAATGATACATGACCAAATCCATGGCCAAGACATCAAGGATTGCTCGCTGCATCACCTAGACACGCTTCACGACAAAAATGGTAAGGATAGGCATGGGATATTATAATGGGTGAAAAAGGAAAAAGAAAACAAATAGTCTTAGCTTAAAAACCAAGTTTCCATCGCCCACCAATAGTTCAAGGTTCGTCTTCATATGGTCAAAATATGTCACCGGAATTCGCCATTATTTATTTTTGAACTATTCTTCCAGCCTTCGAATGCGATCGAGAAGATTATTCTCAATGCCAATTTCTTCACATAGTGCTTATAATTCAACGCACAGCTATAATATATATATGTATATATTACGTACTTCCCCCACTTGAACTGAGCATATGGTGATAACTTGGGGGTCTTTGACGATCTTTAGATGAGATGTAGATGATGAGATACGCTTCTTGGAACTTTATTTGAACCTCAAACTAGGGTGAACAATGGCTTTAAGGTAAAAAGGTAAAACTACACGGTAGGCTAAGGTGTAAGGTTGTGACGGAAATAAGGGTTAGAAAATGAAAGGATAGGCTCAAAAAGGGTGTAACTAGGGGTATCTTGCACTAAAGGAGAGTGCAACAAAAAGGGTTAACACGGGGGTCGAAAAGCCAATGCGACTAATTGATAATGCACACAAGTGAACACATATGGGCTATTTGGGTTTGATCCTAAAACATTTACTTTTTTCAAATTGCCTTTTCCAAATGCACCAAGCTAACTTGATACACTACTCGTCTATGGTCTCGAAGTGATGTAAAAGCAAAGTTCTAAAGTTTTCAATACTATCGGCACACTCAATTTATGGTAGATTTGGGTAAAATGGGGGAAACGGAAAGGCTAAATCTCACCAATGGCAATAAGAGTTATAGTGTGCTCGGCTTTATATGATTCTAGATTGGTTAAAAATGTGACAATTTTTTTTTTCAAATAAGCTTAAAATTTTAAAACCAACTAGAAAATTAAGGCAAGTAAGCTAAGTAATCATACACTTCATTTCTATTCCTATCCCCCCCACTTGAAGTGTACAAAGTCCCATTTGTACGAAGAAAAAGGAAAAATAAAATAGAAATGAAAAATAATCAAGAAAGAAATAAACTCCCCTCTCGAATGCTTGCCCAAGATATCTCACTAAAGGTTGAAGGTGGGTCATGGGGTGGCTAATGCGTAATGTTTCCGGGGACTAGTGTTGCATTATAATTTCCTAGAGAAGCAGGGGTTACGGCGTAACTGATCCAAAGGTTACGCCGTAACTGCATCACATAACCAAAACGTGCACAGCATATAAGGAAAATTTTGTACCCGACGGGTACAATTGATGATAGAGCATACAAATATCCAAATAGTTAAGTTATTACAGACATGAGTTTCAAATTGTTTTAAATTGTTTTTCAAATTGTTTCATCAAATAGGGAAATCAATCGTTCCTAGGAAGATCATGATCCATGGAGTGGAATTGAGAGGGCTCATATGGAGTGCTCGTGGTGCTTCCAGGAGTGGTGCTGAGCTGCATGAAGGCCACTCCTCCGTGGACTCCGATATCGGGGATGTCGGGCTGGTACACATATTCCGGACCTTCCCACTTAGGGTGGCTTAAATGCATGTGCTGCAACATCTAGCTAGTCCGATCTGTGCTCCAATGAAAGAAATCCTGTTGGAGCTGCTGCACTTGATCCAATGTACCTGAAAAACCCTCAAACTGGTTACTAAGACCATAAAAGACCCACTTCGAGGCTTTTGATCTCCTCGTTGAAATGGGATGATGCCATTCCCTTGAGCCTCTCATCAATGATCTGCAACCTCTCCCCAACATTCACATGTGCCTTTCTTCGTCCCCTGGGCATCTGCTCCTCGGCTTCTTCCTCATCTTCACCACCTGCACCACTAGCCTCCCCAACTTCCCTTCTCGGGGTTGTCCCAACTAGTTCAATCGCACCATATATATCCTGGATGCAAATCCCTAACTCCACTAGCTTAGGCAGGCCTATCAAATAAGTATCCCTACCACGGGTCAATCGGGCCAAAGCTGCGTCGATCATAAGATCAAAACTCCTAGCCAATCTCCCAATGAAATGAGCCCCCTGCAAAGGACTCCTAGAGGAAAACCCCTTAGGACCACAACCATAAACCTCGCCAAATAGAAAGGAACAACAATGTTGTTCCCCCTTCCATGCCCTGCATCTGGTAAAGATCATCCATAGTCATCTTTTCTTTGGCTAAGTGCCTTGCTCGAATAGAGCAAGCAAGAAGCGGTGCACCAATCGTCGGATAGGGTTCCTCACCATCACGTAGGATGGTGGGATCTTTGGATCATAACCACCCGTGATAGTGATCTGGTCAAAATAAGCAGCAGGTCTTGGTTCTCATCCCTTCTTCTCCAACACATGTTATAGAACCGACTAAAAGCCTCAGTTTCCATCTCTTCCTCAGTGTACAAACCCATCCTCATGGTAAACTGCTTAAGTGTCAAACTTCTCCTAACGCCCCCAAGCTGGAAAACATTGACTCCACGTCATCATCCACAATGTCGGTACGAAACTCCACACTAGCAAGGAATTCACGGACGTACTCCGGAATGACCGGCTCCGTGATCCTGAATAGCCTCACCCAAGCATTAAACGTGAATTCCCCAACATTACACGTGAACTTAACCTTGCAAAACTTCCTCAATCTTCTCCCAGCTTTACCATTTGCTAAACCATTGAATGCTTCAAAATCAAGTGCTTCGGGCTGACTGATATTCTTGCTTCTTAATTTCTCATACTCTTCCACGCACAACTGCCTAATACCAGCACCATTGATTGCAAGAAACCTAGACCAATTAGCGGGATTGTTTGCACCTGAAAATAAAACAAATAACAGTAAGTGCAGATCTTACTGATGTCAACTTACGGCGTAACCACCATAAGAGTTAAGCCGTAATTAGGTAATTTCTCAGGTTACGGCATAGCTAAATCAAACTGCTACTCCGTAATTACAGATTCTAATGGTTACGGCGTAACTTATCCCCAGTTACGCCGTAACTTCCCCAGAAACTCAGCACCTCAGATGTTTCAATTACACAATATATTACGCCGAAACCATCAATTTTTTACAAGTGGTGAAATTTTTTGATAATTTTTTAACCAATTAGCGCTGAGGGACCGCGCTTAGCCCACTAGGCTTGTGTTTGACCCAAAACCCTATTTAAATAAAGTCAAAACACCCAAATCGATCCATAGTGATAGGACACAAATCAAAATAACATGAGGAAATCAACATAATCATCAATTGACCAAACCAATAGCAATAATATACTCAAATAGGCAAGATCCCTAAAATATTAAAATATAAACCCTAATTGAAATAATTGTAATAAACAAATCAAAAAGAGTAAAGATAGATCTTACCAGCCATGAAGAATGATTTAGATGAAGAGATCTCGATGAAAAATTTTTGGAGAAAAATTTTATTGTTTGGGTGTGCGGTGAAAGTGTATGTGTAAAACCTAGTTTTTATTCCGTATAAGGTTTTATACCGCCCGTAGGTTACGGCGTAATTTTATTAAATAGTTACGCCGTAACTAATATTTTCAAAATATTAAATGGTTGTGAATGAGTTACGTCGTAATCCTAATAAGGGTTACGCCGTAATTAAATTTTTAATTTTAATTAAAGGTCAGAATTTTATAAATCTGATTTTATAGTGGTTACGTCGTAACTTCTAAAAAGAGATTACGCCGTAACTAGACAGTCAAAAGATTTTATAATCGATTTTAATTAATTGTAATATGGTTACGTCGTAACCCAAGAAAGGAGTTACGCAGTAACTAATAGCATCTGAATATAAATTTTGTATAATTGCAATAGGAGAGATTTAGAAACGTACCTTATGAAAGTGCTCAAATCTCTTAATTAAGTGAATATCAAATACCTTAAATCTTTCATTAACTGCTCCCCGGCAGCGGCGCCAAAAAGTTGATGCGCTATTCCATTCTGCTTTTAATATTTATAAAACTTAGATAACTTAGGATAGACACACACTAACGGGCAGAGAACCCGATCAGATGTAGTAAAGCCTTAGGTAAATCCGAGTATCGTCCCAAGAGAGCTATGACCTTGAAAGAACTAAGATGATTAGAAATGATATTGATAATATTTGGTATGACAAAGTTGTTATAATCATTCTATATGCTATTAACCTAATTACACAGACACCAGAAATTTAGGGAAAAGAGATAGATAAACGAAGCTTAATAAAGAATACAGATATGAATTGATTCCCGATATCGAGATTCAATATAGTGTTTAATTATCACCAGACTCCTTTGGTCGATTCGTCATGGCCTATGGTTCTTAGATTCCTCACAAAAATGAGCAGGTCACCCGGGATCATTCGGCAACCTAATAACAGTCCTTAAGCACCATATCTACTAGATCTAGACGGTGGGAACTCGACCGTTAGGAAATTAGATTCCCCCTAACCTCTTAAGTACCTCCACTTGATAGGTGATCATTTGGCCAGTTCGCACACGAACAGTGTTCGTACTATGCCCAATTCCTCCCATACTTCGCTATCTATCAGACAGGGGTTAGTTGGTCATATCTCCCAACCCTATTGATACTACCAATCTTATAATACTACCAAGGCTAGCGATCTATGAAAAGACTAGCAAATGTCTATAAAGAATAATAGAGAATAACAAAATCATAAACGCAAACTTCGATTAATAATAAGAATTCATAATATAAGTTCTAGAAAAATATAAAAGGAATTCAAACTCGAATACAATGGAAATCGTAGACGAGGACTTCATTATTAATGCTCCTAAACCATGCTTCTTCTTCTGTGTTTTGATCTCCCCAAACCCTAAAAGGTTTGGGAAAGGAGAGATGATAAAAACTGGTGAAACCATCGACTATTTATAGGCTTCGAACTAGTTACGGCGTAACCTTATTAGGCAGTTACGTCGTAACTTCTTTCAATATTTTGTGTTTATCCATGGTGTAGGATCGATATAGTATTGTGTTTGATGATTCGGGTGGTCTTGGATGGTCAAAATACATGTTAGACATTTTAGAGAGAGAAAGTAGAGAGATGGTGTTCCTGGTAGAGAGTTGGTTAACAAAAATATGAAAGGTTAGATTGCCAAGCCACACCCCTTCCATGGATGGAAGGGGTATTTATACTTACAAACATAACGTCCTCCTGTCGGACTGTGGATCAGGCATACAGTGGGTAAAGACCCGTCCTTCCTCCACGATGTTACACTAAACTAATCTACGCTACAAACTAACTAATAAACTTCTAAATAACGTAAATAACTACAAATCTACGAGCTAACTTATGCTAGATAACATTTGGGGTGACCGACTCTTCACAATGGAATTTCTAATTCCTAACAATCTCCCCCTAAGGGAGGTCACCCCATGTTTTACATTCAGAATCCTAGCATTCTATTTAATCTTCAGTCTTGAGCTCGTAGACTTTAATTCTTTAAAATCCGCATCTTTGTGCTTTTGTAGCGATTCTTCAAAGTCCGCATAGTTTTGTACTTTAAGTGGAGGTCTTTGAACTAATCCACATCTTGATGATCTTTGAGCTTTCTTTGAGATCATCAGCCACAGTAAATCTCTGGATCACCCTTTATTGTGTTGCCATCATGTGATGTTGTGACTTTTGGACCGACATGCTCACACTTTCTAGATAATGACATCTTTTCATCAGAGTAGCGGAAGCTTTAACTGGTTCAAGATATTTGTAGCAGCGCAGCAGGAACATAGTATAAGAAATATCTGAGCCAGGTTCTGTAGATATGCACCAGTCATGATTTCTTCAATTAAGTGTGGATGATGTGAGCATGCGGCTTTGGATGGACTCCTCAATTCTGATC
This sequence comes from Chrysanthemum seticuspe, assembly GCA_019973895.1. Lineage (NCBI taxonomy): Eukaryota > Viridiplantae > Streptophyta > Magnoliopsida > Asterales > Asteraceae > Chrysanthemum > Chrysanthemum seticuspe. The sequence goes on along the minus strand of BPTQ01000009.1, from coordinate 51,762,658 downwards.
AGCTGCAACCGTCCAAGTGTACCTGCAAACAACAGTTAGCAATAAAACACACGAAAGTGTCTTTGATCACTTTCGTTGAATTGAGGTACACGGCCCACGGTTCCCAGTTGATCAGTACAAGTACTGCCTGTGATCAGGTAGGATTCCTAAGAATCTCCTTGACAGGGTTTCGCAGCTCAAAGAAGAAAACACGGAGTGTGTGAACCAGCGAATTGAGATTCACTGATTGATGAAACATTGATTTGAAAAACAATCGTGTATTGCTTGAAGAAAAAGTTTTGCAATACGACGAAGGTTTTATGAGAAATATCAATTTTCAATCAAAATACTTTTTGTATTAGAGAATGAGTACACATTCGATGTGCTAGTGAAAAGAAGAGATTCGCACATCGAACGGTTTTTCTAAAAGTATTTTTCAATCAGAGATACTTTTTGAATTTGAAATGAATACACATTTGAGGTGCTATAGAAAAGAAGGTTTGCACATCGAACGGTTTTTCCAAAAGTATTCGTCAATTCCATTCCTGGACCAAGGTTGATTCAAGAGTGAATCGCCCCATCGTTTCTATCCAGTTGTCACAAGCGTGATCTTTAGAAAAGATCTCACATGTCACCTACCAAGAGCTTGTATGATGTTGGCTCTAGAAGGATTTCCATCTTCACCATGAATACTTTTACATATCACTCGGATGTTCTGGCAAATACCACAAAGATAATGCGTAGGACACTTAATATATACTCACTTTCCACATTGTGTGAAACAGCAAGTCTTCATTAATTTTGTGTCCTAATGAGATTTTGTGGATGATCTCTTAGCTCTAGACTCAATTGTGCATTTTGGTTCCTATGCCAGAGACTAGGGAGAGGGTCTCCTTCTTCAATATCAAAAATCTCTAAGAGAAAGTCGATAGATTATGTAGGTTCCCCGTGAGAATGAAACAAGCCCTTTTAAGAGGAACTTGAGTAGCTTGGGAAGTTTAGTGCAGTGCGTCACTGGGTCCATGACGTCTTGTCTTCAATACCATTGTTACCTTAGTAACCACCAGTAGCATATGTATTGAACCCGGTTACTGCCCTAAGGTTGAATTATTGGAGGGCTATTTCTTTTCACCCTTTTTCACATTCATTTCTTTTTCATTCTTCAACCCCTTCAGTGCTTACCAAGACTTCATAACTAGAACCTTGTTGGGTTTATTCTAGTACTAGCTCTGTCTCAGTCCGCACTCTTCCCATTTATCATTTTTCTCTTTTTTTCAGCATACCTAAGGACTCTACACTATCTAGTGGATTGTCCCTGTGTAGATCCCTCCGGCTCTGGCGGGATCATGGGAACGAATACCTAACCTAACCATCCTTGTAACTCCATGTATAAAGTAAATTGGTCGGTCTTTTGGTATTGTTCATTCTTCCATGAAACCAATTGAAAAATCATTTGGAAAAACAATCAAGGTACTTGTGATATAAAATCAAAGCATTTTGTACCTTAATTATTTTGATCATTTAGAAATGCTCCCCCTCAACATGTGTATGTGATTTGAAATGGTTTAGCACATGGAGGCAAGAGTTCTTTGAAATAATTTCTTTAAAATAATTTCTTGATCACAATTTCCTTAGAAAAATCGATTTTCTTTGGTAACTTCTCCCCCTCAATATGTGCGTTGGATATTTCAAAATTATTTTAGCACATAGAGGAAAGAGTTCTTTTGAAGTATATCCACGATCACAAAATCCATTAAGAAACCATTTAAAACTCAATCAAGGTACTTTATGTTAAAACATAAAAGCTTTTGTACCTTGATAGTTTTATTTTCATTTGAAATGCTCCCCCTCAATATGTGCTTCGAGATTCAAAAGCGTTTAGCACATATAAGAGAGCAGCCTGCACAATTGAATCAAAATGATCACCTTTTATCAAATTTCATTATTAAATCACAAATTCTCCCCCGATCAAAAATATCAAACCCTTTGAGATTTTGGATCCCAAGTGATTTAATAAGGTTTATAAAACATGGGAGAAAATGTGCCTGATTTAAAAACTCATCTAGTTTTTGGATAAATGTTCCCCCTCAACATGTACATTATGTATATTGAAATCGTTTGGCACATGGAGGCAGGAGTGCCTTTGAAGGACTAAAACCAATTTCATTAAAACAGATTTGAGATTTAAATCACGATCTCTCACCTGATCAAAGATTTCAAACCATTTGAGATTAGTGATCCCAAAAGATTTAAATAATTTAGAAAATTTTGGGGAAAGATGTGGCAAGATTTGATTTTGAAAAATGACAGATAAGGACCATTTTAAGACATTAAAGATTTTTAGTGTCAGGTATGATTATTTTAAGAGATCTTCTAGTAAAATAAAACAATTTCACAATCAAACAAGAATATAAAAAATTTCATTTTGACATATCTTTGAGTTTTAAAGAAAATCATACCATGACATAACATTAAATCTTTAGATCACCACATTTTAACGTACAAACCGGAACTTTTATGAAGAAATATTGTATGAAAATATTATATTTTAAATCACTCTCCCCCTCAATCGATGACCGAAGTCGATAATTGAGTGACATAGGTTTTGATAAAAAGAAGTCCGGTGATTTTCAAAATTTAGGCCAATTTATTTTCAAAACAATATTTTTCCATTTTCAAAACAATTTTATTCAATATTGTTTAAAAAATGGTATCATTCACTACTTTTCTTGCACAAGATACGTTAGGTGGTAAGGTGCTTTTGTAGTTGTTGCTGAGGGTTGGAAGAAAAACGTCTGCTGATGCAGTGAGACTTCTTACGTTGCATTTTAATGCCAACTGAGGTCAAATTAAGCTCTGTTTCTTCATTTGCTGATGAAGAAAACCATCTGCTGATGTAGTGAGACCTCTTATGTTGCATTTATGCCAACTCTCCATGGAAGTCCAATTAAGCTCCGTTTCTTCATTTGTCAACCCAAGATATAGTTACCCTTTCCTTTCGGCATCCAATCATCTTCAGTAGTGGGATCCGGATCGGGAACATTCTTATATACCAATATACCTGCATACGTTAGTGAACACACATACAGATATATGGTGGTTGACATCACCCAAACAGCAATCGACTAATGAAAGTCCATCCAACATGTCAATCAATTCATATATGGCATGAGAATAATGTGTTTATCAAACTCTAATCATCTAATCCTAACAAACATATCCTAGGTACCTAGTCCTTCAACGTAGGTTAACTTCATTTTTAATTAAGCATATAGGATAATTAGATAATCTCGTTAGATGATATAGATTTGAAAACATTCTCCCCCTCAATTAATTACTCAATTTCTAAAAAGTTTATGAGCGCTGAAGTCATTGACTGAGTTTTCAATTTTTACGAAAACTCTGAATCTGGTTGATTTTCAAGCAACTCATTTTACACCAATATTGTTAAACAAATATTTTTCTAAAGAATTTTAGACGGAAAAATATTTGAGTAGGAACAGCAGTCTTTTTGACGACATGCTTTCCTTGTTTTGTTTTAGGATGAGTGCACGAATTTTGAAAAATGGTTTTGCGCAACACTTTCCTTTCTTGAAGAACAGGTTGCTATCTGAAATAATAGCAAGCCATAGTTTTAAGCACGGGTTACAGTCTGAAGAAACTGCAAGCCATTTTTGAAGCGCGGGTTACAGTCTGAAATAACTGTAAGCCATATTTTGAGACATGTTTAGAAAGAAATATTTACACCTCCTACTCGAACTTCATCTAAAGTCCCGTGCCATTATTGAATGACATTTCTAAGACCGTAGATGTTATCGATACCAGAAGACATGTCTTGGGAAAAACATATTTTTGGTATTTTTAAATTTTTCTGATTTTTATGGGTTTTTCAAGATTTTTTAATTTTCTATTTTGATTTTGTTGGTTTTATATTTTTGTATTTTGTTTTTGATAAATATTTACAAAGATAGAATAGATGATATAGTTTAAGAAAGATGATGATACGAGTACCGAGATAAGGATATCGAGCAGCACGTCGTAGAAGATAGAAGTCATCATCTCTTTAAACATTCACCACCAAAGCTTCCAAGGGCTCTTGAATTGAAAGAAATTGAACCATCTGAAAGTGAGACTTTGGCAGCTTCCCCCCAAACTGAAAATCCTTTAGCTGAGCAGATTCCAAGCTTTCTTTCAAGCTTCTCTTAGCCAGGTGCACAAAGAAGCACACCATTATCATTGAACTTGCTGCTCCTTTTAAGAATAATCACTGTGATTCTTCGTTCGAGGCTATATCATCCAATAGAACAGCAACGTATCATCCCACTCATAAATAATCTTCTCAAATTTCCTAACCACTGAAGTCTGAAGCGATCCATTCCAAAAAGGTGTCAAGAGAACAATTCCCCCAAGTAGTTGAATTGATGCAGTCAGTCTCTTTGTATAATGCTCAAGAACTCTCCCGAACACACATCATGAGGGGAATGAAAACACCTTCCCATGTTCACATTTTTCTTCCCGAATGATCGTGTATGAAGCTCAAGAACCCGAAGTACACCAATATCCAAGAGCTCTCCGGAATACACATCATGAGGGGAATGAAAACACCTCCCCATGTTCACATTTTTCTTCCCTGATGATCGTGTATGAAGCTCAAGTATCCGAAGTATACCAATACACAAGGAATGAATAACTTATAACATTGAAGAAGCAGGCCAAGTCACTGATTATCTCTGCGGGTGACAATCTATGCGGATGTCAACTCCGGAATAAGTGATTATATCTCTGAATCACTGATTAAGCACTTAAGTGAAACAGCTGAGCATCCCCAATGTACACAATCTCTCTCCCCTGATCATTGCGATACCATCGAAATCACCACACACTTGTGTACCTCTTTTATCTTTAGAAACTTTCTCTAACCTCTCTTCCCTTACATAGTTGGAATAAACACAAAACGCCATGAGTCAAGCCTTGAGTTTCTCTGCGGTAATGACATTTGTCTTCCCGGGATATCTTCAATCACTTAGAAGTATTAAGTTCATCAAGTTTACTCGCCATGAGTCAAACCTTGAGTTTCTCTGCGATAATAACATTTGTCTTCTCGGGATATCTTCAATCACTTAGAAGAATTAAGTTCATAAAGTTTACTCACGTTTAGATACGTGTCTCCTTCCCCCTTTCCGGTTTTGATACTTCAAAATCAGCAACTCTTTGTAAGCCCGTATACTTGAACTCTTTTGAGAAGAACACATGTAATCATGTGGGAATCAACTTGTTGAAGTAAAATGTGAGCAAGTCTAATTGGGGATTAAATTTGGCTTTTTACTCTTCCCCAATTAGTGCTCTCCCCTAAACCGACAATCTTTATGATGAATGCTTGAATTGAGAAGAAGTCTTTAGATCATTAAATGCAACTCGTCTTTAGTCTTCTAACATGTAGCAGCAAAATGTAGAACCGACTGTAGACTCGACCTTCTTCAAGATTGTCCGAATGGGAAATAGAGTGTTAACATCTTCAACTCACACCAAAAAGCATCCCAATTAACTTACATCTTGCAAATCCCTCCCAATCAAACAAGAACAGAAAGATGTTCATCAAGGAAATCAGCAATCAGGCCGCAACGAACACACAAGATGGTAACACCAAACTACCCATCACATCAAACAAGAACAGAGAGATTGTTCGGAATCATCATGTTGATGTATACGTGAAGCATTAACCGGAAGCACTTTTCGATAAACTCATCAATCCGAGTGAAGATGTCAACCAACGGCTCTTAGAAGAAACTCCATGTAAAGATGATCCGATAAGAAGAAGCTCGGTTCTTACATGAGTTTGGAGCCATTTGACCATTTATTCTCAAATATCAATCAACCATGCAAAAAATTCACACTTCTTCTCCCCCTCAAGAATTGAATACGGAGATGCCATTCTTGAATAAATAAGTGAAATCATCCAAATGTAGTCTATTCACACTTCTCCCCCGCAAAATTAGCACATGATGTCATCATCGTCATTATAGTTGAGCAAGTGGAATAAGAAAACAATCAACTGTAGCCCGGTTCACTTGATAATTGAAAGCATATGGAAAAAGCATGAAGCATGTTGATGAGAATGGTCATAATTGAGAAGATTTCTCTTCTTCAGAAGATAAAGCGCACGGACACGTACACTTTTATTTTCTTTGAGGAACGAGGCATGAATTGTTGTGTTCATACGTCATAAGAAGATTTCTCTTCTTTGGAAGATAAAGCGTACTGAAATGTACACTTTTCTTTTCTTTAGATTACGAGGCATGAACTGTTGTGTTCATACGTGATAAGAAGATTTCTCTCCTTTCGAAGATAAAGCGCACTGAGATGTAGACTTTTCTTTTCTTTAGAGAACAAGGCTTGAACTGTTGTGTTCAAATGTCATAAATCTCTCTCTTTTCACTCTCTTGGCAAAACATGTAATCAATCACCATTATCATTCAGTAGGCTCTTTGTAGTGATAGCTGATGGAGAAAACCCAATATGAAGAATTTGACCTTGAAGTAAAACAACCCGAACTCGTGACTTAAACTTGCACATATGAACAAAGAGCGGTGCCGATTACCATTAGCATCTCTAAGTACTCTATACTCTTCATCCAACCAACCATCAAGTATAAGACGTACATCACCTCTTGAAAATCCACATTTGAATGTGACACTGAGCACTACAACGTAACTCCTTAAAGTGATAGTAATTTTGTAGTGGTAAGAGCCCAATTCCCCCAAGTGGTAAAAGAAAAGGTAAAAGACACCCAACAATAACTAGATTTCCAAGTCTTCATTTTTGATAATAAGCTCGAACAAGGATCATGAAGAATCTTCATCCATCCATCCCCGATACCTTCAGATACTAAGTACACTCGCCCGTGATAATTCACTTCAACCTCAAATAAATAATAGTGAATTAACTCCGTTGTCACATCTTCTTGTTAAAAGCTCAAACTAGCCTCCTTTGACGTTTTAAGTAAACTCTGATAATGGTTTCATCCCCACCATGGTTAAAAGCACATAACCCCGTAAAACCATGTAATAACCAAACTGCCATGACGAATATCCAAACACACATCCAATTCATGAAGTACACCCTTTTATCCCTTCCTCAAAGTAGAAACCGTAGCACCAGCATCAAATAAGATCCCGAAACACATTTTCCTTTCTCCAGGATGGTTCCATCAATACGGGATTTTACAATTCTATGGTTTAAACCGAGAAACTGTTTCTTTCGCGGGATTTTACAAAACCAAGAATAAACCGTAAGATAGATCCGGAAATGCACTTTACAATTACTAGGATGTTTCCACTGTCACGGGATTTTTCAAGTCTATGATTTAAACCAAGAAATAGATTCTTTCGCGGGATTTTACAAAATCAAGACAAAACCGTAAACAACGTCAGCTTGAATGTGTTGTGATAATTTTGGTTTAAGTGAATATCTGTTTTAGGGGAACATGCAGTGGTTCATCAACGGTTCATTATCCAACATCAACATTAACATCATCAACCATCCAATCAACACTTTGGTAAACACATCATTCACGCATTCTGTCGGCTATTGTATTGACCACATGGAGAAGTAAACCAGATATACCAAACTTGATCATGAAGTAGAAATCCCCAGATTTGTTACTTAAACTTGTACTAATCCTCGTGAAAAGAAACGATGTACCCAATGTACAAAACCTTTTGACGTATCCTCAACTGCGTGAGACACCGAAGTGATAGTTACGTTGTGGATTAAGCGAGAAAGAATCACAACCGTAAATAAATAGCCAAGTCTTTATCACTCTCTATAAATGCTCAAACAAGTCATCTTAGCGGTAGGGTAGAAAGAGAGAAGACGAAATAAGTAAATGCGCCCGAAAAAACTTTACTTCAAAACCAAATAAGAGATACCGTATACACAATCCCGTAGTCAACAAGGTTTAAATATTAATTCGAGCCGTGACAAAATATACTATCCGTGGAAATGCGTAGGCCAAAGTGTCAAACCACCTAACTCATCATAATCAACTCGTATCAATGCTCACAACTTAACAAATCTCTTCAACAATCAAGTCTCAAGTCGCATCCTATGAAGATACATCATTAGCACAGCTTCATAGCACCACATCTGGTTGAGATACTCATTGTAATATGACTTAGAACGAGCACGATTGTACCACTACAAATTCACCAATGAAAATACAAGTTATGACACAATGTAATTTCAATATGTCCGTGACTCCTCAATTCATCAATAATCCCGTACAAGAGCATCGAACACGATATGAACCAAAATAAGACTAAATATTCTCCTTTAAAATATTTAGACCAAAGTATCACTCATTATAGAGAATTATCAAGTCTTATAACTTCATCATATTTGAGATGCCATACTTTTGGATAGCACACAATTCATGGCATATCACAAGCATGAAAAACCACGACAAGAGGTAACATGACTGGCCCATAAAAAATACATCATACCCAAAATTATTCGGCCCAAGCTAAAAGACACCCAATTGATGTCTTGATCCAATTAATCAACAACCCTAATATACCGGGGGTTATAAAACACTCACACATACTCACATAACCCTAATCACACTTCTGAAAATACAGTCCGCCTCTCTCATCAAAAAATACACAAACCCTAAATATCATCATTGTCCTCCCCCATTCTCACCAGCCGTCCACCTTCATTCCATATCACCATCCAAGCTCCTTCACATCTTACACTTGCCACAGGGATGGCACGCGTATTCGTTAACGCTACAGAGATGGCTTGGGGTTCATACTCGAATATCCTTAAGGTCGCCACAGGGATGGCATCAACAACTCGCTAATGTCACAGGTAGGTTTGCTTTAATTTGTCACTTCATTTAACACATAACCGAACATGGAGAGAGATGAAACCCTAATGGTTTTGTTCTTTCTTCTACAGCTTTCGAATATTACCAAGATCTATGATGAAGTTGTGTTAATAGTTTAGAAAGATTTGTGATAATCATCTTATAAAAACACAATCTGAGATCTATATATTTCATTTGTTCATCTTAAATATTTGATTTTTGATCCTAGGTTTGATGTCTGAATAAAGTCGACCTATGATGATGTTATTGTTCGTGATTTGGTTCTAGAAACTAATCTTGACACATATTACATGAACACAAACAATAAAAACTGAGGTCATGAGTCCTTAAGATTTTGATAATGAGATTGGGATGAAATAGAGTTAGGATAGAGTGGGATTTGATGTTGGCAGTTGGTGCAATTGAATATGATGTTGGTCGGAGTTGAAAGTTTGATTCGAATAAGTTGATATTCGATGTTGGGTTTTGATATAACCTGATAATGATGATGGTATAACCTGATGATGGTATAACCTGAGGTTGTTGGTTTTGATATGGTATATGTTATTGTTGTTGTCATGGTCAATTAAGTATACATCTTCTTCATATCTTTGTTTTTATTGTCAAGTCGCTGCATTCTTTTAAAAGGCAAGTCGCTAGGTCAAACACAACAAGTCGCTAGGTCTTATAACAAATCGCTAGCTCTGTTAAATAACAAGTCGCTAGGTCTTAATTCACACAACTTGCTACCCTTTTTTCTAGGTCGCTACCAGTTTGACTCAAAAGTCAAACCGCCACTTTTTCTTGAGTTGCTACCAAGTCGCTATATCATTAAAATACATAAATCACTAACTTGTTAATACAAGTCGCTATTGAGTATCAAGTTGTTAGCATAAGTCGCTATGCCAAGTTGCTAAGCCCAAGTCGCTAGCATAAGTCGCTTGCACAAGTCGCTAGCACAAGTTGCTACGACTTGTAAAGACAAGTCGCTACCCATATTCAATGGATCTGGATGGAAAAATGTCAAGTCGCTAGCAAGACTTTTTCCGATGAGTTTTTCGACTAAGTTCCGACCAACTTCATATGAAACCCAGAAAAACTGCTGTAGAAAGATCCATTTAGCCAATTTGACCCAGAAAATGACCATGTTTGACCTCGAGAACTTACTTTTGACCACAAGGTATTAGACAGGTTTGGTATAACAAAGTTCACAAAAATACTTGTTTGGACAAAGTCATTTTGACACAAAACAAATGTAAAACATAGACATGTGACTTGTGACCAATATGATAATACAAACATGTAAAAACTGTTATACCACATAAATTAACAGAAATACCAACTGATTCAAAAACATGTACCAGATTTATACCACATAAAAACTGTAAAAACATGTACTATAAAAGTGAATAAAAACAGTTTTACACATGATTCAAAAGCCACGACAAATCAAAACAACACAACAACCTGGCTCTGGTACCAATTGTAGGATCGATATATTATTGTGTTTGATGATTCGGGTGGTCTTGGATGATCAAAATACATGTTAGACATTTTAGAGAGATAAAGTAGAGAGATGGTGTTTTTGGTAGAGAGTTGGTTAACAAAAATATGAAAGGTTAGATTGCCAAGCCACACCCCTTCCATGGATGGAAGGGGTATTTATACTTACAAACATAACATCCTCCTGTCGGACTGTGGATCAGGCATACAGTGGGTAAAGACCCGTCCTTCCTCCACGGTGTTACACTAAACTAATCTACGCTACAAACTAACTAATAAACTGCTAAATAACGTAAATAACTACAATTCTATGAGCTAACTTATGCTAGATAATATTTGGGGTGACCGACTCTTCACAATGGAATTTCTAATTCCTAATACATGGTTACAGTGTAACCTAAGCTGGGGTTACGCCGTAGCTTCTGAAATCCAATGTATTTCTTCATTACGGCGTAGCCTAAGCTGAGGGCTACGTCGTGGTCTTTGTCAAAATGGCGTTAATCCATGATTACGGCGTAACCTAAGCTGGGGTTACGCCGTCGCTTCTCAGATCCAATGTAATTCATTATTACGGTGTAGCTTAAGCTGAGGGCTATGCCGTAACCTTCGTAATCTTTAGTTGCGTCATAACTTAATCAATAGGTTACGCCGTAGTTAAGAGATAATCATCAATAGGGCTTGAAAACGTCTAATAGCAGCTTCCTTACTTCGAATGGGTCCTAAAATGAAATAATAAGATTTATTCAAAATGTGATGAAATAAGGGGAAATTAACGCTTAGAAACTCAGGACTATTTGATGTTATCATGTGACCCCACCCAGTTGGAAGGGGGTGATGGACAACATGTCTATGGAAAGGCTATGTGATCTTCATGACAAGAGCTATGTCAGACAATGTATGTTGGATAACCAGCTCAACACCAGGACAAGGGAGTTTCTTCGTGTTGTCACCAAAGCTAGGGAAGAGATGGACGTCATGCTTTCCAGGGAGAAGGCTAGGGACAAGAAGTATGCAGACCTGCAGACAAAGTGTGAAGAAGCTATGGAGGACTTCAACAAAAATCCCTTGGTTCAAGATCTCAGAGCTGATGCGGAAAAGTACAAGGGTCAGTTAGCTGCAAGCCAAGCTGAGTGCAGCAGGCTATCTCTCGAAGGCGTGAAGGTCATAGGCTACAAAGAGCAAATATTCGTCCTTATATCCAATTCTGGAGGCCTTGAAGAAGAGAGGGCTAAGCTGTTTGACCAGGAAATCAAGTTCAGGGAAAAGGTGGATGGGTTAAACCTTCGTTTGAAAATGCTCAAGAAGGAGAAGGTGGATTTGGTAACCAAAGTCATCCCCTACATCGCCATGGAACTGTACCATAGTGATGATATGGGTATCGTGATTGGGAATCTGGTGAATGCAGCCATATTTCATGGCAAGTGTACCACTTTGGAGGAGATAGCTAAGACAGGGGAAGCAGTGAAGCTTGAAAATGTTCCATACTACAGAGCAACTCATGAGAAGGAATATGATGATGCAGGCAATGCCTTATCCACTTCAGAGTTCTCCTTCCTTGCCGAAGCGACGAAGAGCCCAGCGGCCTCTATTAAGGACCTGCTAGCCAAGAAGCCAAGGAAATTCCAGCCTGCCTCCCCTTCGAAGAGGACACCATCTCCCAAGGTTCCATCCCCAGGTTCTGCTGATCCGACCTATTCCAAAGTTTGATGAAGGCTACCATGTGGTAGTAATTTGATCCCTCAGGGTGGTATGTACCCTGTTTCAAACAATATGTCTGTGTCTCTTACTAGGCTATATGCCTGATGAAACAATTTACATTTGATGTGTGTGGTAAAGGCCTTGGCCTAAGACAATATTTTGTTTGTTTGATCATTAAGGCTATGGCCTATTGGACTAGTTGAACTAGTCATAAATGAATATCTACATCAAGGCTACTAGGGCCTGTATTTTTCTATGTCTGATTCTTCTATTTACGTTTCATTTGTACGTAAAATTTTTTACAATCTAAGGCGTATGGTAGATGCATAGCCTCATTGTGTGTAATTACTTCACCAAGAATATAGCAATCGTATAATTTAATTGCTGACAGAGGGTTGCGACCCACTCTATCTTAATCCTTTGGGCAGCGAAAGGCTTGGAATACCTTAAGGCCATATAGGAAAGTTAATTTGAAGTTGAGATGGATGTTATGCATATGAGCAAGATGTATTATTAGTCTTTGTACATCCCTTCGACATTGAAACTTATAAAAGCGACTTGGTGGACAAATCTTTGTTGTATTGAACGAAACAAGAGATTTGAGGGAAATGCGTTGTATCATTAAGTGGGTAGGGAGGATTACATCATTTTAAGAAATGAATACTAGACGCCTACCATTAATGCTTCTTTCCCCAAGTGAGAAGAATGCAAATACATTGACTGAAAGCAAATTAAAAAAATTCCTTAGACATTGTAAGTTTCATATGTAAAACTTACGAAGGGTAGTGCCATTCCAAGTTCTATCAATAGCGTCTCCGTCGAGGGTTTCCAGCTTGTAAGCTCCGTTGCCATATGCTTCCTTAACAACGTAGGGTCCTTCCCATGTAGGCCCTAGTTTACCATGGTACTCAGCTTTACTTGCGCAGTTGAGTTGGAGGACGTATTCTCCTGGCTTGAATGTCGAAGGCCGAACCCTGCTATTTTAGTACTTTTCAATCTTTTGTTTATGGATAGCCTCCCTGATCGATGCTATTTCCCTTCGTTCTTCGAGTAGGTCTAGGTTGCTACAGAGTCTTTCTTCGTTGTCTGCTGCTTCGAAGTTCATGACCCTTTCTGTTTTGACACTTACTTTCGAAGGGATGACAGCTTCTGTGCTATATGTCAAGCTAAAAGGTGTCTCCCCATGTCTTGACTTTATGTGTGTTCTATGAGCCCAGAGTACTTGAGGTAGCTCATCTACCCAACCATGGTGGTTGTATCCCAACCTTCGTTCTATGCCTTGGATGATGTCCCTGTTAGTAACCTCCACTTGTCCGTTACCTTGAGGATGGTAAACGGATGTGAAAGATTGTTTTATGTTCAGGCCTCTGCAAAAAACTGGAAATACTCCTTCGGCAAATTGCTTCCCATTATCTGAGATGATGATATGGGGTACTTCGAACCGGCAAATAATGTGTTCCCACACGAACTTTTCCATGTGCCTCCCTGTGATGGATGCTAAAGGTTTGGCTTCCACCCATTTTGTGAAGTAATCGATGGCTACGACCAAGAATTTTACCCCTCCTGGAGCAATTGGTAGAGGACCTACGATATCTATCCCACATTGGCTGAAAGGCCACGCGGACGTCACGGAGGTCATATCTTGTTTTGGTAGCCTTGGTACTCTTGAGTGGACTTGACAGGCTTCACACTTCTGGATAAATTCTACTGCATCCCTGTGCATCGAAGGCCAATAATATCCTATCCTCATGATCTTAGAAACAACGGAGCGGGGTCCTACGTGTAGCCCGCAAGACCCTTTGTGCACTTCTTGAATGATGTTGGCGGCTTGCCTAGGTCCTACACAATGAAGCCATGGAGACAAGAAGGACCTTCGGTATAGGTAGTTCCCCATGATTCTGTATTGTGGTGCTTTAATGCGAACCTTTCGAGCTAGCTTCTGATCCTCCGGCAGTATACCACTTATTAGATACTCTTTAATCGGAGTCATCCAATTTGAATCTTCCTCCAGTACTACGTAAGACACCTCTTTTCGGACGATGGATCTTTCTGCCAATACTTCGACCAGAACTTCCTTAGTTAAATGGGCAAATGCCATTGGTGCCAGTTTGCTAAGTGCATCCGCCTTTTTGTTTTGGTTCCTTCAAACATGTTCTATGTTGTAGGATGTAAACCCTTCGAGCATCTCCTTGGCCTTATCCAAGTATTTATTGATCACAGGTTATCTTGCTTCGTAGGAGCCCTTGATCTGATTGGCCACCAGTTGTGAATCAACAAAAATAGCCAAGTCTTCTACCTCCATGTCCTTAGCCAGTCGGAGACCTGCTAGCAGTGCTTTGTACTCCGCTTCATTGTTAGTAGCATCGAATCTGAAACGGAGTGCATAAGTATACTCCTTTCCTTCAGGGTCAACAAGCATTAAACCTGCACCAGAACCGTCAGAGCTGGAGGCTCCATCGGTGTAAATTTTCTACCCTTTGACCATTTTCGCAGGTTTCTTCTCCGCAACTTCTTTTTCCTGCTTCGGTTCGGAGGGTGTTTCGGCTAAGAAGTCTGCCAATATTTGCCCTTTTACCGAGTTTCTACCCTTGTACTCAATTTCATGTTCTCCTAGCTCGATAGCCCACTTAGCTATCCTTTCCAGATTTCTCCGGCTTCGAAAGTATCTGCTTAATAGGCTTGTCAGTGAGCACGGTTATGGGGTGAGCTTGGAAGTACCTTCAAAGGAACCTCGCAGCATGAACCAAAGCCAAGATTAACTTCTCCAACTCTGGATAATTTAGCTCAGCTCCCTGTAGAACCCTGCTAACGAAGTAGATAGGTATTTGCTTCTTTTCCCTTTCCGCCAATAATACAGCACTGATGCTTTCGAAGGAGGTTGCGATGTACATAAACAACACTTCGCCTTTGATTGGGGCGGTAAGTGTAGGTAGAATATCCATGAACTCCTTGAGCTTTTGAAAGGCAGCTTCTGTATCTGCACTCCGCTGAAATGTCTTTTTGTTCGTGTGTTAGGTCACTAGATTTACAACACAAGCTTAATAGAAAGAGATAAAGGCGATTGAACAATAAACCAAACACACACACACACACGATATATTAAGACAGTTATGCGTAGGGCATGAGTGAAAGGAATAACTTGAACAACCAACCCTCAAGTGAGGGTTATTACATAGTATTTATAGGCAAGGAGCTAGGGCAACACTCCTACTCCTTCCCTTTTCCTTATTGGACATGGGCCTAAGCTTATGGGCCTTCTACACAAGCTTGACCTTAAACAAACATAAAGGCCATAATAAGCTACCTATTACATATGAGAAACTAACACTTGAATTAAGGTTTAGGAGTGATTCCAACAATCTCCCCCTCAAGTGTTGGTGATGAAGAACGGTGAAGGCGTTGATGTAATAGTAGCTTTGACGTCTTCTGACATTCTTCTTTCTTGTGAGAAGAATTGCCTTGATTCGAACAATCTCCCCAGTGTAGAGAGATAGTTTTCTTTAAACAGTTATGTTTTGACGTCATCATTAACTTTGTTCTTTGATCATTGTTCTTTGTGATGAAAGAGATAGTATGTTGTTGTCTGCATCAAGTCTACCTCAGGTGTGCTTCGCCGCTACAGTGTCTCCACGTTATTCTTCCACATGCTCACACGCTCTTTGACGTTGGAATTCAGTTCTGATGAAGTTCTTTAAGTCTTTAACTTTGTAGATTCTTTGATTTGATGAAGAATCATTCTGACTTGTTGTGTTTCTTTTGGATAGAACTTCCATTAGTGATGATGTTGGCGTGAGCATGAGAAGAATCTGCATGATCATCCCGCTCCGGAGCTTCCATAAGAAGAAAACATTTAAAACGGTTAGTAATAAGCGGATTCCGGCACTTACAAGTTTGAAATTCGAGAGTGTTAACAACAAAGTGTGAAAACACAACTCTAATTCTCACAAAGGCCGTTCCTGAACTGGAGTCCCACAAGTGAGATAACGCGATATACCGAAGTACATCTACAGTTCAGATGAGTCGCTGAGGTACACCGAAGCATCACCTCACGACTGTAGACCGTTTGAGACACACTAAGCGTAATCCACGGGGAGTTACCGAAGTGACCTGCTGTCAGGGCTGTTTGAGGTTGACCCTGGCAGGAGTTTCCATTCAATCACTGAGGATCACAGTTGTGAACCTCTCATAAATGTTCTCGACA
Organism: Chrysanthemum seticuspe; assembly: GCA_019973895.1. Classification (NCBI taxonomy): domain Eukaryota; kingdom Viridiplantae; phylum Streptophyta; class Magnoliopsida; order Asterales; family Asteraceae; genus Chrysanthemum; species Chrysanthemum seticuspe. Next base: position 51,746,411 of record BPTQ01000009.1, on the reverse strand, counting down.
GATTTCTAAGATCTGTGAAGGTCTCGATAACGTACCACTGATGTTCTTATTGTTGAACATCGAGTGATGAAATGTCAAGTGTACCTAAGAGATCTTTTGATGAATCTCGTGGCTCTAGACTCAATAGTGCATTTTGGTTTTTTCCTGAGCGAAGACTAGGGAGAGGGTCTCCTTCTTCAATACCAGCGATCTCTAAGAGAAAGCTAATAGTTTACGTAGGGTTCCCTGTGAGAATGAAACAAGCTTCTTTTGAGAGAAACTTGAGTGGCTAAGAAGGTATAGTGCATGCGTCACTGGGTCCATGACGACTTTTAATCTTCAATACCAGCGTCACTAAGTGACAACCAGTAGCATATGAATTGAACCCGGTGTCTGCCCTAAGTTGAATAATTTGGAGGGCTATTTCTTTTCACCCTTTTCTTTGCATTTCTTTTTAATTCTTCAACTCCTTCTTTCTCCGATTCTCATTTTCTCCTTTTTATAATCGTACCTAAGGACTTCTAAGTACTAACTATTTGTGATGTCCTTGGGTAGATCCCTCTGGCTCTGGCGGATCATAGGACGGTTATTCCTAACCTTAGTCACCTTATCACTCCATGACTAACCTATGTTCCATAAAACCAATTTTCAAGAAAATCTCTCAAAGGGTTTGTAAATGAAAAACATGTTTGAACCACTGTGAGAGTTTTATCTTTTAACAGAAATACTCCCCCTCCACATGTGCTTTAGAGTTTTGACGGAAATCTGCACTGTGTGGGAAGAGCGCGCACTTTTGAATTGATCAACTCAAGATAGACAATCCCCCGCGAGACACGGTTACGTTGCATAGTTAATGAGTTACATTGTTAGCTTTTAGGTGACAACTAGCTCTAATAACTACCTTGAAGGTGTAGACAAACCTCGAAAGGTTGTCATACTCGTCAGAGTTCATGTCTACCAAGAGTTTCTGATTCGTCCCAAACGGTCTATCTTTTAATAGTCAACCACTTGTGAATGGTCAACCATAAAAGTCAAATAGCTCGGAACAAAATGCAATAAAGTCTAGAGGAGTATAGTGTTTCCCCGGGTCGTTAAGTCCCAACGAGGTGTGAACACTGTAATACAACGAATCTGTGATCGGGTGATATTGAACGGGAAAAGGTTATGATTGATTACACTAAGGAAATTAAATCTAGTAAAGACTTTGAAGTCATTTTAATTCTATATTCCTAGGGTATTGAAATGCAAAAACGCGAAAAACCGGGAACTCAACGAGCCCCGAAAGTGAAAAAAATGCAATTAAAGTCCTACGAGTGCAAAAACAATTTTCCTACATTCTAAATGACTAAAAATAATTTTAAGAAAAAGCCGGGTATTTTTTTGACTTTTATTTTATTTATTACGAATTAAAAACTATTTTAATCTAATTAATTAATTAAAAATACTAAACTAATTTGGAAAAATCTGAAAAATTCACAAAAACTACTTTGACTTTTACTGGTCCTAAGAAAAATAAAAAATGTGGAGGGTGCTTTAAAGAATAAGCAGAAAATAAGCCAAGGAAAGCTTATTCTCTAAACTGCCAAATGTACTTTAGTAATTAAATGCGCATGAAATAACCAATAAAAGACCCAAGGGCAGTTGGTGTGAGGTGGGTTGTGTGTGGTCGTGGGTAGGATACCAAGAGGTCCAGTGTTCGAATCCCTCTTTTCCACTTATTTTTCTTTTTGAATTTTTTTTCTTTTGGACACTGAACAGGTGATCAAAATAAGCTTTTTGACAAAATTTTAAACTTGGAAAACTTAGAAACAAGCTGTGAACAGCTTGTCTACAGCAGACGTGGTAAAAAAACTATGAATGGGGCTGTTTGGTTCTAGTATTCTTAAAGGGACAAAAAGAACTTCAAAAAGCTACAAAGAAGACTAACCAAAAGCTAACTCCTAATCTATATTATTTAAAAGGCCTAAAGGGGATTTAATAGGCAATACTTAATCACTAAAGAGCTAAAAAAATATATGAAAAAAAGGCTGCTAAACAGCTTGCTGTAACAGTAAAAAAAAAGACTAAGGGGGAAACATAAGCAATGGATAAGCACTAGGGAGAACCTAATAAGCTATACTACACTAAAGTTATTCTAAGCCTACTAATAAGCAATAAAAAAAACACTAAATAAGCTAAGGGAATATCTAATAAGCACTAAAAAAAAGAGCATGGCTGCTGTAATGTTGCAGCAAAAGAGGCCAAGGGGTACCTTTTTGAGCTTATGTGGGATAATCTAGAGTGAGAACCAACCCCTAAGATTTTTGGCACCGTTAGTCCACCCACCTAGCTCACTTTTGCCCCCAAATGCCACCCTTAATAAGCTGTTTCAGCTTATAAATAAGCTGAGGTAAAACTTGTAGTTGGACTGAATCCCCTGCATAGAACAGAAATATGGCCAAGTGACCCACTTTAACCCATTAGCAGACCCCTTAAAACATTTTTTTGAATTTTTCTCTTTTGACCCAAGTTAGACAACCTACTGAACTTGTGATTTTTATTTTCTACAAATTTTTATCTCATCTCAAAGTTGCTTAAACTGCTATGCAAAAACTGAGGAAACTCAATTTTTTTTTCTTCTTTAAAACCAGATAAAACTTAAATCCTTTGAGAATTTGTAAAAATTCTTTTCTAACTCAAACAACTTGTCTTGGATACTCAAAATATGTTTGACTTCAGTGGTCAAAGTGGGTAAAAACCACTTTGACCTATTCAAAAGTTTTTAAACAACCACTCCCTTGAATAGGAGTGTTAACTGATTTCTTTTTTTGGACTTGGGATTCTTGGTAAGAAAACTAACTAGGGACTTGTATGAAAACTATTGAACTAATGAGAATAAGTGAAATCACAAATAAGCTCTAATTGCTTATAAATAAGCAAAACAGACAAGTGAAGAAAAACTTTTCATTCATTAAACTTAAACATTACAAGTGATAAAAAAAAGAAACTACTTTGAAACTAAACACTTAGATAAAAAATGACTTTTTAAATAAAAACTAAGACTGATTTGAAACTAAAACTAGGGTTGCCTTATCAATGGCTACAAGACATCTATTTATACTAAGTGCTCTAGGGGTCTTCTCTTCAAATGCTTGAGTGTGCTTTTGTGCTTCTTCTGTGAGGGCAAGTAGTGGGTGAGAGGGTTTGGTGATGACAGGGAATGGGTTGTTGAGTGTTGCAGGTTGAGTGGGGAAGAGGGAAAGCAGGAAAGAAAAAGGAGGGAAAGGTGGGCAGGGGTCGTGGGTGTCTGGTGGGTTAATGGGTTTTTTTTTTTTTGTGTTTTCTGGTTTTGGTGTTGGGTTAATAACAAAAAAAAGGGTCCGGTTGGTTTTAGGATTAGTACACAAGGACCAAAGTTGCAATTCCACCAAACTTGAGGGACCAACTCTGTAATTTTCCAAAGATTATTATAAGGACCATAAATGACAAATTAGAATTACCAAAGGACTAAAAATAATATTTTCCATCATTGAAAATCCCGGGGACTTGTTTTGCCATTTTTTGAAAGTTGGGGGACTGAAACTGCCAATTATGCAAACTTTGTTTGTTTTTTAGCTGTTTTTACTCACTTTGCATTTAAAACATATAAAACACAATTTTGGGATATTTTTAGTATTTTAATGCATTTCTGAGTGTTTTTAAATGTTTTGTAGTTCAGATTTGACCAAAAATGATGAGTATTTACACACTCATCAGTTTCTCGAATGGTACTTTCTCCTCGGACAAGTCCTTTGCGAGACACGTTTACATTACTAGAAAACTAGCTCGAAATTATTACCCGTCCCGGACAAGTCTTTTCGAGTTACTAACAGTTTAGTACCGTCAATTCATTGGTTAAGTCTATTACACAAAGATTCATTTGCATTTACACAACATATTTCTTATCACATAATTTTCTCCCCCTCAAAAATGGCATATAAAATGTTATTTTTGAAAAGTTGAGAATAAATATGACCATTTCGAGTGTTGCGGGAAGATGACCAGTGTGAACAATTTGTGAACAAAGTTTAAATTCAAATACTCCCCCTTAACAAGTGATAAAAACGGTTGAGGTTTTGAAAATCATACGGGGAAGTACTTGTCCTTTTGAGCAAAACCTTGAAAAATGAAAGGTTTGATAGGTTTTACTCAAAAGTAAGAAGCTTTCGCTCCTTTTATGAGGATTGTGGCACTGAAGCGTACCACAGGGTCCTTTCTTGACAATTACGGGTTGTACACTGTAATGTGTGCACAAGACATTATAATAAATCAAACAAACAAAATCACAATCAAGAGAGTACCCAATGATTACAGACGATCAGCTACTTTCTGAGGACGTTAGAAAGTCAGAATCGTAAAGTTTGGTCATCCTCCCACATAGCTCTCCAACCGTTGCATCTGATCCCGATGAATCAAACATTCATCAATCCTAGTGATAAATCAACGAACATCCTTGCGATCCTTTGAATTCCATCTCTTCGTCTGAATTATACCCAACTCAATGTCCTTCAATCGATATGTCAATCCATCTCGAACAATCTCCAGGGTGGCGTCATAGAACTTAGTGAATTTCATCGAAAGCCATGAAGCAAGTATGATGATTTTCACTTTGGTAGACAAACCCAAACTTTTGTTTATGAACGATTTTGTACTGAGGTTCTTGATTGATTCCGATGAAGTGTATAATTGAGGTAAGATTCGAGCCCGAGGTGGAGAACTTCAACACGCTCTTTGATTTGAAGCGTATGAAAACAAGGAGTGCAGTAATGTACTTGATCTAAATTTCGGTTGAGGTTCTGTTTGGGGCTCAGGTATGTCGTGATCCTTACCACCAGTGTATGTAAAGTGATCAATGGTTTTCTCCATTGGTGGTGTGGTTTCTGAATCCCTTGGTTGATCAGATGGTGGTGGTTGTGTAGCTTGTTGTGTAGTGGTGATAACTTGCTTAACCTATAGAATCATTGGATGGAGTTGCCTTCTTAACAGATTTTGTTTTTGACATAGGTGTTTCTTATGTTGATGGAGGTGATGATTGAGATGATGATTTGGGTTTGGTGGAAGTGTCAAAAGGTGTTACAGAAGACTGTTGAGGTTTGTGTATAGGATTGTCAACTATGTAGTTGTCTGATTCCTTCTTTAACTTTTCCTCCTCAGCTCTAGCAGCTTCTTTTGCATCTTTTCGAATCATTTCCTCTTCAGCCACCAAATTATCATCATCAAGGACTCTTTCATCCTTATCATGATCGTTGTCTTCATCATCTCTTGAACGTTTGGGCCTAACAGCTTCTTCTCGGAATGAGGACCTGAGTTGGTATTCCAATAGAGCTTCAAACAGTTTAGCTTCGTGTGAGGCAAACATTGCAGAGCGTTTCGACATTTGTGCTACTAGCCGGTTCACTAATTCATCATCTGAGAAGATCGTAGATTCAACTGGATTGATGCTTAAATTCATCGGAGTTGATTTCATGGCTTGTTTGGCTAGATGCAAGAGATTTGGATACAATTGTCTGTTATACATCTCTTTTGTCAGTTTCGGAACGACCTCCATAAGGAACTGGCGAGTGTATCCTTTGATCATTTCGTCCATTTTCCCTTGAAGATCATCTTTCATGAGCTTCTGGACATACTCCCTTTCATCTTGCATCTTGTCGAGATCATCATGAATATACTGTATCTGATCAGCATAGAAATTCATCTTCCTGTAGAGGATGTCTTTCTTTCGGGCTTGTTTGACAGCATTCCCAATTCTTTTATGAGCATGAGATATCCAAGATCGAGTTGGCTTCTTCACTGATTTGGATGTTGATTTGGTTGATCTTTTAGATGGTGGTGGTGAAGAATGAGATGATGAATCTGATGATGAGGAGACATGAGGAGGCTCGGGGTCCTTAGGGGGTTCAGAAGTTTCCTCCTTAGACATAGCCTTATCATCAGTCGTTGTTTCATCAGCAGGTATTTCCTCAGTCTTTTCTTTTGCTGGTTCCTCAATCTCATAATCAATAGAATCCTCCAAAAGTTGTTGTTGTTGCAGAAGAGTGGTGGCACCAGCTCCCTTATTGGGTCGATTAACCGCATCAGGAGATGGTTTGGAGTGGGCAGCACCACTTGAACCTCCAGGGCCACCCATTTGATCCTTTGCAAATTCCTTCGTAACATGTTGGAGTCTAATGATTTTGAACTTCTTCTTGTATAAAGTATCCAGTTGCTCTTCTTCATCATCTGAGCTTTCTTCATAAGGCACAAGTACAGGAGTCTTCCATTTTCCATGTTCAGCTGGAGGACTATGAGGTTTTGCTACTGAGGGAAGTGGTTCGGTTGCAGATTAAGAGTAGTGGACCTCCTCATCTGATTGTGTATCTTCAGAGCTTTCGACCAGTAGCTTTCTTGGTGGTTCAGGTGTAGGAATAGGAACAGCTTCCTGAGAGGGAACTTTCTTCTTTGGAGTTGGTTTCCTCTTTGGGACATTCCTTTGACTCTCTGTGCTTACTGCACTTCCAACACTTCCTCTTCTGGTTCTCCGAGTAGGTATTCCAGAAGGCTTTTCATCGAGATGACCAACTTTGCCTTCTCTTACTGCTACCCGATACCTTTTGTACATTTCAAGCTTCTTGATTTCGTCAGTAAGTAGGTGATCAGGTAACACAGCACCCTGTTTCTTTGTAGACGATTCCTTGATTCTGACTGATAGGGTAGGCTCAGTCAACATATCGTGATTGTCTGGGTCATTGAGCCTTTGTGGAATATCGGGATGAAGTCCAAGTGCTCTCTGGATCAACAATTTTGTGTATCTGACATAGGGAATCTTTGAGCCAAGTTTCTTGTGAAATGACATCATGTCTTCCCATAACAGTGCTTCGATTTCGATGTCCTTTTTGTTGATTAATGACCAGAAGATTTGTAGTTCCATGAGCTTGGGATGCTCATAGCCACTGTCACGACCAGAGACTGATTTGCTGATGATGATGTAGACGGTTCTCCATGGTTGAGGAATGTTCTTAAGCTCCACATGAGAATGCTTAGAGATAACTCCTGAAGCTTCATCATAGCCAATATCAATCAGGAATTGAAGAACTGTCTCCTCAGTAGGTGTGGCAAAGAAGTCGGTTGGCTCGATTTCAGGAATGAGAAGAACAGCCCGTAAGTCTGCATGAGTGATGGTGACTTGTTTGTGAATGAGAGTTACAGTCACTGCACTTTGACCCTTGATCCTTTGCATTGAATTCCAGAATTGTTGCATGTAGATCTCCGGTACAGTAGCAGAGTGTGAGAGCATGTTCTGGTAGGGATGATTCTTTAGAATATCCACAGCAATGAGACAAGAAGATTCTGAGCATGTGAGGGTTTCAAAGTCAACCATAAGGTTGTTCTTTCCAATCTTTCTAGGATAGCCATTAGGGAAGATGTTAGCAATTGCGAGAACTTCTGGTGCATCCACATTCATTTGAGCAGCCATGTCGTGATCTGAAATAACATTAGCCAAAAGAACCAACATATCGAAAGACATAATGTTAGTCAACAGAAGGTTTTTATTGTCTAATTATTGAATGTACAGTGTTAATGATTGTTACGAGTCCTAAGTCACTTGTTTGTCCAATAGTCCAATAACGTCATGATAAGTTTCGTGAGTTAGTTAACTTTAAGTTTTAAAGTTTATGTAATCACTTATTTAACACAACATTTTAAACAATTAAGTTTATTAGTGACATTATTGGTTTCGTGACGTTATGATTCATTTATTTACAAGTTTGTACACGTAACAATTCATAATGAAGGTCAATCATGGCTTAGGCGTAGATTTGGTAAAGTAACGTGTAAACAGGCGTGATATACGCGTAGACGAAAGCTTATGCGTAGGATCCTAACTTACGCGTAAGAAATGTTACGCGTAGGAAAAGGGGACCTTATGCGTAGAGCTTACGCGTAGGCGTATAAAGACCTTACGCGTAAGGCTTACTCGTAAGAGTAGACCTTATACGTAGAGGTCACTGTTTACGCATATCCTTCACAGGATATGCGTAGTCCCATTGTAGAACCTTACGCGTAATAGTTACGCGTAGGATTACACTTACGCATAACTGTCTACGCGTAAGGTGATCCTTATGCGTAGAGTAACAATCGACCTTGATTCTGAATTTTATGCTTAGCAAGCCTGAAATAAGATCATCATATCATCAATCTTAACACATATATTCATTTTACAACAAATCATGGCATGAAAACATGTTAAACATTTTACGCGTAGAAGGTCATACGCGTAAGTCAAAACCCTATTGTTTATGAATTACGCATAAGATTTCTAACCATAGGATTTGCACCAAACGTTTTCTGGTAGGTCTTAGGTGTTGTGAGAGTCTATAACCCAAGTTTTAACATCCAATTCGTGGTGAATCAAAAATACCCAAACTCAAGAACATTAAACCCTAATTCCTAATTCTGACTTAATTAGTGTTTCTGGGTTGTTATAGGGCCTGGATCACATTAATTCAACATGATATAATCATCACACAACAATCTATTTGACCAAAACCATTCACATTTTAAAATACCCAAATCGACTTAAGAACCCTAATTTTGAAAAACCATCAATTTGTGTTTCTGGGTGGATTTTGAGGGTAAAAATAGCATCATTGTTGTTAAAGACACGTTTTGACACATTCTTTTCAACCACAAACACCCATTCTTGATTATGAGTTCATACGCTTATGCGTAGAACACAAAAACAATCATAGACAAAAATTTGACCGTTGGATTCGTGTAAAAATCAAAACCTGTGTTTGTAAACATGTTAAGATCATGAAACAACTTACAAATTGATGATCAGAAACACAGATTTGAAGAACGAATTTCGTGCGTAGGATTGGTTAGGTTTATGACTAATAAATGTGATGAATATGTTAGGTGGAGTGTTTTTATTAAAAGTAACTTTAAACTTTTGGCAATTTGGTCCCTCCACCTTTTCCTTTTTCATACAAAGCCATTTAACTTCCATTTTGGTTATCAAACAAAGATTGTTAAGAAAGAAACTTGACGACACTCCCCCTCGACTTAGGTAAATAATGGAAGGTTATAAATTTTAGTCCGAGGAGTGTCATTGAACCAGAAAAAATGTACCACTATTGATAAAAAAACAACCGGGATATGATAACATGCAAGTACACAGATGTTTTGAAATAGTTAAGTGATTATTTTCTCCCCCTCAACACTTGATCGGAAAGATACTGAATTTTGAAAGATTAAAGTGTTGACGAAGGAAATGTACTTGCCATGTTGAAAGAAAAATTAGATTAGAAGAATATTTTTGTTGTTTTATCAAGTTTTATATTTTTGTATTTTGTTTTTGAAAAATTATTTACAAAAGAGATTTTGGTGTTTGACAGGTTTTTAAGACTGTTTTAGGAGGTCATCCAATTCCTCTGGAGTCAAACACCTCATACCAATCCGGTGGACCAACTCATTAAACCTAGCGGGAGGCAAGGCTTTGGTAAGAAGATCTGCCAATTGGTATTCTGTACCCACGAAGTATAATTCAACTGTACCCTGTTCCACGTGGTCCTTGATGAATTGATAGCGTAGATCGATGTGCTTTGATTTCGAGTGCTGAACTGAGTTGCACGAGATCGCAATGGCACTCCGATTGTCGCAGTACATTTGGATTCTGTCAAATACGTAACCATAGTCTTTGAGTTATGTTCTCATCCAGATGACTTGAGCACAACACGCGGACATGGCTACATATTCTGCTTCGGTTGATGACAGCGATGTACAATCCTGCTTCTTCGATTGCCAAGACACCAGTTTATCACCAAGAAATTGTAGTGCTCCTGAAGTGCTTTTTCGTGAATCTAAGCATCCTGTGTGGTCAGCGTCTGAAAAAGCGATTAGTTCAAAACCAGAATCCTTCGGATACCAGATCCCCAAGTTAATGGTTCCCTTGATGTATCGGAGGATTCTTTTAGCCTCAGAGAGGTGGGTTTCAGTTGGTCGCGACTGATAACGGGAGCAAAGATAAACGGCAAATACAATATCAGGTCTGCTAGCTGTTAGATACATGAGAGACCCAATAATACTTCGGTATTTGGTAGGGTCAACTAATTTCCCATGTAAATCAGCGTCTAGTTTCTTGGTATGAGTCATTGGTGTAGCATAAGTGTCACAGGTTTTCTTTCCAAATTTGTTCAACAATTCAAGGGCATATTTGGACTGACTCAAGAAAATACCACGGGGTGATTGATGAACTTGTAATCCTAGAAAGAACGTAAGTTCACCCATCATGGACATTTCAAAAAATTTCTTCATTAGTTTTGCAAAAGCGATTGAAAACTTTTTATGTGTAGACCCAAAAATGATGTCATCCACATAAATTTGAACAATTAAGATATGTGCCCCGTGATATTGTATAAAAAGAGTTGGGTCAACCAAACCTTTGGTGAAATTATTGGCAATGAGGAAAGATGATAGCTTGTCGTACCATGCTCGAGGAGCTTGTTTGAGACCGTACAGAGCTTTGTTCAGTTTGTAGACGTGGTTCGGGAACTCAGGATCAACAAATCCATCTGGTTGGCTGACATAAACCGTTTCTTTAGGTTGTCCATTGAGAAACGTAGTTTTGACATCCATCTGATAGACCGTCATATTCATATGAGCCGCGAACGCGAGAAATATCCGAACAGCCTCAAGACGAGCGACCGGAGCAAAAGATTCTTCAAAGTCTATTCCCTCTTTTTGACGATAACCCTTAGCAACTAGACGTGACTTGTTTCGGATTACGTTCCCTTCAGCATCCAATTTTTTTTTCCAAATCCATTTGAGACCAATGACGTAGACCCCTGTTGGTCGTTCAACCAGTTCCCATACTTCAAGACATTTGAATTGGTTGAGTTCTTCTTGCATGGATTCAATCCAGTTGTCTTTTGTCATTGCGTCTTTAATGTTTTTAGGCTCAGATTGGCAGACAGTGAGAGCATAAATGCAATGTTCACCATATGTGTGAAGACGTTGTCTCGTAACGACTGGTTGATTTGGGTTGCCAATAATATTTGCCAGAGGATGGTATTTTGTCCATCGATGTGTAGAGGGTTGATGTTGGTATACATTGTGCAGATTCTGAGGATTCAAATGGTTTTTGATGATTCTGCGACATCAGGTGCAGCAGTGTCATTAGCAAACGGGTTAAAGAACGCATTTGGATCAAAATCTGCAGGTGGGGGTACTTCATTCAGAATATCATCAGCCGGTTCATCATTGTTGGAAGCGGTTTGTTCAACCGTTGTGGTGGAGTCAACTGGTGGTGCTTCTTCAACAGTAGTTGTTGTAGCAGGTGTATCAGGTATAAGAGTATTATCAGGTTGAGCAGCGGAAACAGCGGATACACTTGGAGCACGTTCATCAATATCGTCACTGAACAGCGGAGCAAATAACCTTTCCATTTGTTGACGAGTGAGCTGGGGGCTTTGTTCAGCTGATGATGGGTTTTGAGGGAAGTTTAAACGGTTGTAACCGGGTTCTAAGCTGTTATACTCAGAAGCCATTGTGAAGAAGTTTCAGAATCATCTTCCCTTCAAACTGACAACTGTCTTTAGCAGATTTGAAACTTTCATGAAGTCTACATTTCCTCTAACTATTGAAGGTTTCAGTATGCAGCGGAATTTGTAGATGAGCAGTAAACCACACAAAGAAAATCTGACTAATTGCGGAACATCCGTTCGAGGGTAAAATGCCAGAAATCAACAAGATCTTCTCACGTATGTAGACGCATCACACCAAACAAACCATGAGAGACGAAATGATACGACTTTCCCCTGAATGCTGTGGTCTTTTGGAATACTAATCACCTGTGAATATGCAGTAATTCGATGCCAAGACCGTGTGTGAGGCATCTTAACATCATATTTGGGTAACTTCACACAAGATCACCCGTGAAATTGAGACGATAACACCAAAGTGAGACTTTTGAGCCGCAGATCGTCTTATTTCTTCCCCCTAATTGAAGAAATTCAAGAAGGCATTGGGTTTTCGCAAAGAAGCATGTAGAAGAACAAGGAACCAATGACCACCTACACACTCTCTCCCCCTCGATGTTTTCAATGATTCAGAATCATACACCACGTATGTTGATGATGAATTTAAGACAGCGAAACCATGTGTAAGGAGACAGCGAAACCATGTATGTCCAATTGATCGAACAAGTGTGAAGTCCCATAAATATCTCGTGAGAATCAACTGCTGATAAAACATCTCTGTTCATTATGTTGATCATCAGCTGTGTCATTGTTGTTGGAAGCAGTTTAATCTTCTGTTATAGAAGATTCGGTTGTTGTTGTAGATTCAGGTGTATCTGAAATTAGAGTATTATCGGTTGTACAGCGGAAACATTCGATACATCTGAAGCACGACTTTTGGCAGAATCTTTAACCAGAGGAGCAAGCAATGTTTCCAATTCATGACGATTAAGTACAATGGTGGAACAGCTGATGGATCATGATATTTTTTACGGTGAGAAACGGGTCCTACGCTATTTTACAGTAGGAGCCATAGCTGTTGTACCTGCATAGAAAAATAGAAGGGGGCAAGAAAGAGAAAAACATGGATCCCCAAGTGTAACTGGGTTCCATGTTTTAGAAGCATAAAGATGTAGTGTCAATTATCTTCTTGACACCTGAACATGCTATTTTGATGATTTCCTTTCCTGCCTCAGGGATGGATGGTGTTGGTATCCCACTTGTTTTGGTGCAACTACTTAGTATCTTGCCTGTAGGAATCTACCTAAGACTAACAGTTTTGAAAATCCTACCCGTTGGTATCCATCTAAGGTTAGATCTAGGGGATGTTGAAACTTCTTTTAGGAAGAGTTTGCGTCCTAAATGGATCCACCTATTAGGTTTCTGACAGTTTACATTTAGATCAACGAGTTTATTTCTAACTGTTTGTTGAGTTAACTTAGGTTTTGGTTTGCTACTACAAGTAGTGTTCAGTAATACACTCGAAGGTGATACACTAGGTCGTGAACCTAAGATTCCATCCTTTTGAAGAAGTGCCCTTTTCCTAGCCTTTTCTAGATCACAGTTCTTGTACGTGTCATTTGAATCATATGAATCTTTACTTTTAATGCTCAATTTAGACACAGTGTTCGAACTAATCCTAGATTTGCCAGGAGCAGCCACAAGTTGAGGTTTAACAGAAACAGGTATAACAGAAACAGGTTTAACAGAAACATGTTTAACAGAAACAGAAGCATTATTCTTAGGCCAGGAATGTGGAGTGACTGGTTTTATCAAATGATTATTCTCAACAACTTGGGAGGGAAACCGTGGTTTTGAAGATTTTGAACGTTCAGATTTAAATGCAGTTGGTTGTCTAACTATTGATTGTTTTCTGTAAGGTTGTAGAGACGATTTCCCCAAGATTGTTGGTTTTGCAAAATTAGTATCCACACTCTTGTCAGTGAATCTTCTCAGTTTGATTAGTAAAGCAACATGTGCAAGCCCCTTTGCTTGAAGTTGAGCCTTTAAATGCTCATTTTCTTTAACTAATGTATCCACACGATTACTTTGTTCATTTGAATACTGACCATTGTGTTCTGAAGAAAAAGATTTGTTTTGTAGTTTAAGTTCAAGAGAGATGCAATGTGCCTCTAGTTTTGAAAAATCTTTATGAAACTGAGCAATGGTCTTTTTGAGAAGAATGATTTTAGATTCAAGAGTTTGATTTGACGTTTCAGTTGAATTGTTAACAAGTAAGGGCTCAGACATGAGAAAGTTGTCTGCACATTGTGCAACACACTGGTCAACCTCTCCTTCATTACTGAATTCAGGTTGCTCAGTTTGTTGTATCGCATTTGCAGGCAGAATATGATCAACAGTAGATTGTACCTCGACCATCTGTTATGTGTCAGTGTCATAGGTGGGTAAGATATCTTCCTCAACCATTTGTTCTTCGTCACAGTTGGGCTCGGTGTCGTAGTTAAGTATGATATCTTCTCCAGATCTGCTGCTGTCATCCTACTTTTCTAATGCTACAACCTCATTGTCCGCATTACCGACAGTTGCAGTAATCACAACATTCTCAACGTCCATTTGAGCATTCCTTGCATGTACATCAACTCTTTCACCTTGCACGACTGCGGGATATCGGGAATTTGATGATGTCTGATGCTTCAATGCCAGAGCCAGAGCCATGTATCCTTCTTTCAATGCCACAAATGGATCTTTATGATCAGAATCCATTTCACTCCCCTGCAGAAGAATCAAAGAGAAGAAAATGTGCGAAGTCGATATAGCACACAGAGGGTCGATATAATGAATTTCAATTTCCCTCCAAAAATTAGTTTTGAAAAATTTTGACTCTCAAAATTTGAAATTCACTATAAAATTCAATTCTAAGGTTGTAAGAAAAATTTGAGTTATGACAATTTTGACGCCAAATTTTACCCGAAAAGTTTGAATTTGGGCCTACAAATTTGAATTTTTGACCAAAATTTTCGCAGTTAAACCAAAATTTGAATCTCGCGTAAAAATTGAACGTTTAGTCTCCCCTAAAAATTAAATTTTACTCAAATTTTCCCGCCAAATGAACCTTTGTAGTCGAATGAACCTTTGTTGATGAAGTATCCTTAGGCGTAGAAATCACAATAAACCAAGTAGCACTTATGCGTAAAAAAACACCAAAGTTACGCGTAACAATCAAGAGTTACGCGTAGGTATAGCTTACGCGTAAGTATGGAAAAGACTCTAAAGTTATGCGTAGACACAAAGTTAGGCGTAGAAACTTAGGCGTAGGATTACCTTATGCGTAAGACTATGCTTAGGCGTAAGATTAATCTTATGCGTAGGATTTTCTACGCGTAAGCTTATGCTTATGCGTAAGTTTAGGGTTTTGCCCAAATGATCTTTTACACTATCACAGTGTAAAAGATATCCAAAGTCGACGTATTTTCAGGCTTATCCAAGCAAGAAAACACGGAGTAAACCACGAAACTGAAGATCAAACCACGGATAAAGTTACACATAAGATTAGGGTTTTGATACGCGTAATCTTACTTGTAAAAATGATTATGCCCAAAGATGTTTCTAAACCAGATTTTTGTGATGAGATAGCTTCAATATCACCAAAATAACACAAAAGAGTGAAACTTGATGAACCAAAACTCCTAAAACAGTTAAGCGTAGAATGAAACCCTCGTATAAAAACTAGTTTAAAAACAACGATCCACGCATAAAGTTTGAAAATTTTTGCCAAAAACAAGTATTTTAACACCTTAAAACGTTGAAAGTACAAGAATCTTGGATTCAAAAGTGTAAAAAATACGTTTTTAAGCGAACCAAAGTATCAAGGTTGTTCTACGCGTTGGACCAAAAGCCCACTTCAAGAAACAACGATTCACCCAACTAGTTAGGCGATTGATACCACTATAAGGTCACTAGTTTTACAACACAAGCACAATAGAAAGAGATAGAGAAGAGAAGAGGTCGGTTGAACCCTTATCCAAACACACGAAATAAAGAAAGAAAGGTTAAAGCAAAGAGTGAAATAGAAAAGAGAACAACCAACCTTCAAATGAAGGTTTACAAGAGTATTTATAGTCAAGGAGCTAGGGCAACACTCCTACTCCTTCCCTTTTCCTTATTGGACATGGGCCTAAGCCTATGGGCCTTCTACATAAGCTTGACCTTAAACAAACATAAAGGCCATAATAAGCTACCTATTACATATGAGAAACTAACACTTGAATTAAGGTTTAGGAGTGATTCCAACACCGTGCATCCTTTGAGTGTCTTGAAGAATGGCAAAGATCTATTTGCACCCTTTGATAAGAATCTGCTAAGGGCTGCTAACTTTTCGTTCACACTTTGTACATCCTTGAGGGATTTAGGAGGCTACAAGTCTATGATGGCCTTAACCTTTGAAGGGTTGGCCTTAATACCCTGCTTTGTGATCAGATGTCCCATAAATTGTCCTTCTTCCATGCCGAAGGAACACTTCTTGGGATTTAACTTCATGTTGATGGCGCGAAGCTAGTCGAAGGTTTCCTTTATGTCGAAGAGCATATCCTCCTCCGTTCTACTCTTGATAACCATATTGTCTACGTATGCTTCGAGGTTCCTACCTATTTACTTGTTGAAGGCTTTGTCCACTAGCCTTTGGTAGGTAGCACCTGCATTCTTCAAGCCGAAAGGCATCTTCTTATAACAATACACGCCCTTTCCTGTAAAAAAGGCCGTTTTTTCTTTATCCTCTTCCGCCATCTGTATCTGATGGTTACCCTTGTAAGCGTCCAGAAAGCATTTCAGTCGAAACCCTGATAAGGATTCCACTTTCCAATCAATTTCTGGTAGAGGATAGCAGTCCTTTGGACAGGCTTTGTTGATATCTGTGAAGTCTACCCACATCCGCCATCCTCCGTCATGCTTTTTGACCATCAACAGATTCGCTACCCAGGTTTGATACTTCACCTCCCTGAGTATGCCCGTTGTTACGAGCTCATCCACTTCCTTGCATGCTGCGGCATTCCTTTCAGGTGCAAGGCTTCGACGCTTTTGCTTGATAGGTTGATAACGCTCAAATTGTACATGTTTTTAGTAGCGTTATCCGTGCTTTTATGTGTGTTATTTGGCTATACTCATATAATTTTGATGCTTAATCATACAAAATTGTGTTTGCTAGTTCATTTGTAGCCAAGTACAGGAAAGTGGAGAAAAAGACGGAAAAAGAAGTAAAATACGAAGATTTCTCCATATATGAAGAATTCCCGACAAAAGCGAGACTTGTGGAGTATATTCGAGAAGATAAATTCATCAAGTTAGTGGTCCAAAGACTCAATAATAAAGTTCAAGAAGGAAAACAAGAAAGAAATGAAGAAAAGAAGCTAAAACGAAGACATATTGGAAGACTCGTTGTTCCCGACACACCTTCACCATTTTTGCCATAACTTTTGCATACGAACTCTGTTTGACCCCCGGTTCACGGCCACGGAAAGCTAAGAGAAAGATCTACAACTTTGGAGCTTTTCAATGTCTGTCAAAAGGCTCCAACCGTTCGGTCGGGCCCCGCAACCGAAACGGTTGGAGAATAGTCAAGAGACCAGCCGAAACGGTTGGAGCCCAACCGATTCGGTTGGAAGGCCTGGTTATGGTATTTCTTCATCACTAAGACTCTAAACTCCTTGGAGGCCAAGTTGAGCATTGAATACCCCTAGCCTTGAGAGTAGTACAAATAGACCTCATTTGTGTATGTTTTCATCATCCCTTCTCCATCCTTCTCATCCCTTTCACCCACCACTCCATCTCTAGGTGTGAAATTCGAGCCTCCACCCTTAAGGATGAATTTCCGCCTATTACAACATCCCTCTCTCAACTTACCTTCACCAAAGGTGTGAAATTCGAGCCTCCACCCTTAAGGACGAATTTCCACCAACTATCCTATCCCAACTTGTGTGTAATTCTTGCCTCCACCCTTAAGGAAGAATTTCCACCAAAATTATCTCTCCTAAAAGACCACAAACCTCTGCCATTTCCAGAAGTATGCATGGTTAGAAGTTGTAGTTGATTGGAGGCTTGAAGGAGTGCTATAATGTAAGATATAGGATTTCACAAACACACTAAACCATAATCACAAGTGGCGTACAAAGATGTTTAGAGAGAGAAAGTTCTAGAGAGATAAAGGGAAGAGAGTTGGGAACTATGTGAAACAATGAAAAATGGTATTGAAGCTCTAACCCTCTACCTTGGGAGGTAGAGGGTATTTATAGTGTCTTACAAATAAACGCCACCTACGGGCTGTGTTTTGAGCCAGAATTAAGATCATCAACTAACATAAATCTCTGACTCTTCCTTTGTGGTGTTGGTATTATGTGACTTTATGACATTTGGACCGACATGCTCACATTCTGGATCATGATATATTCTCATCAGAGTAGCGGAAGCTCTTACTGGTTCATGATATTTGCAGCAGCATAGCAGAAGCATGGAGTGAAAGTATCAGAGTCATTAAAGCACTTATCATGATTTCTTTAGAGATGAATGTGTAGTGTGAGCATGCGGCTGCGGATTGACCGCTTCATTCTGATCAGCTGCAAACGTCAGGCGTACCTGCATACAACAGTTAGCAATAAAGTGCACGAAAGTATCTTTGATCACTTTCGTTGAATTGAGGTACACAGCCCACGGTTCCCCGTTGATCAGTACAAATATTGCCTGTGATCAGGTAATATTCCTAAGAATTTCCTTGACAGGGTTTCGCATCTGCTCTAGTTGTTCTCAAACCGAAACGTCTCAAAGAAGACAACACAGAGTGAGTGAACCAGAGAATTGAGATTCACTGATTGATGAAAAGAGATTTGAAAAAAAATCGTGTACCGCTCAATAGAAATTGTTTTTGCAATACAACGAAGGTTTTAAAGAAAAACAATTATCAATCATAAACACCTTTTATTTTGAAATATTAGTACACAGTCGATGTGCTAAAGAAAAGAGTTTTTAAGCACAACGACCGGTTTTTCAAAGGTATCCGTCAATCCATAACCTGAACCAGGATTGATTCAAAAGATTGAATCGCCCCATTGTTTCTGATCAGTTGTCACATGGTTGATCTATTGGATAGATCTCACATGCCACCCACTAGGATCTTGTTTGATGTTGGCTCCAGAAGGCTTTCCATCTTCATTCTGAATATGTTAGCATATCACTCAGATGTTCTGGCTATACCACAAGGATAATGCGTAGGACTCATAAGATTTAATCTCTCTTTCCACATTGTGTGAAGCAGAGAGTCTACATTGACAGTGTCCTAAAGAGATTTATTTGATGATCTCGTGGCTCTAGACTCAATTGTGCATAATTTGGTTCCTATGCCGGAGACTAGGGAAAGGGTCTCCTTCTTCAATATCAACAAACTCTAAGAGAAAGTCGATAGATAATTTCGGTTCCCCGTGAGAATGAAACAAGTCCTTTTAAGAGGAACTTGAGTGGTTTGGGAAGTTGTAGTGTAGTGCGTCACTGGGTCCATGATGTCTTGTCTTCAATACCAATGTTACCATGGTAACAACCAGTAGCATATGAATTGAACCCGATATCTGCCCTAAGATTGAATTATCGGAGGGCTATTTATTTTCACCCTTTTCACATTCAATTCTTTTTCATTCTTCAACCCCTTTAGTGCTTACCGAGACTTTATAACTAGAACCTTGTTGGGTTTATTCCAGTACTAGCTCAATCTTAGTCCGCACTCTTCCCATTTCTCATTTTTCTCCTTTTTTCATCATGCCTAAGGACTCTACACTATCTAGTGGATTGTCCCTGGGTAGATCCCTCCGGTTCTGGCGGATCATGGGAACAAAAACCTAACCAAACCATCCTTATATCACCATACATAAAGTAAATTTGGTCGGTCTTTTGGTATTGTTCATCTGCCTTTGGAATCAATCGAAAACCATTTGAAAATCAATTCAGATACTTGTGATATATTATCAAAGCATTTTGTACCTGAATTGTTTTTGATATTTTTAGAAAAAGAGCTCCCCCTCAACATGTGCATCATATATTTGATATCGTTTTAGCACACGGAGGCAAGAGGAAGAATTAACTTCTTTGATTACCATTTTCTAAAAGATATCATCATCACTTCCCTGATTAAATCTAGTAGATAAAGCATATTGGGGAAGGATGAGGTTTTCAAAAATTTGCTCCCCCTCAATATGTGCCTCAAGGTTTAAAAAAGTTTTGCACATACTAGAGGGAACCTGCACTTAGAGACAAATCAATCACATTTCAATTCTTTGTGGTTTTAAACGATGCTCCCCCTCAACATGTATGGAAAATTTGAAATCGTTTGGCACATGCGGGGAGGAAAGCTTACAAAACACTTATAAAGAGAGTTGTGATCTCTATTGATTTAGATTAAATTTTGAAGGCTTTTTGAGAAGAATAGTGACTTGCTTTTTAAAAAAAACATTTTTAACTGATAAGGATCAGATTTTCAGACTTTAAACTCCATTGTTTAAACATGCAAGATTTTCTTTTAAAAACATAACATTAGCAAAGGTTTTGAATCAACTGTATAAAACATTATTCCATTTGATTTTTTAACAATAAACCTTGCTCATTTACGTGCAAATTGTTTGAAAAATGACCTTTCAAAATAACCTTTTTAATTCGAATAAAATCATTCTCCCCCTCAATCAATGACACAAGTTGTTGATTGAGAGATAGAGATTTTGAGAGATGATAAGCACAAATGATTTACACGAATAATAGAGTACGAGGTATCTTCAAAGCAATTTAGTTTTCATTAGATGGCAAATATTTTTCAGAAGAATCATTAGACGGAAAAATATTTGGAAAGAAAAACATTTGTCCTTTTGATGACAAACATTTGTATTAAGAATCAGAGCATGAGATTTGAAAAATAAGATAAAGCATGGCTCTGTTCTTTACTTTAAAAACGGGTTACTCCCTGAAATGACAATAAGCCACCATTTTTCTCCGCCTTTTTTTTTTTTTTTGAAACAAAACTATGTACATTCGAAGAACATCTAAAGACCCGTGACATTCTTTGAATGTCAACACAAAGTCCGTAGATGATATCGAATAAGGAAAAATATGACAAACTAACAAAATTTTTGGAATTTTTCAAGATTTTTTTTTTTAATGGATTTTAGAAAGTTTTATATTTTTCTCTTTGCTTTTTGATGGTTTTATAATTTTGTATTTTGGTTTTTGAATAAATATATACAAAGAGATGGATGAAGAAAGACCTTTTACTCCTCTTCTTCCTCTTGAAGACGTTTAAGTGTTTCCGGTTGAAGACACTTTAGACCAAGTCGTGGGAGGATAAACTCAAAACGTTCTCTAGGAAGAGCTTTGGTGAAGATGTCTGCTAACTGGTATTCAGTCCTCACAAAATAGAGTTCCACCACACCTTTTTTCACTTGTTCCCGAATGAAATGATGTCGAATGTCGATGTGCTTGGCTCTTGAATGTTGAACGTTGTTGCAAGAGAGAGCAATGTCACTTTTATTATCACGGTACAGAGGGATTTGTTTCTTTGAAGACCAGCTCACAAGCTTATCACCCAAAAACTAAGCACCTCCAGACGTACTTCGACGAGTATCTTGACATCCTGCATGATCAGCATCTGCATAGGCTGTTAGTGACATACCGGTATCCTTCGGGTACCAAAGTCCCATATTGATGGATCCTTGGAGATACCGAAAGACCCGTTTAACCACTTCAAGGTGCTTTTTGGTAGGTTTAGCCTGATCTCTAGCACACATGCAAACAACGAACAGAATGTCTAGTCTACTGGCTATGAGGTACATCAGGGATCCAATCATACTACGATATTTCGTTTGGTCTACCATGATCCCTGAGAGGTCCTCATCCAGTTTAGTACGCTCTATCATAGGAGTGTCAACAGGGTCACTAGAATCAAATCCAAATTTCTTTAAAATCTCATTTGCATATTTAGATTGATTTATAAAAATGCCTCCGGGACTTTGTGAAATTTGTAATCCCAAGAAAAATGGCATTTGTCCCATCATTGACATTTGAAATTTGGAACCCATTTCATTTGAAAAACGATCACATTCATTGGGGACAGTCGAGGCAAAAATAATATCATCAACATATATTTGAACGTGAATTAAATGTTTGCCTGACTTTGCTGAATCCAGTAGATAGAAGAAACTTTGATAGCGTATCATACCATGCCCTTGGAGCTTGCTTTAAACCATAAAGAGCCTTCTTCAAACGATAGACGTGTGTAGGATGCTCTGGATTCACAAACCCTTCAGGTTGGCTGACGTATACGACTTCTTTAAGATCTCCATTAAGGAAAGCCGTCTTTACATCCATCTGATAAACCACCATGTTCTTACTTGCAGCATTAGCTAAGAAGATTCTGATTGCCTCGATATGAGCAACTAGAGCAAATGATTCTTCAAAGTCAATACCCTCTTCTTGATGGTATCCTTTTGCAACCAATCGAGCCTTGTTCTTTAAAACATCACCATGCTCATCAAGTTTTACTTTGAAAATCCACTTTAGAGCAATGATCATAGCACAATCTGAAGCAGGTACTAATTCCCATACATCTAGTCGATCAAACTCATGAATTTCTTCTTGCATGGCATTAAACCAGTTGTCTTCATTCATGGCGGTTTTAACATCTTTTGGTTCGACCTTAGAGAGTACGGAGTTGAAGAAGCACCATAAGGCATCGGTTTGTAAGTTGTTTCCGTGTGGATACTGGGCGAGAGAGGTTTCCAATGATGTTGTCCAATGGATGATCATGTGTCCATTTTCTAAGGTGTTCATGTGGTTGTTGTTGAGGAACTGAAGTAGCAGAATCAATTTCTCCTGATGAAGATGGTTTTGATGATGATTCAGGAGCAAATATATTTTCAAACGGTGCATCTTCAGGAGTAGCAAAGGGATTTTCTCCATCAAGGGTGCCAGAAACATTTCCATGATGTACACTCGATGATTGATGATTTGTTGATGAGACAGAGTGATCAGCAGCAGGTGCTTCTTGACTTAGCGTCATAGAAACTGAAGGGTTAACTTCATTGACAGGGATGGTAGCAGCCTCTGATGATGGGATTGACAGATCATTAGCAGTTGGCTCATAGTGTTCATCAAACATTGGATCAAATAGTTTCTTCAAGTCATCTTCTGAAGGAGGTACATAAGGAGTTGCTGGCGAGGAGTCGTAAACAAGAGTAGAACTGATGGGACTACATGATGATGCGGGTCCAGAACTGGGTTGTCCTGGAGCCATTGGACCGGTCAGCTCATCGAACGTAACGTGAATTGTTTCCATGATATTTTGGGTTCTTTTGTTGTAGATTAGGTATCCCTTTTTGTTTGGTGCATATCCTACAAATACTCCAATGTCCGCTTTAGCTTTAAGTTTGCCTAAGTCTTGGCCCTCATTAGTTGGATAACACAATGCACCAAACACACGAAGGAATGAGAGATTAGGTTTTCTATTGTCAACAAGTTATATGGAGTTTTTCCATGAGCAGTGTGAATTAGGGATCAATTTTGAGTGTAGCATGCAGTGGCAATGGCTTCGGCCCAGAGAAACATTGGAACCTTTGAGTAAATCAGCATTGTTCTTGCGGCTTCCACAAGAGTTCGATTTCGTCTTTCAACTACACCGTTCTGTTGAGGAGTTCGTGGAACACTTCTTTGATGACTGATTCCAACACTTTCATAAAACTCACTAAGTTGTTTATTAACAAACTCAGTTCCATTGTCTGTTCGGATGATTCTGACAGTTTTGTTAATTCGAACCTGCAGCTGTTTGATAAGTTTGATAATGATATCTGGAGTTTCATTCTTTGTACTTAAGAACTTAACCCAGGTGAATCGGGAGTAATCATCGACCACAACTAACACATATTTCTTCCCAAAGATATTCTGCACTGTCATGGGTCCACATAAATCCATGTCAATTGTATGAAGAACCTCTGTAACTGAGTTTGTAGGTTTGGGTTTGTGGGCATATTTCATGCTTTTTCCCAATTGGCATGCTGAACAAAGATGATCCTTTTCATACTTTAGTCTAGGTAAACCTACAACTAAGTCCTTTCTAGAGAGATCATTGATGGTGCCGAAGTTCAAGTGATTGAGACGACGATGCCATAACCATGACTTTGTTTTCGAAGCCTTTGACAACAAGCAAATTGGAGAAGACTTCATCATATCTTCAATAGAGATGGTGTATAGATTTGAACCACGTGTTCCTCTTAAAAGTTCCTTACCATCAAGTTCTCTAAAGAAACAAGTATGTTTTCTGAAAGCCACTTCTAGATCAGAATCACAGAATTGACCGACAGAGAATAAGTTATGACCAAGACCTTCTACGTAATATACCCTGGAGATAACACTATCACCGACAACATAATCTCCATAACCCATAATTTCACCAAAATGATCATTCCCGAATCTAACAGTCCCGATGAATTTACTCACGAAGTTCATGAGCCGCGATCGGTCTCCAGTCATATGCTTGGAACAACCTGAGTCCAGGTACCACAGAACGATTTGAACGATCTGCAGTTGAACACAGACAAGAATGGATAACTGGATAATTGGGATCCCAATGCAAGAATGGGTTCCATTTGGTTATAAATAGTGATTAGAACACCCACATCAGAAATAGAAGCAATGGAATCATTAGGGATAGATGCAGTGCTAGTGTCCGTATTTGACCTATTCAAAGTATGTTCAGTTCTTAAGGGAATAATTCTACCAGTAGGCACCCATTTTCTAGTGGGCATTGTCTTAGCAGATTGAGGACAGAACTCATTAACTTTATGGCCAGAAGGTATCCATTGATAACCTATTTTATTAAATATTCTTCCTGTGGGTTTCCACTGTTTTCTAACTTTCTTTCGCCTTTGACTTTTAGCCTTCTTAGCTTGATTTTTAGCATTAACAGTTTTAACTGGGCATTTGACAGCATTAGACAAAACATTCACACCACATTCATGATTAGTAACAGAAATCAAGCAGTCATCGTTACATGGTTTGCAAATAGTAGCAGAATTCGAATTAATTACAGTACGCTTATAGCTAATACTAGAATCAACACGATTCGTTTTATTCAACTCAAACTTAGTGTCCCTAGGGTGATCTTCTACTCTTTTCCAATGCACATTCTTAGCTTGCGAGGTCCTATCATTCCTTTTATTGTCTTGAGACTTTGACCCGCTTGCTTTAATGTCACTGATTACTCATGTAGAGGGAATGGGAACATTAGTTGGTTTTGCTACTCTTTGCATTTCCTGTTTAGAAGTGCTGGGATCTGAACTACTTGAAGGCACACTAAAGTTCACTTTCTTAACACTAGAAGTGTTGGGATCAGAACTACTTGAAGGCACACAGGCGTTCATTTTCTTAATAATGGGCATAGAACAAGGTATCAAAGGATTAACTTGCTTACCTAAGGATTTAGGGCATATCGTAATTAAGCATTCTAGAAGTTCTTGAGATCGTTTGGCATATAAGCATGCATAGCCAATTGCATTATCAAGTGGTTTCTCTAACTTATCCTCTTCTACAATCTCACGGAGACATTCTAGACTATCCTTAAGGTATGAAAAATATGTTTGAATTGAAAGTTTGTTATTCCTAAGATGAGGAGGAACATATTTTACAGACAAAGCATATTTATTACACGCATGCACCTTTGATGCACCATTCTCCCCATTGATCATTGGCATTTTCCCTTTTACCTGACTCTTCAGATTCTCAATTTCCTTTTGCAAAGAAGCTATATTTTCGTTTTTTTTGTCACGAGTGACTTTCATTGAATCATATAACTCTTTAAAGTGTCGTTTAACTTTTTCATTTTCTTCTAGAAAACTCTCGTTTTCCTTTTGTAAAGCATTAACCAAGTTTTGAAGATGAAAAGTTTGAAAATACTGAGAATCTAAAGGAGGGGGTATTTGGGAGCCAGTCATATATTGTTCTTTTCACCCTTTAATTGAGAGGTTTGGGCTTTCAACTTTCTGATCGTGTTGCAATGAGCTTGAATCTGTTCATCACGTTTGTTAATCTGAAAAACTGCATCAAACTCTGGAACATCTGAGGATGTCTTGATATATGAGGTTTTGACATTTTCTTTAAGATGTTGATATTTTATTTGTAACTCAAAATGTTCAACTTCTAGTTTAGAAAGATGTTTTACCAAATTATCGTGATCATCCTGATCAATTTTCTCATTTAGTTCTGAGTTTTTGTTTTCAAGCTCAATGACACGATCATGGGAAACTTTCAATGCAATAGATAATTCATGAAATCGAGAAGCAGTAATAGAGTGCTTAGTAACAGTATAAAACACATCTTGAGCAACACAACTCGAAATCAAATTCTCTTTAAAGATATGCAAGTTCTTTCTTTCAACTTCATTATATTTGAGTTCCTGTTCATAATCATTGATCTCAACAATCATAGCATCAAATTCCTTTTCCATTTCTTTAATATCTGAGTTTATTCCCTTTTGAAGACTCTCAAATTGACCTTTTAATTGTTTAAAGAAAGGCATAACCTCAGTTAAATAACATTCTTTAGTTTGTTCAAAACCCCTTTCCCCCTCAGTTATCCCTGTAGGTGTGATTCTCTTCTTACACGTTTTCTCAAAATCAACAAACATCTGATAAACAACATATAGGCTGATTAAGGTCTTGCTATTGGTGGCAATAGATATAGGAACTAGATGCATTGGTGTGTTAGGAGGATACACAGTTGCTCGAGTCAATTTCCTACAAGGGAGATTCCTTTCAACAAGATTTTCAGCTTTTTGAATATCCATATCTTTCTTCCAAAAAATCTGTTCTGGGGTTAATTGAGTTTGAGGCTTAAACATGTTAAGGGAGATCCAATTTTCCTTAGTGTAATCATGAGGTTTGATCGTTATGTTTTTCTCTTTACATGCAGGATTGTTAAGTTTCTTATCCATTTTCTCCCTAGAGGCAATATTTAATTTTCTATCCTCTTCCGTGCTACCAACACA
Organism: Chrysanthemum seticuspe; assembly: GCA_019973895.1. Classification (NCBI taxonomy): domain Eukaryota; kingdom Viridiplantae; phylum Streptophyta; class Magnoliopsida; order Asterales; family Asteraceae; genus Chrysanthemum; species Chrysanthemum seticuspe. Next base: position 51,719,900 of record BPTQ01000009.1, on the reverse strand, counting down.
TGATGGTGTTTTCCTGGGCTTAAGAATCTCATTACCATCATAAAGTACCTTATGAGCAGCTCTAGCCCTTTTAATGACCTCAGGATTAGGTTCCTCGACAAGGGGAATGTTATGCTTATCGCTTAAGACTCTATGCTTAGTGATCAAGTGAACAGTCTGAATGGTATTCCCTTGTATGTACAACTTATTTTCAAGCTTTTTTTTCAAAGTTTTTAGATTGGAAAAATCATTCAAAAGTTTTGATTCCTTAGCATTGAATTCTTGCTTAAGCATTTTCACATTTTCTTGAAGTTCTTGTTTTTGCTTAGCAGTTTTAGAAAGCTTTTCTTGTAAGGAGTTTAACTCTTGTTTTAATACTTCTTCTCTAAAATTACTTTTTCTAATAATTGTACGCATTTGGTCATCCATTTCCTGCTCACGGATAGTTAACACAAACTTAGCACGTTGTTCATAAATAGCAACTTGTTCTTTATAGGCATTCAGTTCAGAGATAACAGAATCATCAGGGGCACATGCAGTGTATTCATCCAAAGCATAGTCATCATTGACTGCAGAAGATGCATTACTTGGTACAACCTCACTTTCACTTTGCTTCACATATTGATCATATGGGATAATATTGCTACTACCCTCATCATCAATATCTGATTCATAAGTTTCAAGAGATTGTACTTTATTATGCATCTTTTGCTCATCAACTTCATCATATAGTTTTAAACCTCTGAGATGATTGATTCTTTGGATGTACTAGCTTGCTGTGATGATGAGACCTTAGGAGAGACCATTGGAGAAATGCTAGCCATGAAAATTGTTTGTGCAGTAGGTTCATCATCGACGTCAGAGTCTGATACGCTTACACAGCGCGTTCGGGGTCAAAGGAACTTCCTTTTCGTCGAGCAAGTTTTTCAACACCCTAGGCAGTGAACCTAATCGTTGTAGTGTAGTATTAGGGTAAGCCACGGGAATTGATATCGTTCTTTAGGGGAATAGTGTCGTTAGGCTGAAGTGTATGTCGATTTAAGTCTAAACGTGAGGGATGATTATTTTTGTATTTTTATATTTTATGAAATGGAAAGGTACAAATCTCGGGGTTTGGATTTGGGGGTTGGTATTTCTACCGATTACTCTGCTTATCTAATTAACTAAGCTAAGGATAGTCTATGTCTATTGTTGTGTGCTCGTATGATGATTTAAAGATGTGTTTACTTAGGTTTTACTACTCCTTAATTATCTCCTATTGGTGGTTGAATTGTCACGTCCTTATTCTTAGTTGCGTTGTGTGTCTAAGGTTGTAGGGTATGCGTTTCTCCCTAACTCTTTGAACTTACCAAAGGGTCTCGTCTACAAAACCCACTAGGGATACTAAACTCTTACTCTAAGGCACTCTTTGGATGGTTTAGCTTACAACTACTCAAGGAGTCATATTCTAAGGTTCACAAAGATTTAATCAAGCATTAAGTACACAACGAATGACCTATCGCATTACTAGATCATTAATCAACTAAGATAAGAAACAACCAATCAATATTCAATAATTAAGTTTCATATTCCCTAAGCAAACACACAAGTAAATTAGCCGGACATGGAGAACATGCAAGCATACACACAAATAATTGAAGACATAATTAAATTAATGAAGTAAACAACTTATCTTGGTGTAAGATATGGTTTAGAACCCTAAAATACGACCTTGGTTCGGTTTAGGTTTTACTTCAAAAGTTTACCCAAAAGACTACTCTCTAAAACTGAAAAATTCGGATTCTATATATAAGATTACATGTGCGACGGCGTCACCTTATGATTTGTGACGCCGTCGTGTCGCCGTCATTAGGGTTTCGTCTTGGCCAAGTTAATCTTGCGACGGCGTCACCTTATGCTTGTGACGCCGTCCTCTTTAGCTTCTGACGCCGTCTGGATTGAATCTAGGCCGTCTGAGTAGCGACGGCCTACTCTTTTAAAGCCCGACGTCGTCACTTGAAAATAGGGTTTTTGGCTTCTGTATCGTCACAAAAATCCTCTGATGGCGTCGCAGATAAGCAGTGACGTCGTCCCCTTGTAATTTAGCAGCTTGAGTGTCTCGATTCTTGACTTTGGCCATTTTCTTCATATATCCACGCCTTTTCGTCCAAATAAGTACCATTACAGCAGTTTGCCTTCAAGAGACCTAAAAAGTGAAAAGGAACGATATTAAGCAATAACGGATACAAAAGTGATCAAATAAGGGCTTAAACGACCCCTCAAAAAGGTACATTTTAAAACCTTATCAGAGTCGTATGCATCACAGTCAGCGACTTGAAAGGCATTCTAATGATTATGACCTATCTCCTGAATTGGCTGCTCATCCACATCTGCATCATATGTCTTGGCATTGCCCTCAGCAAGAAACAACAACTCCTCTTCATCCAAAGTTGCACCATTATCCTGAGCTTGCACAAGTAACATCTTGTCTCTGAAGTACTCTGCATTTTGAGGACGTTTAGGAGATGTACAGTTCCTTGCTATGTGTCCATCACCACCACAGTTGTAGCACTTAATTGGCTTAGCTTGACCTTGATTTCCATTCCTTCCACGATTCTGATTTGCTACATATCCTCTACCAACTCCACCTCTTCCCTGTTCATACTGCCTTTCTTGAACTGGTTGCACCACAACCTTCCCATCTCTGACAGTAGCTTGATTGTGTGGATTGGATGCAGTTCTGAGGTTATTGTTGGTGTGTGGGAGAGAGTTCATGTTCTGACTAACCATGAGAGATAGTTGATTGATGAAGTTTTCCATGAGTGTGTTTGGGTCGGGAGGCTTATATGCTGGATCAGGGATGAGCTTGTAATTACCATTACCCATGGGTATGACTTGAGATGCTTTGGTGGTAATACCAACATTGGTGTAGAAAGCTGTAGAATCATTTGGTGAGCTTGTTTCTCCCTGATTGGTTTTGAACTGATTCAGAATCCTTTTTTCAAACATAGCATGCCTCTCATTCTGAAGAAGGAAGGCATACAATTGCTCATAGTTTGTATTCTTAAGTCCTTTGGTTAGCTTCACAGAGGTGACAAATTTGTGCCATTCGAGATTCATGTTGTTCACAAACTTTGAGTTCAGCTGAATGTTTGGCATGGTCATTTTGATGTTCCTCATATCATTCACAAGCTTATGGAATCTCACGTAGTACTCATAGACACTCTCATCTGGTTTCATCTTGAAATGCTCAAACTCATCATACAGTTGTGATTCTCTGTCTTCCTTGGTTAATTCAGAACCTGAGAGAAGCATCTTGACATTATCCCAAACTGCCTTGGCTTCAGTGTTGTGATTGATAAGCTTGTAGATGTCTTTTGGAAGACCCTGAAGTATAATGTTAGAAGCCCTGATATCAGCATCGAATCTCTTTTTCTCCTTATCATTGAGCTCATCATACGTTTTTGGTCTGTCCAATCCAAAGATCATTGTTCCATCAACAGCAGTATCAATTATGTCTCTTGTAGTCTCAATCTGATAAGGTCCTTCATCGATTGACTTGAGAATGTTGACTCCGTTTTCTTTTCCCAAACAGTACAATCGGATTCGTTGAGCCCATAAGTCATAATCAGTTCGGTCAAGCATAGGTGGACGAGTATCTGATCCAGCTGCTTGAACGTCCTCAGCTATAGAAGAAATAATAGTTGGTACGATGTTTGCCATGATTACAAGTTCTACAGGATTTTACTATTCTTTGATTAAACCGGGAAATTGATTCTTTCACGGGATTTTACTAAACCAAAAGAACAACCGTAAAAATGTAGCACGAAGAAGTAACAAATCTCAATAGACAAGTAGCTAAACAGTCAACTAGCTTAGTTATCAACTCGCTAAACAAACAACTCGCTTAAGGAAACAAGTCGCTTAAAGAACCAACTCGCTTAATAGCCAAGTCGCATATAGAGACAACTCGCTTAATAGCCAAGTCGCAAACAAAGAGAGCTCGCTTAATAGCCAAGTTGCAAACAGAGACAACTCGCTTAACCACCAAGTCGCTTAAACTAACTCGCTAGTTGTACAACTCGCTTAATAGCCAAGTCTCTTTAGAACTCAAGTCGCTTAAAGAAACAACTCGCTAAATAGACAAGTCGCATATGCCAACTCGCTTCCAATAACAAAGCAACTCGCTTCGAAGAAACAAAACTCCGAGACTCAACTCGCTTCGTACAACTTTCACAAATAACCACTTTATCAATAAAAAAAACAACCCAACCACAATGATTTAAGCCTTCCAATTCAAAACATAAACACATATGATGATCCTAAACACAAAAGTACAAGCAAAATTCAAACTTTAACACTAGAATTTGTCCAAATGATTCAAACTCTCCTAAACACTTAAAACCCAAAAAACCTTATGAAATCCACCAGAACAAAGAGCATGAAAGATGAGTGATCAAACCATGGCTCTTGATACCAATTGTAAGATATAGGATTTCACAAACACACTAAACCATAATCACAAGTGGCGTACAAAGATGTTTAGAGAGAGAAAGTTCTAGAGAGAGAAAGGGAAGAGAGTTGGGAACTATGTGAAACAAAGAAAAATGGTATTGAAGCTCCAACCCTCTACCTTGGGAGGTAGAGGGTATTTATAGTGTCTTACAAATAAATGCCACCTACGGGCTATGGATCAGGCATACAGTGGGTAAAGACCCGTCCGTCCTCCACGGTGTTACTAAACAAACTTCTAACTAACATAACTTGACTACGACTACGAGCTTTCTATCTAATACATATACTTGAGGTGACCGACTCTTTAACGACTGAATTTCTAATTCCTAACATATAATCCTTCACCCTTGCTAATGCAATCTTACTTTGGGTAAATCCTTGTTACTTTTATGATGTTGAATGTTATTTTTCATGTTTGGTTCTTTGATTGTGTTGATTATGTGAATCTTGTAATTGTTGTCTTTGTTAGCCTCGCTTTTTTATAAAGATAACGTCACTTACGTGAATTGGACTAGATGCGTAGTATACTTTGCCCATAGGGACTAGTATCGTTTAAGTGGAAAATTATTGGTTTGTTGAGCCTATAAATACCCCTCATGACTCTCCATGAGGGGTGAGGTGAAGCATTTGGTTAAGTGTATTATGTGTTTATTCAATAAAAGTGTCATTTCTTTTCTCCTCCCTCTCTCTACTTTCTCTCACTAGAAGATGAAGATATTCATCTTCTTCCACCAACCAAGGCCTCCAAAACCACATAAATCATGTGTTTTTCGATCCTAACAAGTGGTATAGAGCCATGGTTATTGTTTGTTGATTTATTGTGGTTTTCGAATCAAGTTTTAGGCTGTTTTGTACAACTTTTTGGGGTCGAGAAAAAAATTTTCCTATTATTTTGGTACAACAGTTTCTAACAGATTTTGTATCCTTTTATTTGGTTAAAAAGAGTCTTGTGCTATCAAAGTTATCAATATTTGGTCTTGTGTCTTTTATGTCCAGATCTGATACTTGTACCATCATATTTTAATGACTTTATTTGTCCAAAAGTTGTGATAATATTCGTGGTCAACTGGTCATATCTGTGGTCAAACCGGTCAAAAAGGAAGCATACTTTGTGCTTTTTCTGGGCTTTTATGAAGATGAACAGTTTTTTGGTCAGAATAACTCGCCAGAAAAAATGGTCAAAGGGTCAAAACCCTATTTTTACGCATAAGGAGCATCTACAGAGATATTTACGCATAACTGTGAAGTTATGCGTAAGAACTGTTACGCGTATATTTTTACGCATAAGCCTAGGCTTACGTGTAAGAATAGGTCTACGCATAAGAAAAGAGTGTTACGCGTATGTTTTACGCTTAAGGTTTGTTACGCATAAACGAGTATGTCTACGCATAACCAAAAAGCTACGCATAAGATTTTTGTACGAGCAAGATCTGAAAAGAAAAAACATATGCGTAAACTAACTAGACCATGACCAACAAAGACCAAAATACCATATACCAACAAGACTCGACCTCAGTTCTCAACCCATCATCAGTCCTTGTGAAAAGTTCTAAACGAATTAAACCATTCGACTCAAAATAACAAATCCAACTCCAATCTCATATCAATCTAGAACTAGACTCAACTCAAAACATTAAACCATTAGAAATCAGAAAATTAAAAGTTATCTCAGATTTGGTTCGGTTCTAATCTTTACAAGATTTTTTTCTCCGAACCATCCTCATCACAGATTCATCACGTAGCAGCCTATGTTGATCCTAGTTGAGCAAACTATCTAATATAGAAACTGACTTAGAACAAAAGCTTATTAAGTATTACGCAGAATTTAACACTTAATCTTAAGAAGAAGAACAGTAAACACTCAACACCTCAATATTATTTATTAATACGAATACTCTTACAGTATTAGGGTTTTTCAACCTTGAAGTGTATCGACCTTAGATATAAAACATACATATATCTAATCTAACCTAGGACCTCCTTTTATAGGCTAAGGAGTCCTATACATTATACAATACGTAACCTACAAGATAAATATCTTTTCCATATTTATCTAATACAATAAACTAAACCGACTATCACAAGACTAGCAGTGATTACATATCATTATCCGTAGTTACACTCTTCTACTAGCCGCGGTTTGTCTTCATCCGTGGTTACATCCTTCTGTCCGTGGTTATATCAACCTTGTCCGCAGTTCCAGCACTTAGAGAAATTCTTGATCCAAGGAACCTAAAACCCAATAATCCTCCCCTAAACTTGATACATTCGTACAGAATTCTCAAGTTTCCTTTAAGCTCAAAACATCTGAATTGGAGGATGTAGCCAAACACTTACTAGCCTTAAGAATGTTCTCATACTTCAGCAACAAATTGTAAGCTTGACCATCATAGGGTACTAACATCTTGATAAAACCAGGCTTCAACATCTGAGCAATAACTGCTGGATACTTATTCAGTTGAGGATAATCACCTTCTATAAGCATATGGATAACTTCTCCAGAAACAGTTAAAACATGAACTCCACAAGTTTGATATAAAAACCATTTAGAAACTTGACCATTGTAGAGTCCTTTCCATTCAGGTTCATCATGAGTAGGCTTAAATAAAATCTTCAAATGATGATAAACCAGTCTCTCATGATAATCATTTGGATGTACTTCACCAAACTTATTCTTGTAAAGTATCAAAAGATTCATCAAATCATCTCTATCAAAATACTGAAGCATCTGTGAAAATTTATTATACTCATAAACTTCATCATTGAGTCTTTGAATTTTCCAAACTCCTTCACTTCCATTAAGCTCAAACTCATAAGAAATAATTTGATTACCATCTGCAACTATTTTCAATCTTTTAGAATCAGATGTCTCCTGAACCTTAGATTTTCTCTTTCTTTTACTTTGAATCCATTCATCATCCTTTTTAATCCACTCTTCCTCCTTTTTAGAATTCATCGGACAATAATCATCATTATTAATTCTCATACATCTCTCATAAATCTCAAAAATTCTTTCAAATGAACACCTACTAAGATTATCAGAAACATGTATGCCTGAATTCTTAATAATCTTCATCAATACATTCCTCATCTGAGCAATTGAATGAGGTTTCTTTTTTACAACTTGCTTCTTTTCTTTACCAACCTTCCTTGCCCATTCACCCAAAAGTCTAGCTTTTTCCTCATCATCCAACAAAGCCCATTCTTGTGCAGTATACTCCTCACTTATTAATTCAGAAGCTTGAAAATAATTTTGTGATCCATACCATGTAGCTAACCATCTCTGACTAGCTTCCTCTTCATCTTGCTTTCTTTTCTCTAAAGATGCTTGATCATCAGCTACAATACTTTTTGCATACTCTGCATCATAAGCTTCTTGTTCTGCTTTATTTTTAAACTTCAGTTCTAGTACTGCAACCCCTTTTCCTTTTCCAATATCAGATTGAACCACTTTCCTCTTCAAAGGTTCACCAATAACTAAACTTTTTGTTTTGGGTTTAGTTGCAGTAGATGGAACAGATAAAACAGGTGCAATGATGGGTGTAGAAATAGATGAGGTTTTACTGAGATTTATCAATGTACTTGCAGCTTCTTTCTCAACTTCTTTAGTTTTAGGTGGTGATACAGAGAAAGTTGTGACAACAGTGGAAGTGGTTATGATAGCAGTGGGTATGACAGTAGTGGGTATGATTGTAGTGGGTATAATTGCCGTATCTGAAACTGCAGCAGTGGTTTCAAGAGTACTAACCATGGTTTCAGACATACCATCAGTGTTTGTGTCCTTCACTACATCTTCTACAACATTCTTTAAATTTTCAAGAACTGCCGCATTCCCATCTTTATCAGATACCAAAAATTCATTATCTCCACTATCAATATCTTCATCCATAGGTACATCAACAGATACATCACCAGCCTCCCCTGAATTCATGCCTTCACTCCTCCCCTGTTTGGATACATCTTCCACATTCAGAGCTGGAGAGGAGTCCACCTTCTTTTTCTTTCTTCTCATAGCTTTCAAAACAGCAACCCCAGGTCTTCTTACTTTCTCCAAAACAAACACTCTGTGCTTCAATCTCTTAATATCCTTACCCTGAAACACAGCCAACTCCTGTAGACCTGAAATTGTTGCCTCCATTTTAGCACATTTAACCGTCAATTCATTAAAACGTTCAAGAATATCCTCCCCACTTCGACCTGTGTTAACTGGTCCGAGAGGTGGTTCATTGGAAAAATCATTATGTACCATCTTAGGATCCGTCAATTCATGTTCATGTTCCAAACTATCCTCATCACTTCGAGATGTGTTAACTGCTCAGAGAGGTGAATCCTTGGATATAATAAACATAGCATCAGACCTTGCCTGATCATCTATGCACCCTGTAACAGCCAGTTGGCTAGGGATTCCTCCACCTGTGTTAAGTTCCAAGGAACTCTCCACATTAGGAGTTGCCAAAGGTTGGGTCTTATTAATGTTTCCACTATCCTGACCAGCATCTAAGCATGAATCAGTAGTGGAAGCCCTTCCAATCATGTCACCTCCACTCCATGTGACATCCTCATTAACAACACCACTAACACTAGCCTGAGGAAGCTTAGTGCCCTTTTGTCTCCTAGTCCATACAATTGGTGTAACAGTGGTTAGAGTGTGACTAGAAGTAGGTTGAGTGTCACTAACAGTGGTTTCAGTGACTATAGGTAGGGATGCAAGACCTTCATCAAACTCAGGATCAGTAGGCAAAATAAGCATATGGGGAAACAAAGGAACATCTCTTATCTGCACATTTGGCTTCTGATTCCTCATATGTGCAAAAACCTTAGGAAGCATATGATGTACTTCATACTCTCTATAATGCTCAACAGGTTCATCAATTTGGCTTTCTACAATAAGTTGAACAAACCTAGGATACAAATAGTATTTACCATTCTTCCTAATATTTTGTACTAACCCCTCATAAATCATCTTAGACCAATTGAACTTTCTTCCATCAGATAAACAAATAACAGCAGTAGCAATTTTGGAAGGAAAGTCATTAAACCCAGTGGTCTTATTACTCATACACATCAACAAGGTATGAATAAGAAACTTCCATTGTGGTGAAAACAAACTCTTAAAAAATTGTACCTTATCACCCCTGTGTGTATATCCTAACCTGTCTAAACCAGCTACAATCTCAACATCTGAGAGATTATTAATTCCATCAGCATCATCAAACTGTAAAACATCCCTAATGATCTTCTCAGAAACAGAAATATCATTCTCATCCACCACAGTGCTAAACACTTCAACTCCTTCAACCTCTTCAAGCTTAGCATTCCTCCAGAACTGATGTATGTAGGCTTTAAGAATGGTTGGTGTGACAGTTAAGGCATAGTGAATAGGACTGTGAACAAGGAAATCAATCATGTGATTAAACCCTTTAGATCAATCGTTTTTGGTGAGAATAGCAACAAGGTTATGTGTATTGGAATACTTTTCTGCCATTGTGATGAATGATGGGTATGATGTGGGTTTTGGTGAATTATGCAAAGAAAGTGAGTAGGGTTAATGTCGAGCGCCAATTGGAAGTGGTTTGAAGATCAAATAAAGGATCTATCCGTGATTTGGGGAGAGTAATATACTTTTGCCAATGTTACCAAACAACCCCTGTAGTATCCAAAACTAAGCATCATGCTTTCCGCTGTTCCAGAACTGCTATCCGCGGTTACAACATACCATCAGTGGATACTTTAGATCACTTCTTCCAAATGTCCAAGAGATACAGCAAGTAAATCCTGTGACATAATTAGAGAAATCTCACAAAAATATGAAGGATTACACAATTTTTTATTTTTTTTTTTTTTAACAAACACAGGCAGCTAACACACCAGCTCCTAAGTACACAAATCCTTCATACCTGCAAGACAAAAACACAAAAAAAACACAGAGAAGAAGGTTATTGGTGTCAGTGGTTAGAAAGAGCCAGAAGTGGTTCCAAAAGACCTATCCGTGGTTTAGAACAGATAAGTCAATATGGTCAACTTCTAGAACTAATATTAGTCCAGCGCCCAAGAAACTCATTAACTCCCCAACCACATCTAACCTGCCCCTCATTTACTTACATACCCCTTAACTCTTCTTATAAAAAGAACCCTAATATCATATAACGCACACACCAATCAAAATCAAAACCCTAATTGCTCCAAAGTCCCCAATCAACTGCAATCACAATGTGGAATCCTAGTTGGAATAAACCAGAGGTAGTTAATCTAACATCCTCCTCATCCTCATCATCATCTTCATCATCAAGTGAAGATGGTAACCCATGGCAGTTCTACATTCCTCCACAAGAACCAAGACCATTAAAATCCCCATTTCTTCCATCATCTGAAGATGATAGTGTGGTGGATCCAAGTGAGGCATCTGAGAACTCTGATGACTCCTCAAAGAAGAGAACTTCAAACCCTCAACCTTCATCATCCCAACCCCAACCAAGACCAAGAGCAAGAAATCCACCACTCCCAAAAGACAGAGAGGTGGTTCTTGGTCTTCCTGCACCAAGTTGTGGTGCTTCTTCACACATCGTAAGGGGGGAGGGAAAAAGGAAAATGGAATGATACTTTTTGATGAAACCAGTAGATGCAAGTATGATCTGACTATGTCCTTTGTGCTTCATCTACTGTATTCATCTTCATCATCTGCGTTTGCATCAATCCATCCTTCCCATTTTGATCCTTAGCTTGTCATGCATATCCAACAGCTGAGGATAGTAGTAGGAAATCATGTATAGAAGTAGTCTTTTAATTTGCACTTGAAGTTTCATTGTAAGCTGTAAGTTGTAAACTATTTTGATGAATGAATGAACAATTTAACTTCAGTACTTCTTTAGCTTCTATAATGAACTTTCTTGTATCTGCAAATTGGTTAGTGGAAACACAGAACAACAAGCAGTAGGTTGAACAAAACTATCAGTGGTTAGAAACAAGAATAGCAAAACTAAGATTACATAATAACAGTCCAATACTTATACAAACGGGTACAAAACAATTTGAGAGTTTAGAGATTAATCATTCCAATACTAACAACAAGATACTGAAACCTCCCCACATCAAATGCTTTGGTGAGAAGATCAGCAACATTGAAATCAGTATGGATTTTTACCATTTAAATCAGTCTTTTCTCATTACAATCTCTAATGAAATGATGCCTTATCTCAATATGTTTAGTTCTAGAATGTAAAACAGGATTTTTAATAATGCAAATTGTACTGTTATTATCAATGTAAATCTTAGTGTGCATAAAATTGTACCCAAAATCCAGCAATTGATTCTGAATCCAAAGAACTTGACCACAGCAACTAGCAGCGGCCACATATTCAGCTTCAGTTGTAGAATTAGCCACAATGGTTTGCTTTTTACACTGCCAAGAAATTAATCTGCTTCCCAAAAACTGACATCCTCCAGTAGTAGACTTCCTATCCAAACTAGCACCAGCATAGTCACTATCTGTGTAGGCCACCAAATCAAAAAGGGAGTCCTTAGAGTACCAAAGGCCCATATTAGGATGACCTTTAAGATATCTAAAGATCCTCTTAACAGCATTCATGTGTGAGGTATTAGGTGTGACTTGAAATCTTGCACACACACATACTGAGAACATAATATCTGGCCTAGATGCAGTGAGATACATCAAAGATCCAATCATGGACCTGTACAACTTCAAATTAACTTTGGGACTTCCATCATCTGGTAGCAGAGGTTTCTGAGTCTCCATAGGTGTACTTGCACTCTTTACATCTTGAAACCCAAACTTTTTCAAAACATCTGCTACATACTTGTCTTGACTAATGAAAATGCCATCAGTCCTTTGTTGAACATGTAGCCCCAAAAAGAAAGTGAGTTCTCCCATAGAACTCATCTGAAACTTATCATGCATAAGTTTCTCAAAATCTCTGCATAGCTTCTTGTTAGTAGAGCCAAAGATGATGTCATCTACATAAACCTGAACCAATAAAATATCATCTTTGTGCTTTCTAATGAACAAAGTTTTGTCAATCAGCCCTCTTTTAAACCCATTGTCCATCAAATAAGTAGACAGGTACTCATACCATGCCCTAGGAGCTTGATGCAACCCATACATAGCCTTTCTCACCCTATAAACCTTGTCAGGATGATCAGGATCTTCAAAACCAGGAGGTTGACAAACATAAACCTCCTCATCAATGGTGCCATATAAAAATGCACTTTTAACATCCATCTGATACATAACAAAATTCTTGAATGAAGCATAAGCCAAAAATAATCTGATAGCCTCTATTCTTGCAACTGGAGTAAACACTTCATCATAATCTAAACCTTCAGTTTGTGTGTATCCTTGAGCAACCAACCTTGACTTGTTCCTCACAACAATACCTCTTTCATCCCTCTTGTTTCTGAACACACATTTAGTCCCAATTGCCCTTTTTCCATTTGGAAGATCAACCAATGACCAAACCTCTTGAAGCTTAAACTGTAAAATCTCCTCTTGCATTGATTCTACCCAGCATTCTTCTTATAAAGCTTCTTCCACTCTCTTGGGCTCCTTTTGAGACAGAAAACAAGCAAACAGGCAATTTTGCAGATCTTTATGACTGTTTCTTTTATGAAGTGATCTTGCAAAGAACCCATGTTCAGGAAAGGGTTCAGTGTTCTTAACCCTGCTTCTTGTTTGAACTGGAGTATTCAAGTTTCCAAGTATTTGTTCCTTGGGATGAATTTTGTGAATCCTTGTAGTGGTAATTGGACTTTCATGAATGACAGTTTCCAAATTAGACAAATCAGCATTGAAGAAATCATCCATGTCTTCATCATCAGTAGGAGTATCAATTTCTATCAACCCAGGCATATTAGGATCATGTGGATACTCCTCATCACCAAATAATGGCTTTGCATGTGGTCCAAAGAAAGTACTATCACCAGTACTTGTATCTGGGGTTTCACTTGACCTATCAGTGATAGAAGATGGCTTATCAGTGGTTTTAGTAGGCTCAGCAGTGCTTTCAGTTGGCTTAGCAATGCTTGCAGAATGCCTTTTCTTCTTTTCAATTTCTTCTACCGACACTGAGTTATCTTTTGAAAACTCATCCTTATCTTGATGATGATCAACATTGCCTCCAGTATTCAGTACATCATCATCAGTAGGACCTTGCTTGTGAATGATGGAAGGAACAGAACCAGCTTTCCACTTTTCAACCAAATAGAACTCCTTTGGAGAATCAGCTTCCTTGGAAGGTGTCTCTGCCTCATAATCCTTTTGTGTACCTGTATAAACATTAGCGGAAGTTCTTGCAATGATAGGCTCATAATTCATAGATTTGGTTAGCATATCAATGTTAAACAGCCAATCTGGTCCTTTGGTCTCAACACAAGGAGACTTTTCACTGAATTGAACATGTAGATTCTCTTCAACAATTCTAGTCCTCCTATTGTATACTCTAAAGGCTTTACTATTGGAAGAATAGCCCTAAAAAGTATCCATCATCCGCTTTTTCTTGAAACTTGCCTAGGTAGTCTATGGTATTCAAGATAGTAACAGGACACCCAAAAGGTTTTAGGAATGCAATCATTGGCTTCCTATCATGTAACAGCTCATAGGGGGTCTTGTTATGAGGCTTCACTACCTTACTTCTGTTCTGCACATAACATGCAGTTCCTACAGCTTCAGCCCAAAAGGTAGTTGGTAACTTTGATTCTGACAACATTGTCCTAGCAGCCTCAATTAGTGTCCTATTTTTCCTTTCAGCTACACCATTCTGTTGTGGTGTTCTAGCAACACTAAACTGTCTTTCAATACCTTTAGCTACACAGATTTGATTCATCACATCATTCTTAAACTCAGTTCCATTATCACATCTGATTACCTTAACCTTATGATTTACTAGATTTTCTATCTTAGTAATGAAACTCTTGAGGATCTCACTAGTCTCACTCTTAGCAGCCAAAAAGTATACCCAAGAAAATCTACTATAATCATCAGTGATAGCTAGGCAGTACTGCTTATGGTTCAAACTTCTAACAAAGGTAGGTCCAAATAAGTCCATATGAAGCATAAACAGTGGTTGTGAGATGGTGTTTACAGTTTTGGTCTTACAAGAAGCTCTATGTTGTTTTCCTTTTTGACAGGCCACACACAGTTCCTTACACTCAAAAACCTTTGAAGGTAACCCTCTCACTAAGTTTCCTTTTACCAGTTTATTGATTGTTTTGTAATTGAGATGACCTAGCCTTCTATGCCACAATTTTGACTCATCTACAGATGCTTTAGCAAACAAACATGTTAAGGACCTATTTGGAAGAACATCTTTAAGATCAAAACAATATATATTTTCCTTCCTAGGTACCCTAAGTTGTATAAACTTCTCATCAGGCATCTTAAACTCAGGAGACAACACCACACACTCAGTTTCCCCAAAAAGTACCCAGTTTTTCTTATCACACATTTGAGAAACAATGAATAGATTATACTTAAGTCCCTGTACCAAATAGACTTTTTCAAAGTCTAAATTCCCTGTTCTGATTGTGCCTCTGCCAAGTATCTTTCCTCCCTTTGGATCATTGCCAAATGCCACATATCCTCCATCAAAAGCTTCAAAATCTTCCAGGTTGCTCCCATCCCAAGTCATGTGCCCAGAGCAACCACTATCAAAAACTCCTTTGTCTTTTAGCTCAGTTTGTAGATTGCCCTGCACATGAAATTAAACAGATTAGTTCCTTTTGTGGACCCAAGCCAATACTGACTTGGGTCTGCCCTGTGCATCAAAATATTCAAATTTCTTTAGGTCCATTGATGCACAGTTGACATGTGGTAAAACCTTGGTCTTAGGCTTCCATTGCCAACTAGCTGAGGCCTTAATAGCATAAAAATGATTTCCAACCATTGTGTCAGTTATCACCTTTGGAATTTTTAAAACTTCTTTTGAATTAGTGGTGATATTTTGCTTAACAGTGGTTTGATTCTGCTTAGCCGTGTTTACATTTTGCTTAGCAGTGGTTGGAACCCATTTAGGTGCAGCAGTGACTATAGATTTTGTATTCCCATTCCTCATCAACACTGCTCTTGGAATCATGTTTTTGTTTGGATGAGGGTTTGTTGACTTTGAAAAGTTTTGATGATTTACCCTCCTCCAATGATTCCAAACTTGTGGTCTGTTTTTATTACAATTTCTCTGTAAGTGTTCAAAACTACCACATACAAAACAAGCCTTTTTAACACATTGAAACTCATCTCCTAACCTGTTAGAAATTAGGCCATTAAATTTTCTCTGGTTACCCCTAGGTATGTATCTTTTCATTTGTTCCCTAGGTACTTCCTTGTACTCAACTACTCTCTTAGCTATTTGAGCTTCAAATCTAGGTACAAGGTTGACTTGCTGAGAATCAACTTTCTTAACTTTTTCTATCTCTTCAGAATTAGTTGATTCAGTACTATCTTCCTCAGAATCTGATTCCCAATCTTCAATTATGGGAGCATCAGATGACTTATCAGAATTTATCTAAGGTGTTTCAGTCTTACTTATTCCTTCTACAGGTTTGTTAAAACTGAATTCACTACTAAATGACAGTTCTTTAGCAGGTTGTGCATGTTGCATAAGAGTGGGTGGTGGCATATTATTGTATCCTATCCCAGAACCCTTTTTCATTAAATGACTCTCTATAGATTTATGAACCAGATCAGAAGCAAATTGTGTTTTAGCTACCCTAACAACATGTTTTTCTTTTTCATCTAGGGCCTTTTGTTTTGCACTCTCTGCCAGTTCAAGTTTCTCTTTAAGCATTTTAATCTCTCTATTCTTAAGATCAATTTCACCACCTAATATATTGATCTTATCTACATACTCAAACTCACATTTAATACAGTACTTAAGCTTCTCTTCCACACACTCTAGACCAACTCTATAACCTAAGTTATCCATAGTCAGTCTTTCTACTTCTTTCCTCATACTCTCAGTGATAGCTTTTTGAGATTCTAAGTTATCATGACATGATTTAAAAGAACAAGTAGAATCATTAGATACCTCAGAATCTGAACCAGAAGATGAAGCATAGGCCATGAGAGCAAATTTATGCTCTTTTGAAGCTTCACTAGCAAGAAAAGTTGTATTGGGACCTTCTTCAATCTGATCACTCCAATCATAATCACCAATCCCATCCTGAGCAACCAAAGCTGAAGAAGTAGCAGGCTCTTCTGAAGTCTTCTTTATGCCTTTAATTCTTTTAGGAGCTCGACATTCCCTAGCAAAGTGCCCTTTCTTCTTGCAGTTAAAGCACTCCATCTTGCTTTTGTCGAACCCAGCTCTCCTTTGACCATCATACTTAACTTGTCTTCCAGTCCTCCTCAGAAACTTCCTTGCTTGGAGAGTCAACATTGCCATTTGCCATTGAAGATTAATCTCATCAAGATCATCAGGATCAATTTGATCTAGATCTTGATTCAAAACATTAACACTGGTAGTTAAATCTGATAGAAAAGCACAAATTGCACCATCACTAATAGTATCACTAACAGTGGTATTGTTTGCAATAGCCGTGGTTATACCATAGGCAGCAGTGGATACATCTTGTGAGCTCTTGTGATTAGTAGATACAAAAGCAATGTTTTGATTAGCAGAAGATGCATTAGCAAAGTTATTCTCAGACTCATAAACCTTCAAGTTGTTGAAGAGATTGTCCAAAGTCATCTTATCAAAGTCCACCTTATTTCTCCACACAATTGTATGAATAGCCCAATCATATGATAAACTCCTAATGAACTTCAAATTAATATCTTCTTGAAGAACCTTGTAATCCACAGACTTCAATTGGCTAATAAGTTTTTGAAGTCTATTATACGTGCCATCAATCTTTTCTCCACTAAGAGCAGTGAAGGTTTCAAATTGATGCTCGAGCATATTCATCCTTGACTTCTTAGTAGCTTCATTGCCAGCAAACCTTATTTCAAGAGCATCCAATAAATCTTTAGCAGACTCATATTGTTCAAAGTCCAAAGCATAGTCATTGGGTATTCCCATGGAGAGAATACTGTGAGCTTTGATCTCCATCTTCCTTTTTGCTTTATCAATTTCACTAACAATAGCTATCTCTAGACCATCCTCACCCTTCTTAGGAAGAGTGTCTCCTTTTTCAACAACATCCCAGAGAGCATAATCAATCATACGAATGTATTGCCTCATTCGCATTCTCCAGATTTGATACTCACCATGCTTGAGCATGGGTACCTTTGAAGCAGTCACCATGTGAGTTTCGTCAGACATCTTTACTTACTTGAATAAAGCTTAACAGAACTTCTTCTTGTTTACAGTTTCTAGATCACAAGCTCAGATACCACTTGTTGATCCCAGTTGAGCAAACGATCTAATATAGAAACTGACTTAGAACAAAAGCTTATTAAGTATTACGCGGAATTTAACACTTAATCTTAAGAAGAAGAACAGTAAACACTCAACACCTCAATATTATTTATTAATACGAATACTCTTACAGTATTAGGGTTTTTCAACCTTGAAGTGTATCGACCTTAGATATAAAACATACATATATCTAATCTAACCTAGGACCTCCTTTTATAGGCTAAGGAGTCCTATACATTATACAATACGTAACCTACAAGATAAATATCTTTTCCATATTTATCTAATACAATAAACTAAACCGACTATCACAAGACTAGCAGTGATTACATATCATTATCCGTAGTTACACTCTTCTACTAGCCGCGGTTTGTCTTCATTCGTGGTTACATCCTTCTGTCCGTGGTTATATCAACCTTGTCCGCAGTTCCAGCACTTAGAGAAATTCTTGATCCAAGGAACCTAAAACCCAACAGCCTAGCTCCAATTACTTTTCGAATCCTCAAGAAAAGAATATATAACATTGATGTTATTACTCTTTCCTTCAGTTCGTTCATGACTTAACAAGGATAAAGAAAACCCACAACATAAACCTTACCCGAGACCCAATCAGGATCTTGAAGCCACAACCAACACGATCTTGATTCGAACTATAATGGAAATTTCCAGGTAAAGGTGCGGTTGAGTATGAATTGATAATAATTCAACTCATATGAGTTGTGTGAGATGATGAATTACTGAGATGAGAGGCGTATTTTTTTCTCAGATTATATGGGAGAAAAATTAGGTGAGAGGCGTTGTTTTGATGAGGATATGTGTTAGGGTTAGAGTACTTTTTTTAGGGTTATGTAGTGTTAAGTCACATTTATATCCAGTTGTAATTGTAAGTGGTTTAAGATGTTGGATCGGTATTTTTTATTTGGTTCATGGGATGCAGCTGGATCGTGGCTATCAATTCGACTTGGGCTTGGAGTATACATTCGATTGGTCGGCTGATTTGGGCTGATGAGGTATTTTGGACATAATTGGACATGCAAAATATTGATAACCGAATTTTTTTTTACAAAAAGTTTGGCTACAATAATTTGGTAAATTGATTGGTATATTTGGTTTCATAAAATTTCACGGAGGGATACATAAATTCACGGTTTGAGCGAATATTTGAAAAAATGATCACGGGGTTTTGGTACGGTATTGCTTACGAGAAATTGACTTAACTTTTCATGGTGATCTTCTTTATCATTGAGACGCTGGTTGGTTGGTTGCATGTCTCAAGATAACTTATTGGGGTATTACTGTCACTTTAAATGATATTGAATTGACAATCTTGTTATAACTGATGTAAGGAGTTACGTTGTAGTGCTCAGTGTCACACGGTGTTGTGGATTGATCAAGAATATAGAACAAGCAGCAAGTCACAAATTTGGGATGTTTACTTCCTTTTTAAGTTAGTCGTATCGGGTTTTCTCCATATGTGGTCATTACTATTAGCCGGTGAATTCAAAGGAGGTTCGATTTAAGGTTGGTTTGAGAGAATTATCGAGAGTATTTTTGCGACATATTCTCACGGAATTATGCTCAATTTAAGGATTTTAATATTGCATCAAGAAAAAGGGTAATACGACATGTACGCAACATTATGATGATTCTGATAGCTCGCAACCATCAGAAGGGAGAAGTTGGTATTTCATCTTTCGTTATTGGATTACGAAGGGATTTGTGCTTAAGACTGAAGAAGGAGAAGTAGTGTGTGTACATCGGGCCTTTTTTACCAATTTGGATGCAATACTAAGTGAGTTATGTTGTTATGATGTTCCTAGAACGACAACCATTGTGCTAGAGTTAAGAGTCTACTTTCTCCGCTGCGTGTTTGAAGACTAAAGCAATTTTAAGAAGAACAGTTGTCAGTTCAGGAGGGAGCAGAAAAAGAAAAAAGGCTCACTAGTTAGGAGGGAGTAATAACCTAACTAGAGCGTTACAGTTGAAGTTCAGAGCTACAAGGATTTGTGCAGTCAGCGCCAAAGATCAAATGTCGAGATCGTCGGAAGGGAGAACTTCAAGTTTGCCTCAGTATCTAGACTACAGAGACTCTGCACTTCAACAAAGTCAACATTGTTCATTACTATTGTAATTTACTTTGTTTTGTATTTATAGTTCTCATTGTAACCATTCACGTGTGACGATATCTTGGAGGGAGATTGTTAGCCTCTCTTTTTTATAAAGATAATGTCACTTACGTGAATTGGACTAGATGCGTAGTATACTTTGCCCATAGGGACTAGTATCGTTTAAGTGGCAAAGTATTGGTTTGTTAAGCCTATAAATACCCCTCATGACTCTCCATGAGGGGTGAGGTGAAGCATTTGGTTAAGTGTATTGTGTGTTAATTCAATAAAAGTGTCATTTGTTTTCTCCTCCCTCTCTCTACTTTCTCTCACTAGAAGATGAAGATATTCATCTTCTTCCACCAACCAAGGCCTCCAAAACCACATAAATCATGTGTTTTTCGATCCTAACAGTCTTGATACTTGTTTATTTCATATGAGAACTTGTGATAAAAGGATGTTTGGATAATTGTAGTGTTTGTTTGGAATATGTTGATAACATCATATTTGGTTGAATTGGAACTTGTTCCTGTTTATTGTTTTGGTTGATCATTGTTGAGTTTGATGTCAAAAGTATTCTTAAAAATGGTTAGTTCCAATTCATTAGTCGACAAATGATTTTGGTCTTGTACTTTGTGACGATTGTGTAAGAGAATTAATAAACATAACAAGTAAAGGTTTAATTTGGATTAAGGCCGAAAGGAATCTTTTGAATATGTGTTGTCATTATCTTTCAAGTAAATGGAACTTCAAATATTAATAACATCAAAGTATAAGGGTCGAAAGGATTATTGCTTTGTTGTTTAGGCATAAGGCTCATGACATGACCATTTGATTGAGGCTTATGTATATTTGATTTATAAAACACTAGACTACTATTATTGGTTCAAGAGGTCGAAAGGTTACCTTTAATAATATATATATATATATATATATATATATATATATATATGTGTGTGTGTGTGTGTGTGTGTGTATATATATATATATTTCCAAACTAAACATCCTAATATCCTTGTGATCATTTGTCTAAACATGTATGATCTTTCTGTGCTTGTTCTTATTGCTTTTCTTTGTGGTTTGATCCGTGACAATCATAACCACGACCTTGTTACTTGCTTAAACAAACAAACAACACTTGTAGTGCAACCAAGTCTCTTGGGACGACCTTGTTTTACCAAAACCTATACTACAACTTGACTAGTGTATACTTGCCCGAATGTATTCCTAGTTAACCGGTAATTCTTGTTATAAATTTAAAACCCTGATAGAACCCATCATAGGTTCAATGTGCTTGAACTCATTAAGCTTGTGCTCAGTGCCGAAGGGCTTTCCGTCTATGATGAGAGTTCTGGGGACCCCCATCATGTTAGAGTAAGTCCATGCAAAGACATCTGCATTAGCCCTTAGTAACTTTTCCAATTCAGCTTAATGGAGGTAGGGAGCTGCTTTCCAATTACCACCGTCTGATCAGGGTGGAGATCGTTTACTACGATGCGCTCTTTGGCATCGGTGCAGCTGAGAACATCTTTCGGAGGCTCTTGTATAATTTGTTTGACCCTTTTGCCTACTTCCGTAGGCTTCTTCGTGTTGTAACTGGAGAAAACCGTTCCAATACCGAATGGTGTTTGGAATTTGATTGCGGCATGTATGGTGGAGACAACGATGCCCATTTTCTGCATTGCGGTTCTCCCTATTAGCAGGTTATAGGGAGATTCAGACCTTACGATCGCAAAATCCATGGTTTCTGTCCTTTTTAACCTTCCTTCTCCAATCGTAACCTCTAGAGGGACTTCTCCCAGGGGCCATGAGTGTTCTCCTGAGAATCCCACCAAAGGTACCTTCGAATCTACCCTCTTCGACCTTATCGAAGGCTTGAGCTTCAGAAAACAATGTTCGTTGATTACTTCGCAAGAGCTACCACAGTCAAAGTAAGCTCTGTTTACTTCTCTGTTGGAGATCAGGACTTTGATGACCACGGGGTCATTCAAGAGAACCTTTCCAGTGATCGAAAAGAAAGTAACGTCTCCTACTCCGCATAATGCTTCCTCCGCTGCTTTCCTTTTTAAACCAGAATCATCCCTGTAAACCATGAGGATGGGTGCTTCGACTGGTGTGGTGTCTTTCCCCAACTGTGTATCGGAAACCTTCTCTTTACCTTTCTTTATGCCCTTCACCAAATTTCCCAATTGACCGGATTTCACGGCCTCTTCTATCTGTTTCTTGAGCTCTCTGAAATTGTTGTTGTCGTGTCCGTAATCGTCATAGAAATAGCAGTATTTGGAGGTATCCCTGCTTCTTCCCCTACTTGCCAAACGAGGAGGAGGATCAAAGGCCTTCGCATCCCTTTTCGTAGCAAGTATCTCCCCTGGAGATTTGAACAGATTAGCCAAGAGTCTGTGGTTGATGCTTTTGTTGTAGGGCGCAAATGTGTCCCTGCCTTTGTGTATGTTTTTTGACCCTTCCCACAAAGGGTGCTTCAGGATTTTGCTGTGACTTTCTTTGTTTTCGATCGGAGCCCCGTTTATAGATACTTCTTTAGCTTCGATCCAGGTGTAAGTCTTCTCCATTAAGTCCTTGTAGGTTGCTGGAAGGTCAATGGATAGAAATTCCACCAGACTTCTGTTTCGTACGCCATACACGAAACCAGAGATGCGCTGGTCTTCGTGCAGACCCAAGATTTACAAGGTGTCATTAGTATATCTAGTAACGAAAGCCTTGGTTCTCTCGTTTTCCCTCAGCTTGATGTTGTGCACTGTCAGGTGAGTCCTTGTGAACTTTTTCAGTTGGCTGAAGTGTGATCTAAACTTGGCCTTGAGGTCATCCAAATTCACAATGCTACCTGCTTTTTTCCAGTTCCACCATATACGAGCAGAGTCTCGCAGGGTATATGTGAACATGTGGCAACATAACCCACTTCTGCTTTCTGATAGCCCCTTCGAACAGATGTAAGAAATTATCCGGGTCCACCTTCCCATCAAAAGTACCAATATGTGCGGGCATTTTCAACCCATCGGGCAAAGGGTAGTATTCTATCCACCTTACGAAAGGTGTCGTGGAACCCATGGGCTCCGAATAAGGGCAGTTTTTAAGGTGGCATGTAAGTGGGGATAGCATAGTATGGGTTATGGCTCGGAGGTATTCCGACAGGGTTTTGATTAACATATTGAGGGTAATCAGTAGGTATATAAGGCGGGTGACTTCCGATAGGACACGAAGGGTACACCATAGGTTGCCCGTAGGGCATGCTTCCGTATGGTTAAGAAAAGCTAGGGTTGCTAGCCTGCCCATTAGGCGGGGGATAAACCCCATGTGGGTAAGATTGAGCCTGAAAAGGAGGGTACATACCATGAGGAAAAGATTTCCTCTCCCATTGATAAGGATTTAAAATGTACCTTTTTGAGGGGTCATTTAAGCCCTTAATTGATACTTTTGTATCCGTTATTACTTAATTTCGTTCCTTTTCACTTTTTAGGTCTCTTGAAGGTAAATTGTTGGAATGGCACTTATTCGGACGAAAAGGCGCGAATATACGAAGAAAATAGCCAAAGTCAAGAATCGAGACACTCAAGCTGCTGAAACTAAAGGGGACGGCGTCAGCGTTTAACTGCGACGCCGTCGCAACATGTTTTGTGACGACTCAGTAGCCAAATTGCTTATTTACAAGTGACGGCATCAGGTTTTAAAAGAGTAGGGCGTCGCAGCTCAGACGGCCTAGATTTAATCCAGACGGCGTCAGAGACTGAAGGCGACGGCGTCACGGGCATAAGGTGACGCCGTCACAATGATAACGTGGCCAAGACGAAAACCTAATGGCGGCGATCCGACGGTGTCACAATTAAAGAGTGACGCCGTCGCAGTTTGTAACATTATATATAGAATCCGAATTTTTCAGGTTTAGAGAGGTAGTTTTGTGGAGTAAAAACCTAAACCGAACCAAGGCTGTCTTGTACAGTATTTTAGGGTTCCATACCCTATTTTACATCAAGATAAGTGTTTTACTTCATTAATTCAATTATGTCTTCAATTGATTGTGTGTATCCTTGCATGTTCTCCATGTCCGGCTAATTTACTTGTGTGTTTGCTTAGATAATATGAAACTTATTTATTGAATATTGATTGGTTGTTTCTTATCTTAATCGTGATTGACCTAGTATTGCGATAGGTCATTCGTTGTGTTATTAATGCTTGATTAATCTTTGTTGAACCTTAGTTTATAATCACCTAGAGTAATTGTAGGCTAAACATCCAAAGAATACCTTAGTGTTAAGTTTCTAAATCCTAGAGATTTTGTAGTCATTAACCTTTGGTAGCTTCAAAGAGTTAGGGATAAACGCATACCCTACAACCTTAGAGACACAACGCATTAAGAATAAGGACGTGACAATTCAACTATCAATAGGAGATATCTAGGGAGTAGTAACACCTAAGTAAACACATTTTTAATCATCATACGAGCACACAAAAATAGACATAGACTACACTCACCTTAGCTTAGATAATTAGAATAGATAGTAGAAGTAATCGGTAGAAATACCAACCCCCAAATCCAAATCCCAAGATTCGTACCTTTCAATTTCCTAAAAAATACAAAAAAAGATAAAAAAAAAATAATCTTCCTCAACCCCAACCTTAGCGTAGTAACTTCTTACTAGCATTCCTATTCCCCTAGAGAACGATATCAATTCCCGAGGCTTACCCTAATACTACACTACAACAATTAGGTTCACTGCCTAGGGTGTTGAAAAACTTGCTCGACGAAAAGGAAGTTCCTTTGACCCTGAACGCACTGTGTAAGCGTATCACCCATTCATTTGAGATGGATTGCCTTCTACGCCAGATGCGTGAGAAGGCTGCAGCGGGACCCCTGTCTCAGTTCTCCCCAGATGGGCTGCCAAGAGTGGTGGCAAGTCAACCTCCGTAACCCTTCGGCGACTCCTTCCATTGGAACCTTCCATTGTTCCTTCCCTTCTCATCGGAGCCCTCTCCGGAACATCTTCAAAACCAACAGACCTTCTACTCGGCCTTCGACTGCCCGAAGACCCTATCCTCAGCACTGAGCGTGTAGCCCCAGGAGCCAAGGGCCTAGCCTCCATTTCTATCTCTTCGTCATACTCATCGCTAGAGTATTCCAACTCCCTCCGCATCTCCACGTTCCGAGCTTGCCTTCTTCGAGCCCTCAGTAAAGACTCTAGTGCTTCGATGTTAGCTTCGACGAACACAGGACTGATTACCGGTTCAGGGTTAGCCGATGTTGAAGCATGGTTGTTGGGAGTTATTTCAGGGTGAGATCGTGTGGTAAAGGTGGACGCGGTTATGTTGGGAAGGTTGTTAGGATCGTTGACTGGGATTGGTGTCAAGGTCGAGAAACCCGGAGGGGGAGTATCCTCTCTTCCTTGATTCATGCCGTGAAACTAGTGAGTGTGTTTGACTGGTTATAAGTTTGGAATAACGAGACCAATTGTAGCGGGTCCCACGGATGGCGCCACTGATTGTACAATAATTCGTATGACCAGGCCTTCGATGGTGATCGAATGGTATGAGGGGTGATATGCTTGCGCCAAACTTGTAGCCAATCTGCAATAAGAAATAGTAGACACTTCGTTAAGTGATTGCGCAGGGGTTGGACCCTGCGAACCACCTCCGGCGTGAGAGTAAGTATGTGATATGTGTTGTAAGTAATATGGAGTATGTGAAATACTGTGTTGAGTGAACATACCATTGAAATGACTCGTCCAACCTATTTATAGATGAAGAAATAAGCTTGGGGAGTGTTAGCACACGTTTAGGAGATCATGGGGGCGTCCCATGTTTTGTAGTAACCGCTAGGGCTTCATCCCCACTCTCTCTGTCTTGGCGGGGAAGCTAAGGAGATAGTGGAAACGTGGGGGAAGACCAAGTCAAGGTTCTCCTTTGTCTTGGTGCCTTCAAGAGAAGACTCCGAAGGGCGTAGGCCTTCGGCTGGTGAATTCCCAACTGGTAACCATATCAATGATGTCACACCCCCAATTTACCTGTTTTGCAGCGGAATGGAATTCCTGGGGATTGACTGTCATAGCACCACAATCACAGTTATATTGAACGACCTAAAGTGTCGTTTAAAAACACATCGTTTGATATTTAATAAAAGCGTTCAGAGTTACAACATAGGTCCCAAAAGTTTACAAAGTTTGCGGAATAATAAATATATTACAAGTCCAAACGATGTTTTTGAAAGAAAATGCCATAATGTACAATGATATAAGTCGACGCCGCGACTCAAAAGGTGGTTCCTTAACCATGTCATGATGATAATGCCTAGTTACCTGAAAATACATTGCTAAAACGGTCAACAATAATGTTGGTGAGAAATCATAGGTTTATATAAATGTTTTATACGACTACGCAAGTATAAACCAGGTATGACAATCATGTCACAGAAAAATGTTACAATTGCAATAAGTCCATGACACCGAAACTAGACTGTTCATAATGTATGCCCCAAAAGAGTGTTTGCCAGACAACTCAATAATGTTATTAAATGAAATGCATCCGTATGACTAGTTGGGATTCACCAACCCGGATGGAGGAGTCACCCTCGATAGATCTATCCACTCACCCTCGCTTCTAAGATTAACGGTTCATGTTCAGGAAATGGGGACTTTCAATTGGCATGTGGTAACTTAAGCAATGTAAATGAATTTAACATACTTGGTATCGTAATAAAAATGTTGTGCAATGTATTCTCCCCCGTAGGTTTGAAAATAATTAAAAGCATGATCGACGGGGCTATGAAAACTCACTTGATAAACTGGTATGATGACAAGAGTGAGTACACTGAGGTATAGCGTGAAACTTTAATCTGGACCTATTACGAATGATATGATATGTAATGAGTTATGATGTAATGTTATGCATGCGATTCGGATGATATTTATACCACTTATGAATTTTTGAAAACAATACTTCTCGTCGAAAATATAATCTTTTAACGTCTTGATCATTTTTAAATTACTTCACATGGATTTACGTTGAAATGATATCCGACGATAATCATTTAGTGATTTATTATGAAAATATTACTTTTCGTCGTAAAAATAAAGTCGTCGGAAATTTCATTAAAGTGACAAAAATGACTTCGAAAAACTAGTCGTAAAATGGTGTACGTCGATCGTTAGGAAACGAACTCGACGGTTTTGGAAAGTTTGTATCAAAATCTAGAAGTTTCAGTTCAGGAGTTTTCGTCAAAGAGGTCTCGAATATAAAGATAATAGGGGTTAAAGATGGTGATTTTGTCCAATTGTTGTGTAAAAATGAGTTTCGGCCAATTTTAAGTATCCGTAAATAATTTATTACAACTCCGCTATACAAACGGTCGATTGTTTTGAAAAATATGCTCGGTGATCTTGATTTTATTAGAAGACATTTCGTTCCAAAAAGTTCCACATCATTGTTAAAAACAGCCTCAAACATAGTCGATTCAGCTACCGTAACACTTGTATCGTAAAAATAATATAGTTTTTCAGAAAATAATAGTTACGGCAATTTTATGAAAACGTGCATATCTTTGTCGTTTCAAATCCGTTTTCTACGTATAACACGTCCTTAGCTTCGTATCGAAGTATACTAATAGATTTTTGATAAGTCGAAATAATTTGCAAAGCTTAAGGCTCGTTTTTGACTCGAACAAAGTAAAAACATGTTGCTGAAATTTCTGAAAATTATTTATTTCGTCGTCAAACTTTAAAAATTCATAACTTCTTCGTTATAACTCCGTTTTTATCCGTTCAAGCGGCCACGGATTCGTTTTAAAGTATATTTTCTAAATATCAAGGCCAAAAATTCGTACCTACTGTCGGATTTTCCAGAAAATCAAAATAAGGACAGAACATTTTATATACTTATCGAAAATAGTTTTTCTCGCGCCAAACCTATTCTAACCCATTCAAAACAACTCCGAAGCTATTCTAATCCTACCATACACCTTCTTAGGGTGTCATGGGTTCCTAGACATCACCAAAACTAAAATATAACAAGGAGTAATTATAGGATGGATTATATATATTTAGCACATAAAAACCTTAAAAACCTTAAAAATGGTATAAATATCATGAGACTTGCATGTTTCACCAATAAAATGATATGACCACAAAAATGAATATGAAATAAAAATATGACTATGAATGCTTACTAGTGATATGATGAGGTTTATGGACACAATGGTTTTTCCTAATCACTTGAGGTTTGTATTACAAAACCTTGCAACAAATGAGACTAGTGTTTAAATAAGTTACTTGTGAACTTGGAAATGCTTCCTTTTGGGTCCCTTTGGCTGCCGTATATTGTAGAGAAGAAGAAGATGAATATTGGACTTTGGTTTTGTAAAAGTAAGAAATGAAGTGAAAAATAATTTGTACACTACTTGTATTGAGATATTTGCAAATCACTTGATGATTCACCCCTTGTGTCGACAAGGGGTGTGAATCATCCTTTGTTTGTGTTTTTTTTTTTTTTTAAGTGTATAAGTGAAAAATACTTGTAAGATTTTGAAGTTAAATGGTAAGTTGTAGCATTTGTAAATATTTAGGGTAGCGTTGAATAAAAATAAATTTTCACGGGTCAAGTTAAAATATTTTTAGGTCATAAAAATTATAAAAATACATTCCTTGCAAAATTTGAGTGATATAATAATAATCGTGTCGAATTTAAGAAAAACGTCGTAATTATATAAATACAACAATTTAGTTACAAAATAAATTTAAAACACTAGGTAAACTCATAATATTATTTTATAAACTTAATATGAGTATAAAAATATATTGGAATAATTTTTGGAA
Organism: Chrysanthemum seticuspe; assembly: GCA_019973895.1. Lineage (NCBI taxonomy): Eukaryota > Viridiplantae > Streptophyta > Magnoliopsida > Asterales > Asteraceae > Chrysanthemum > Chrysanthemum seticuspe. The sequence goes on along the minus strand of BPTQ01000009.1, from coordinate 51,691,142 downwards.
GTAATGGATCAATTATCAAAAATAATTAATTACGCGATAACGTTTATTTAATATAAAAAATTATACGTTTAATGTAAAATGCAAAGTCATGAATGAACTAATATGATGCAAATGATGATAATGAAATGTAGACTAAACTTAGTCCATATGAAATGTTCGTGATGATATGATCATGAATTCGCCGCTAAACCATAAAGGTACGCGAATTTGGAACACGCAAACCTAGTTTACGATAAATGTTGAAATTGTAAGGCATGAATTGTTTCGAGAAATGACCTGGAAGTACGGGTTGTCACAAATGATGAATGATTTTACGCCACCAATGACTTATGAAGAAATACTTGGGTCTTCGTAATGCAAAATCAACTAAGGTCGAAGGGGTGTCCTTCGACCTGGTCGGAGGGTACGTCATCAGAAAGCAATTCCGTGACAGCCCATTTAAAGAATGGTGTAAAAAAATGAATATAAAGCAACACTTTGCCTCAGTAAAACACCCACAAGCCAACGAATAAGTAGAAAGAGCAAATAGAAGCTTAAGGGAAGGCATAAAAGCTAGGTTGGAAGAAAAAAGAAAGAATTGGCTAGATGAATTATCGCACGTCCTGTGGGAACATCGAACAATGATCAAATCTAGCAACGGAGACACCCCATTCTCGTTAACATACGGAACGGAAGCTGTCATACCAGCTGAGATAAGGATGCCCACATGGAGGACGGCAGAAGCAAACATAGAAGAAAATGACGAAGCGCTGGAAATGAAACTGGACCTCCTTGAAGAAAAAAGAGAATAAGCGGCAATACGCGAAGCAAAAAGCAAAGCGTACATGGAGAAATATTACAACTCAAGAGTCCGAAGTACAAGTTTCAAGCCAGGAGACTTAGTATATCAGAACAACGACGCGAGCCATGCTGAAGAAGGGGGGAGCTAGGACCTAAATGGGAAGGACCCTACGTGGTCACGGAAGCACTAGGAAAGGGCGCATATAAACTAAAAGACCGTGCGGGGAATCTAATCCCACGGACATGGAATGTTTGCAATCTTAAGAGATGTAACATACATCAAGTGTAAGCAACCCATTCCTCGCGGATCCCGTGAAGGAAGGTTCATGTCAAACCTATCTCTTTATATTGTAATGTCTTGTTTTCTTTTATTGAATGAAAAAGGTGAAGCTTAGCTACCTTCACCAATTTTACTTTAGAAAATTATTCTTTTTAATCATTTAATATTTTTAAAAGAACTCATGTACGTAAGACGCGCATACACATGGGCATGACCCATACAATGTTATTTCGAATAACAAAAGGCTGAGTAACCTCCAAATTACCTCAAGATACGTAAGAGATATTGCAAATCCAGTATCGGGCGAATAACCCACAAGTATTCAGAAAAAGACTATTATAATAGACACATCCGTGTGAAGATTAAATAGCAAAGAGTTTCGAAACAAAAGAAATATGCATACAAATAGACTGTCTACACGTAAAACAAAAGCGCCGCGCTTCGGCAGGCCAAGCAACAAAAGAGCATTATCACAATAAAGCACTACTAAATGGAAGGGTCCACAGACGGACCCGTACCAGCCTGTAAACTAGGATCCATAACAAGACCACCATGCTCAGAAATGGACGAACGAACTGACCCCACTATAGGCTCTATATATGATGGATCATTAAAAGACAACCAAGTATCCGCGAGCGCCAACCAATCATGAAGTGAACCTTCCCTTGCTTTTCTGGCCCTATCAAAACAACCCTGGATTGAGGCAGAAAGGGAAGACTCACTTGAAGAGCTTCCAGAAGGACAAGCAGGAATGACCAGCTGTCCCAAGTAACACTGCTTCTCAACAGAGGATAAATCACCAGAGGGTACCTCAGGACGAAGCAAGTGAATGATGTCTTCAACGGAAGAATCCTTGAGAGCCTCTAAAGAAGAAAGCAAAGGAAACTGAAGACTGCGGAGCACTTGAAGAGCATTTTCATAGTTAGCCTTAGCGGAAGGGTTAAAAGCAGCAACGCGAGAAAGTGGCGTATGAGCCGTACCATGAACATGCCCGGCAACAAGCCCATCTTGCATACCCTTATCAACAGCACAGCTAATAGCATTAGCCAATGCGTCCAGGTAGCCTTGCCAACTCCAACATTCAGACACGGCAAGCATAAAGCCTTCGGACAATAGCCAACGATGAATAGACATAGCAGTAAGCAAGCTCGGATAAAGTTTCTCCTCCAAATACAGGGAAACCTTAAGAAAGAGCTCCTTCAAGCAAGCTAGCTCTGAGGCATAAGGACGGAGCTCAGAACATTCCCTGTCTAAAACCTGTACCTAACAAAGAAAATTCCAGAGGTCAATAAAAAAAGGAGAGAAAAAAGCGAAAGGAGAAGAAAAAATAAATACAAAAACAAACAAGAATACCTGCTTAGTAAGATCAGCATTGCGGGATTCCAAAATAAAGGAAGCACATCGTAAATGTTCAAGCTCAACATCTTGACCGATAGAAGAAGCTTCCAACTCGTTGATTCTAGCACGCAACACTTCATTTTCTTTGGCAGCTGCCTCTAAAGAAGAAACGTCACCACGAAGAGACAATATCTCAGAGCCATCCGATTCAGCCTGAGCCAATTGAGACTCAAGCCCATGAATCAAGTTAGCCTAAACATCACACCTAGCGGAAAATTTCTCCTTCTCTCGCAGATAATGTTCTGCACGAGTCTGTAACTCAGAACCAAAACACACATGACGAGCTGACAAAAGGTTAAAACCTGAAAATAAATCGTCAGGGCTCATTTCATGAAGCAAGGAAGCGAACTTCGGAGGAGCAACACCGTCAACAATCTCACGACAGTCAAAGGGATTATCAAGCAAATACCCGTTCAATACTTTCCACTTCGGATGATGACGCTCCTGCGAGCACAAGGGGTCAAAATCAGCAGTAGGCTGGGCACCACTAGCCAAAGGTTGGCTAACTGAAGTTCCAACAAGATCCTCGACACTACGATTAGCCCCTCCACTAGGAGACGAATTGAGAAAAAGGGGAAGCATTCCTTGAAACAGGGGTAGCCGCCAGAACATTTGCGGCAGCAGAAGTAACAACACCCAAAGGATTCTCGGACCTGGCACAAGAAGTAACCTCAGCTCCAGCAGCAGTTGTACTAGAATCAGAAGAAATAACCAACCTTTCAAGAGAACCGACACCAAGTTGATGCCTGAAAGAAGAACCAACAGAAAACCCAGCCTCACGCTCAAGGGTGGTGGAAATAGAAGAAGTAATGAACGGACCAGTGTAGGGATCCGTATAGCCCAGCTCAACCTCCAAAACGCTACTATTCAATAATTTCTGAAAACCACCAACAGGAATGTTACTAATGGAGGGACTTGACTGAGATTTAAAACGAGGCCTCTTGGCGGGACTAGATGGTCCCGGAGTACTAGACAAAGGCCCCTCCTTTCTCTTCAAAAGACCAGAGGAAGAAGGGTTAGCATTAGAATATGTAGCCTCAAAAGACGAACCACCACCAGTGTCAACACTAGCACCTTCCGGATCAAATAGAAGATTGACATCAGCCTCCAGCTCAACATCCGTACGGGCAGGAGCAATAGGGATAAGTGGCACGGTGCGACGAACAGCAACTTTGATAATAGACGGTTCCCCCTCACGACGCGGACGGGTAGTCATCAGGGCCTTTAGCGAATCATATTCGTAAAAAAAAAAAAAAAAAAAAAAAAAAAAAAAAAAAAAAAAAAAAACGCAAACAAAACTCACCAGTGTTATCTTCACGAAGATACTCAGGGTACACGTCGTCATCCAAAGAAAGGGCTCAGGGAGGGCCCGGAAGGGATAAGGATGAGTAGCAAGAGCAGTAAAATCATCAGCATTGTACTCGTCAGGACGAGGGGCAGGGTCTATAGAGATATTTTTCCTAGAATGCCATGGGAACAAAACAGGAAAAGCAAAGGCATCAACCCAGAAAAATCGATCATTCCAATTTTTGACAGAATCAAGAGATTTAGTGCAAAGGGGAGGAACACCATCACACTTGCCAAAGGAAAACCACCCTTTCAGCTTTGAGTTAACATAAAAACAACGAAATAGAGTAACAGTAGGAGTAATGTTAAGAGCACGACATAAGATCTCAAAGTGAGAAACTCTAAACGCGCCAAGAACCGATAGTTGAGAAATATTAATGCGATAGTATCTCAATAACTCAACAAGGAAAACAGACAGGGGCAGACGAAAATTAGTAAGATCAAAAAACCGGGTATATAATCCAATCTTCCCATAAGGGCACTCATGCATTGTACACTTACGATCAGGAACTTCCGGATGTACCTCTGGTGGAATATGATAAGTTGTAAGGAAAGAATCAAACGACCCTGGAGGAGTATTACATTTTATGTCAACAATCAAAGCCATAACGGGCAGATCATAGGGTAGACGGATGAAAAAGTTTTTACTGTTTTCCTTTTTTCCAAAGAAAAGCAACAAACGGCGATGGTGCAAAATGGAGCAGCATTTATAGTAAAGGAAAACCTAGAACCAGATGGTGACACGTGCAAAGGAAAGATAGAACGAACGGCCAAGATTAAAGATAAAAATGGGGGGACGTGTGGAATAGTAGGTCACGTCAGCATAGGAAATGAAGAGTTAGTAAACGTCCACGTCGCACGACACGCCTCCCAAGTAAAAGAAGAAGACAAAGCGTAGGATAACACCACGTCCCGGTAAAATCTACAGTCTAGTAAGTACTTTCTGCGCACGACAATATCCGCACGCAGTCGATACCCTAGACTAGGGGGGACTGGGTGATGTGGCAACTTCCATCAAAAAAGGTATGGGATAGCAAAATGATTAGTCAACTTAAGTCTAGTAATACCCACCGCATACACCAATGTCCGCACGCAATGGACATACTAGACTGGGGAGACTTGATGACGTATAGTAGGTATTACAGGCCCACGAGGTCCAATACACACTATACACATACTGGGCTCAGGCCCAATAATTACAAATCCTAGGCCTACAGTAAGCCCAATGGCTAAATTGGATATGGTCCAGGCTTTGAGATGCGCGCAAGACATATAACGGGCTGAACCTTCAACCGTTAGATCCCTTACGTCTGCATCCGCGATTAGCACGGAACTCTTGCCCGCCAAGGGTCCGGCTCCGGCAACTGATCACTATATGCGAATTAGTACAAGATACAACTTTCTCTCTCATAATAAAAGGGGCAAACCTCGCCTATAAAAAGGGCTCTAATCCCCATACAAAGTACAACTTTCTCTCTCATAATAACACACATACTACTACTTTCCCTCTCAAGAATGTGTGCTTACTCTCACGCCGGAGTCTAATCATGGGGTCCATCCCCATGGTAAGACTAACAGTTTACCTTTCTTGTGCAGGGATCCCATCCAAACTACTTGAATTAGTACAAGAATGATTCACCCAAAGCTTGTCGTCTCAGCCCAGTAAGCTACGTCCAGGCTTTCTATAACCCATCACACAAATTGTACTAACAAGGAAGAGGAATAGAAAGGTAAGTTACAAAAAAAACATACTATACACAGCACGCTCTGTGTGATTTAACAAAAGAAGAGATTCTTTGTATGGGGCGATGTAGAAAGTTCCAGCATCTCCTAACATTCCCATGGTGACAAATAATTCAAGTTCTTGGTTGTACATAAATACAGAGTGATGCAAATGATTGCCGCTGTATGCTTGCACTATTAGAGCATGATGCTTTGTAAATCCAAGCAAATGAACCGAAACTAGGCTAGGGATGGCGAATAGGCTTCTAAATGATCTTATGGAACAACCATTCACGTCCAACAACCATCCACAAAACAATGACATACCTTCACCAATGATCATCCCAGAAATGACCAGAGAGGTTTCAAGATCCGTAACATATAATGGAACTGGGAGTTCATTTTTTAAAATATGCGGTATGTCTATAACTTTGAATTCGCTGGTTACCAAATCAAAAGAAATCAACATATAAATCTTGTACATAACAGCGTCGTCATTAGTTAACTTTTCACTCCCAGTCCAATAGATAAAACGACCCCACAACTGCTTGAGTTTTACATTTCAATTTGATTGTTTCACGAGGGGGTGGAAATTTTCAAGGCGTGTCCACCTTAAAGAGTTCAAAGAAAAGACATACACATACCAAAAACCACTTTGGAAAACAGGATAGGAGACCTTCACGATCGTCGGGTCAAGAGTGTCCGGATGGACGCCAAAACCAAAACAAATCTTTGGAGATTCAATTTGATGCGTGTAAAACGGGACAAATACTGCAAGTGATTTTTTGATTGTCGGGTTCCAAATAACAGACATTAGATTAGAACCATAAACAAAACACGAAAGACCATTAGAATTGCCAACTGCAATCAAATAGAAAAGCCTTAAATCTGTACGAACTGGCGTAGCGATTAGCTTTTCATCTAAAGCTAACATAAAACCTTAGTGACCCTGATCGAATGTTAGCATAAAAAAACACTCATCATTACGACGAACACCGTAATTAAAGATGAAGCTTCCACAATCTATACTAGCCTTCCATAACTTGCAAACAGTACGTAGCTAAAGTATAGACTTAGGAGGTAGCCTACGGATGATATCTAGTTGAAGATCCAGTGGGATTTTGTCAGAAATTTTGTTAAACAAAAGCAGAAATATTGAGATAAAAGATGTGAAGTGAATATACCAAAAGAAGAAAGAAAGATTTTGTTAAACAAAATGTTAGGTCACCATATTAGTAACACAAGCATCAATATAAGAAGTAGAGAAGAAGTGATCGGTTGAACACTTAGCCAAACACACGAATATGATATGAAGAAGAGTTATGCGTAGGTGAATGAGATAAATGAACAACCAACCCTCAAGTGAGGGTTATTACAAGGTATTTATAGGAGAGGGAGCTAGGGAAATACTCCTAGTCCCTTCCTTTCTTTATTGGACTTGGGCCTAGGCTTATGGGCCTTCTACATAAGCCTAAGCTAAAAACAAACATAAAGGCCATAATTAAGCTAACTATTACATTTAATTACTAACACTTGAAATCATGTTTAGGAGTGATTCCAACAATCTCCCCTTAAGTGTTAGTGATTGAAAAATATGAACGGTGAAGGTGCTGATGTAATAGTAGCTTTGACGTCTTCTGACATTCTTCTTTCTTGTGAGAAGAATTGCCTTGATTCGAACAATCTCCCCAGTGTAGAGAAATTGTCTTCTTTGAACAGTTCTGCTTTGACGTCATCATTATCTTTCTTCTTTGATCATTATTCTTTGTGATGGTAGTGATAGTATGTTGTTGTTGTCTGCATCAAGTCTGCCTCAGGTCTGCTTCGCTGCTTCCAGTGTCTCCACATCATTCTTCAACATGCTCACACGCTCTTTGACATTGGATTTCAGTACTGATGAAGTTCTTTAAGTCTTTAAACTTTTTGGATTCTTTGACTTGACGAAGAATCATTCTGACTTTTGTGTTACCTTTTGAGAAAACTTCCATTAGTGATGATGTTGGCATGAGCATGTGAAGAATCTGCACGATCATTCCGCTCTAGAGCTTTCATAAGAAGAAAACATAAGAAGGGTTAGTAATAAGCGGATTCCGGAACTTACAAGTTTGAACTTCGAGAGTGTTAACAGCATAGTGTGAAAATACAACTCTAATTCTCACAGAGGCCGTTCCTGAACTGGAGTCCCACAAGTGAGATAACGCGATGTACCGAAGTAAATCTACAGTTCAGATGAGTCGCTGAGGTACACCCAAGCATCACCTCACAACTGTAGACCGTTTGAGACACACTAAGCGTAATCCAAGGGGAGTTACCGAAGTGACCTGCTGTCAGGGCTGTTTGATGTTGACCCTGGCAGAAGTTTCCATTCAATCACTGAGGATCACAATTGTAAACCTCTCATAAATGTTCTCGACAGATTGCTAAGATCTATGAATGACTCGATAACGTACCACTGATGTTCTTATTGTTGAACAACAAGTGATGAAATGTCAAGTGTACTTAAGAGATCTTTTGATGAATCTCGTGGCTCTAGACTCAATTGTGCGTTTTGGTTTTTCCTGAGCGGAGACTAGGGAGAGGGTCTCCTTCTTCAATATCAGCAATCTCTAAGAGAAAGCCGATAGTTTACGTAGGGTTCCCTGTGAGAATGAAACAAGTTTCTGTTGAGAGAAACTTGAGTGGCTAAGAAGTTTTAGTGCATGCGTCACTAGGTCCATGACGACTTTTAATCTTCAATACCGGCGTCATCAAGTGACAACCAGTAGCATATGAATTGAACCCGGTGTCTGCCCTAAGTTGAATAATCTGGAGGGCTATTTCTTTTCACCCTTTTCTTTGCATTTCTTTTTAATTCTTCAACTCCTTCTTTCTCTGATTCTCATTTTCTCCTTTTTATAATCATACCTAAGGACTTCTAATTCTAACTATTGGTAGTGTCCTTGGGTAGATCCCTCCGGCTCTGGCGGATCATAGGACGGTTATTCCTAACCTTAATCACCTTATAACTCCATTGCCATAAAACCATTTTTCATGAAAATCTCTCGAAGTGTTTGTGAATGAAAAACATGTTTGAACACTTCAAGAGTTTTAGATTTTCAGAAATACTCCCCCTCAACATGTGCTTAAGAGTTTTGACAGAAATCTGCACAGTGAAGAAAGAGCGCGCACTTTTTGAATTGATCGACTCAAGATAGACAGTTCCTTGCGAGACACGATTACATTGCATAGTTAAAGAGATACATTGTCAGCTTTTAGGTGACAACTAGCTCTAATAACTACCTTGAAGATGTAGACAACCCCGAAAGGTTGTCAAACCCGTCAAAGTTCATGTCTATCAGGAGCTTCTCGAATAGGTACAATTTACTTGGATAAGTCTTGGAATACAAATCCTTTCAATGTATGACTGTTCAGATCCCGTCAATTCATGGGTTGAAGTCTTTTCACACGAAGATTCAATAGCAAAACACAACATATTTCTGATCACATATTTTTCTCCCCCTCAAAAATGGCATATAAGTGTTATTTTTGAAGAAATGTTGAGAATAACTATGACCATTTTGAGTTTTGTGGGAAGATTACACAAAGAAAAACTTGTGAAAAAAGTTTTAAGTCAAATACTCCCCCTCAACAAGTGATATAAACGGTTGAGGTTTTTGAAAAACATTAGGGGAAGTACTTGTTCTTTTGAGCAAAACCTTTGAAAAATGAAAGGTTTGATAGGTTTTACTCAAAAGTAAGAAGCTTTCGCTCCTTTTATAAGGATTGTGGCACTATTCATTACAAGAACGGGTTGTACATTGTTATGTGTGCACAAGCCATTGTCAGATAATCAAACAAACAAAATCACAATCAAGAGAGTACCCAATGATTACAGATGATCATCTACTTTCTGAGGAAGTTGGAAAGTCAGAATCGGAAAGTTTGGTCATCCTCCCACATAGCTCTCCAACCATAGCATCTGATCCCGATGAATCAAACATTCATCAATCCTAGTGATAAATCAACGAACATCCTTGCGATCCTTTGAATTCCATCTCTTCGTCTGAATTATACCCAACTCAATGACCTTTAATCGATATGCCAATCTATCTCGAACCATCTCCAGGGTGGCGTCATAGAACTTAGTGAATTTCATCGAAAGCCATGAAGCAAATATGATGATTTTCACTTTGGTAGACAAACCCAAACTTTTGTTTATGAACGATTTTGTACTGAGGTTCTTGATTGATTCTGATGAAGTGTAGAATTTAGGTAAGATTCGACCCCAAGGTGGAGAACTTCATCACGCTCTTTGATTTGAAGCGGATGAAAACAAGGAGTGCAGTAATGTACTTGATCTAAATTTCGGTTGAGGTTCAGGTTGGGGCTCAGGTATGTCGTGATCCTCACCACCAGTGTATGTAAATTGATTACCGGTTTTCTCCATTGGTGGTGTGGTTTCTGAAACCCTTGGTTGATCAGATGGTGGTGGTTGTGTAGCTTGTTGTGTAGTGGTGATAACCTGCTTAACCATTTGATGAATCATTGGATGGAGTTGCCTTCTTAACAGATTTTGTTGTTGACATAGTTGTTTCTTTTGAGGATGGAGTTGATGATAGAGATGATGATTTGGGCTTGGTGGAAGTGTCAATAGGTGGTTCAGAAGACTGTTGAGGTTTGTGTATTGGATTGTCAACTGTGTAGTTGTCTGATTCCTTCTTAAACTTTTCCTCCTCAGCTCTAGCAGCTTCTTTTGCCTCTTTTCGAATCGTTTCCTCTTCAGACGCCAAATTATCATCATCAGGGACTCTTACATCCTTATCATGATCGTAATCTCCTTCGTCATATATTTCCACATCTTCACCATGATTTTCTTCTTGCGGGTGTTTTAGTTGTTGTTGTGGTTGCTTCATTTCAACAGTAGTAGTGACAGTGACACCCTGATCCTTACTGGGTTGATTAACTGGATCGGATGGGGTAAGAGATGTTTTCAATGGATCTTCCATAAGTGGAGGACTATTGCTTGACCCTCCTGCCCCACCGGGTTGATTAACCGGAAAGGTTGAAGCATGGTATTCCATCCTTTTCCGCTTTAATGTCTTATGAAATTTTATTTCCACTTCCATTGAATCATACTCATCATAAGGATGACTTTGTGAGCATGAATTTGAATGGATGTTGCAGAAGGATGTCCACAGCAATTCTACAAGATGATTATGAGCATATGAAGTTGTTGAAGATGACACGGAGATTGTTCTTGCCAATTGTTTTGTTGTATCCAGCTGGGAATGTGTTTGCCATCAAGAGCTCTGCTGGGGCATTGATGATTGCTTGATTTGCAGCCATTTTGTGATCTGAAAGACATTAAACAAAAAGACAGACATATGGAAACACAATGTGTTTGTTTTAGTCTGATTTATTATATAATTCCTTGTTTGATGGTAACATGTTTATGTTAGTTACAAGTCCTAAGTCACATTATTCCAATTGAAGTTGATGTGATAAATTACGTGAACATGTTAATTTTGAAATTTCAAAATCCAATTTTTCACTTAATACACAACATATTAACTTTTGTAAGCATATACGAAACATCAGGTATTTGTGACTTATGCGTAACATTTAACAAGTAACATATGCGTAATAGGCCAAAATGTAGTGAACAGTGGGTTATGAGTAACAAGGATCCATATGCGTAAGAAAGGAGCTTATGCCTACGAGTAAGCTAACGCTTAAGACCAAGCTTATGCGTAAGAGTTTCTTACAAGTTCAAAGGCTTTAGGATTACGCGTAGGAATAAGCAAGATGTTAGGCGTAAAGTTTACTCGTAAGAGTAAAGCTTATGCGTAGCAAGCATTGTTTACGAATATCTTTCCAAGATACGCGTAATCCACTGTAGACCTCTTATGCGTAAGAGTTACGCGTAAGATTTCTCTTAGGCGTTACCTTTACGCATAAAAATATTCTTTAAGCGTAACGGTTTGAACACCTGAAGATTCTGACATTACGAATAATTATCCTGTTAACTATAAACATGAAAACTTGATTGCAGTTAATTCCAAACATCTTTTAGATCACAAAACAAGCATAAGAACATATCAGATACACACAGAAAGACTTAGGCATAAAATTACTTAAACCCTAAATCCTTAATCTACGTGTAAGGGATATAGCTTTGTTTATGATGGATCTTTGTAGTCGAATGAAACTTTGTTTAATGAAGAAGTCCTTAAGCGTAGAAAACCAGCTTATGCATAGAAAGAACCTTACGCGTAGAAAGAACCTTACGCGTAGAAAGAACCTTACGCGTAGAAAGAGCTTATGCGTAAAAACACCACCTTACGCGTAACAATGAGACTTACGCGTAAGAATAGCTTACGCGTAGACTTGGTGAAACCTTAGCTTATGCGTAAACCAAAGACTTATTAGTAAGAACCTTATGCGTAATATTTTCTTAGGCGTAAGACTTGCTTATGCGTAGAAAATGCTTACGCGTAAGATGTTTACTCGTAAGCTTTTATGCTTATGCGTAAAACTAGGGTTTTAACCCAAAAATCCTTTACACTATCACAGTGTAAAATATATCCAAAGTCGAAGTGTTTTCAAGCTTATCCAAGCAAGAAAAACACTGAGTAAGCCAAGAAACTGAAGATCAAGCCAAGGAAATCTTATGCGTAAGTTTAGGGTTTCCTTACGAGTAGAAAAATACCAAAAACTGGTTTTATGCCCAAAAGTGTTTAGAAACTTGATTTTTATGATGAAATAGCTTCAATATCACCAAAATAACAAGAAAGTTTAAAACTTTATGATCCAAAACTCTTTTTCACCTTACGAGTAGAAAGAGGTACACGAATGAAATCAAGCTCAAAAACACTTCTACACATGTAAAGTTTCAAACTTTTTGCCAAAAACTTAACCTTTAACACCTAATAACCTTGAAAGTACAAGAATCTTGGATTTGAAAGTGAAAAAAGATGAGTTTTTATGCGTGATAAAAGTGAAAAACGTGAACCTTACGAGTAGAACAAAAACAAACCGTTTCACCCAACTAGATGGCGAATGATACCACTGTTAGGTCACCATATTAGTAACACAAGCATCAATATAAGGAGTAGAGAAGAAGTGATCGGTTGAACACTTAGCCAAACACACGAATATGATATGAAGAAGAGTTATGCGTAGGTGAATGAGATAAATGAACAACCAACCCTCAAGTGAGGGTTATTACAAGGTATTTATAGGAGAGGGAGCTAGGGCAACACTCCTAGTCCCTTCCTTTCCTTATTGGACTTGGGCCTAGGCTTATGGGCCTTCTACATAAGCCTAAGCTAAAAACAAACATAAAGGCCATAATTAAGCTAACTATTACATTTAATTACTAACACTTGAAATCATGTTTAGGAGTGATTCCAACACAAAATAAGAAAGATTTGTAATGAAGAAAGAGATTGGGAACAGAGGCATTAAAGGACATGTACCGTGATGTACTTTAGGGCAACCAAATATTTAATTCTGATGTATACGAGATATTAATAAAGTATACATAACCAATATAGAATTGGTTTGCAAACCATACGCCTTTTTGTGTATGTGCACTGGTATTAAAAAAAGAAATGTCGTTGAGCTAAAAAAAATACAAAAAAATTAATAATCCACTAATATATAACACAAGTTAAAATACCTATAGTAAAAGTTGCAATAAAAATACTACATAAGTCAAACTTTGACAATAATTATGGGTCAAACGGACATTAAGGATGGTACCTTGCCAGACCGCTTACAATTTTTGTATTCAACCTTGTGCTTCCAGAAGTATTCAAGCATCCGTTCACGATAAGCTAACGTTGTTTGAAGAGGGTCGTCTACTTCCAGAGGCTGGTTACAGAGCAATCTGTACAAAATAATGCACACCCATACTCCGCAATCGCCATACAAGTCTGATTGTTGTGGGACTTTCGGAAACTAGTATGTGATTTTATAATCCCCGGTTGATATGCCCTGACTATGCAGTACCCCAGCCTCTGTTAGGTAAAATTTAAGCTGTGTTTGTAACTTTCTCTTCAAACCTCACCACCACCGCGAACCTCTTCCGCCTGACCCAAGAGAGTCATAAACGTAAACAACTCCAGTGCGGATATGGAGCACACCGAGTACCCAATGTTTTTCAGTTTCATTCACGGGAAAATACACCTGATATATAAAGCAATTCCAGAATATTATAAGCTGTTTATAACAATAGTGCTATATGTACGGTAAGAGTTTGCCAAACTGACCTTTTCAACATCTCGCCAAGCCACAGGGTATGTTGTGCCATCTGAGTAAGTGGTAGGCATTTTGCCATCTAGGATTTGACTGCAGAAATTACACCCTGCCAAAGCCCAATCTGCATCGGCTGGTCTAAACAACCAAATCAAATCAAGCCATACATCCAAGTGCTGCGGACATATAAAGCAAATCAAAACTGTTAACATTCGGTTCCAAAGTAACAAAACGAAATAATAAACATGTGTAGGAGACCAGATAAAAATCAGGTTTACTCACTAAGTCAGTAAGCCACCAGCCGGTGCAATCTTCAACACATGCCAAGGCTACCCAAAAACCCCTATAAACAACAACGGCACTGGAGCCCCAAGGAAACGTATAAGGTAATGGTTTTTTAAGCTTCAAATAGTTGCGAAGGTAATCAGGCACAATAACCTTCTCCTTGTTGCATTTCGGGTGTCGTAAAAGTTCCTAAACAAAAAAAAATATTTATATATTGAATAACATTAACCATATGATGTTAATGGATTAACAAACAGAACATACCTCTACAAACGGTTCAATTCTGGGCGAATACGAGTGACTAACTCGACGCCTTTTGGGGTTTTCGGAAGTTTCCAGAAAACATACTTGAAAAATAAGCAGACAAACAGAAAATAATCATTTCAGTTAGAATTTAGAAAGGTGCTTTACATCGGAACCGGCAGCCAGGATAATAACGTCGTTAATGACACCGTGTGATCTTGTAAGACGGCGGCAAGGAGTAGCTGATGTTTTTGATAGCCCATTTGGCGAATTGATAGAATCAGCCATCTTCGTATAATGTTTTACAATGCTAGTTTTTTTACTGAGCTTTTCGTTCAATTTTACTCTCTTTATTTTGTTCGTATTGTTATGGGAGAAAAGTTCTTCCAATGGAGGTTTGTCATTAGGACCTACCACATTTGCAAATGACAATTTGTTGGATTTAACCTGAGATTTAGGGGCTTCAGGGTCTTTCTTTGCTGGTGTTTCTTTTTGGATAACAACAGCGACATCATTGCTACCGGATCGAAGGCCAACAAACGAGTTTTCCTCAACCACATTCACTTCTTGCTCATCAAAATCCATTAAATCTAAAGACGGAACAAACAATGTTTTATCGACGCTTTTGTTGAAATTATCTTCGGAGGAAACACGTCCCAACATAGGTGTGTCATTTTGGCCAACCACATTTACATTTTCCAGGTTGTTGTCTTTGAACTGCAATTTGAAAATATAGTATGTTAAAAACAGCACATTAAAATCTTTTATTTATCGGCGTTGTTTTACTGATAATGTAGATACCTCATGAGCTTTGTTGGTTGGTGTTCCTTCTTCTGTCTGCACACTAACAATATTGTTAACGGGTTTAGGTTCCCCAGGAAATTGTTTCTAAACCACATCTTGTTGTTCATTATCACAATCCATTGCATCTACAGAATTATCACCCGAAACTTTATCGTCGTTTATGTAAGACGACCAATCGTTACCACAATCCGGTTCCTGATGAATTTTAAATATATATACATAAGTATGGACATATTTTATACTTGATAAGTAAACTCTAAATGAAATATAACATACAATAATGGGGTCACCGGGTGTTTTTTTTCCTCGTTAGGTTCAACTGGTTGAAGTTGAGTGGTACGTTCACCTCCATATTCCATAGCAGGACATTTTTTGTTCATGGCACAAGCTTGTACAAGAATCCCAAATTTACCTGGTTGCGTTTCTTTAAGCCCATCATCATTTTCAATGGTTGTTGCATCGTCCACAACAACGACCTTATCCCCGTTAGGGCCTAGAGTATGACACATCGTCGCCTGTAACGACCAAGGTTTGATATAAGTGTAGACATGAACAATTATTTGGGTTTGGTATAACATTGGAGGTAAACTTAAAAGTAAATACAAACCTTCGGATCATCAGGATTACCGTCAGAGTCATTTGTATTGGCACAACTTTTAGATTGATCAGGAACAAATGCCGCATCATTTTTAAGACCCAAAAGTTGATGTACTTTTGAAACTCTGCTTTTGACAGTCCTAAATACATCAAGTACAACCGGTGTGTTTCTGACCGAATGAATGCCATTTTCTATCATCAAAAGTTTTTTATCCAAATCCACTAACTCACGAATTAGAGCCCTTGTAGAAAGAGTGGTCCCCGTTTGTGCACCATTTAAAGAAGGTTGTTGCTCAATGTTGAGTAGCAATGTGTTTTCAAGTAACCCCTGCCGTTGACTTTCCATGACAGTGTGTAAATTGAAATCATCCACGAATTCATTCGAATGCTCTGCAGTCTTCTTACAACCGTCTGTGTCTGGCACAGACAAACCATCTATAAATTGGGCACTGGAAATACACCACGGTTGCTTCATTTCAGCTTGTGTTGCAGAAAGTTGAACAATGGGAGTTGAGTCCTAAGAAAAAAAAAGTTACAATTACTGATATTGTGAACAAAATTAGGTACAAGTTAGTATAGTCTGCATCATAAGACTGCGTGATGCCTACCGGTCCAAAGAGATTACAACAGTCTACGTTCCGAAACTTTGTGTGGAAAACTAGAAGGGGGGTTGAATAGTTTTACCAATTAAAACTTCGTTTTAAACTATTTAGATCGACTTATGTCAATCTATTTGAATGTTTGTTGGATGTTGATGATCAAGCACATAGAAGTATGGATATGTAATGAAAAAGATAAAGGGTAAGAAGCACAAAACCACAACGCGAGTATTTATAGTGGTTCGGCTACAAGGACACCTTCCTTGCCCTACTCCACTCCCCGAGTCACCTACTCGAGAGTTTGTAAGCACTACACAACACCAACTCCTTATGGCGGAGGAGCCTTCACAATGTTGCCTACTCTTTTTCCGGTACTAGGCTAACCACCGGGTTCTTTCACTCCAAGGTGAACCACACCTATCACAACATCGCCTACCCTTTATTCGGTGCTAGGCTAACCATCGGGTTCTTTCACTCCAAGGTGAACCACACCTAACACAATGTCGCCTACCCTTTATTCGGTGCTAGGCTAACCACCGGGTTCTTTCACTCCAAGGTGAACCACACCTATCACAACGTCGCCTACCCTTTATTAGGTACTAGGCTAAGCACCTAGTTCCATTGCAATGGAGGAACTACTACCCGACACTACACCAATCTCCTAACCCCAAAGGAGATCAACTCCTTATATCAACATCAACAAGGATATCCACATCCTTTGACCCAATACTACTCTAACTAGTACATCGAATCACACCATATCGAATGTACACTTAAGGCACCTTTTACTAATGCCTTTGACTAGATCTACAAGACACCATTCACTAATATCTTGTGTCTTAACTTCTAAGCACCCTTCACTAATGCTTCTAGTCTTGACTTCTAAGCACCCGCCACAAGTTCTTATGATATGGACGATAGATACCCTTCACTAATATCTTCGTCTTGACACTTGAGACACCTTTCACAAATGTCTTCAACACTTCTTAGGAAAAGAAAAACAATCATCAACAAGAGGACTTCAGTAGTCTTGATGATGAGGAAGCATGGCAACTCATGGACTTGAGCTTGCTCGTCTTCAAAGGTGGTGATCTTGCCTTTAAGAGGAACCTAAAAGATCACACACAAACAAAACTACAAACATAGATCTCTTAGATCTGGGGTTAGAGAGTTTTTAACTCAAGGGGAAAGTATGTTAGAAAGGGGTGAATGACAATGAAGAAATGGCTCACTATTTATGGAGAAAAATCTCTACTGTTCCCCGGATCCCACGGATCCCTCCCACAAGGGATCCCACAGATCCCTCCCACAAGGGATCCGTCTAGCGTAATGCTAGGGATCCGTGGGACGCTCCTCTTTGCCCATGGGTATTTTTGGTTATGGTTCATGGGTCATGGGTTTTGGGTTGATCCATGGGTTTCTTTCTGAGATACAATGTATCTCTAGAATACAATGAACCTAGTTAAGTGGTTTGGACAAAACCATGGGTTATGGGTCAATACCATTTGTTAGTTTTTACCCATTTTAGTATATACTTGTTTTTACCCCTTTTAGTATATACTTAGTTAAGTATATATTTACCCAAATATGTAAACACTAGTTGTTGTACATATATATTTCTAAATCATAAAAACACTTGTACTTGTTTTAGTGTTTTATGTGAAAACGTAAGTGTGTTAGAAAACTATTGAATCAAACTATTTACGTATTTTATTTGTTTCGTTAAAATGATTTTACGTTTGTTATCGACAAAACATTAGAAGATCGTAAAATATAAATAAACGGTTTTACGGCTTATTTGTATTAACACTTTGAAAGTTCTGACCATGCAACACCACGTGGAATGACCTTGTTGTCTTTGACCCACCAAAGTGAGCTTTTAGGGAAACTCTCCAAAATCCAAATCTGTAATAGGCACACCCGTCATCGTTAAAAATTGTCTAGTTATGCAGTTATCGTTTTTGAATTTGTTTAATTTTTTAACAAAGTAAAGGTCATCTGTTTAGGATGAAACAATACCATTATGATTACAATTACTAAAAAATCGCAAACTAAAAACTGTTATAACATTGTTGTAATCTAAAATACGGGTAACATTTATATTACGTGTATACACACCAAAAGACCAGCATTTCATAACAATAAAAGAACATCATTATTTATAGGTACTTTTCGATTGAACAAGTAATAGCACAACAAAATAGAATCACAAGCTTTTAATAACCTGTTAGGGAAAACAAATATGTTATCAAGCCTAGACATTCATACATTAGTACAAACTACTGAGAATTCTAACCTTGAAAGCCCAAGCGAACCCGTATAGATTGTAGGTGGCACTCAACTTTGGCTTTTTTTTCAATTTTAACAGATGATCTTTTCTGTGTATATGAACAATATTGACAATCCTTTGATAAAATTTATGCCACATATATTCACCCTAAGGAAATACATTCCAGGCTTCAAAATCATCAACCAAGGACAATAAGTGATTATGGATGCAATTCCTGTCTTCTTTTCCCATAAACACTAGCTCCACAGCTACCAATAGACACACCCTAACAGCATCATCATCAGAAAGCGATAACCACCTTTTTCCTTCCTTTTTTCCATCATTAACAAGTTCCAAAAGATCAATGGCATGTCCATTTGTTATACCATTACTCTTTTTTTAAGGAAATACATGATCAAAAAATGCGCTAGATCATTTAATCGGTTTTGAAACTTTGCCAAATCGAAACCCTGTTATCAGACAAAATTCTTTCCGGCCAAACCTTAACGAATGATCCCCAATTTGGAATGTTAGTGGAGGGGAATCAGAGGATATGTTAGAAACATATACCTGGTGTTTCAAAACATAATGCATCGGAAGGCAGTTATTCTCGCACGACTTTATATCCAACCATGGACCAAAAACTGTTTGCCTGAACAACCTTTCGCGGTTTTCGTTCTTTGACAAACAGAGTTTAATATCTTGCAGCAACTTCAATGTAGAATGAACTGCGATTTTACAATTGTACAACTTTAATTTTGTCATACGTAATTATACAGTAAAATTAATTAGGGGGTTAGAGGGTTATGTGAATAAGATGTGGTTTGTGAGTGTGTGCGCGTGATGTAGAAGAAGATGTTCAATTGTAGAAGCTGTTAAATTCTACAAGAAGATGTTTGATTGTGTGTGTGCGCGTGATGTTGTGTGAGTACGTGTCTGAGTTATTATTATTAGTTTTATAATACAACCATTGTAAAATGATCATATTATCCTCGTGTATAAATACAAGTTGCCCAATAATATATAGTTGCCTGAAAATAAATTTTGGTTGCCCAAAAAACAAATACCTTACAATACATCACAAATACTGTCAAAATATGTACTTCTTTCAGACTTTTGTCGGACATGTGCCACCCCATGGTTGGCTACAAGAAAATTGTTGGGCAACTAGTCTATTTTCGTAACGCAAAAAAGCGTGGTCCAGAAAGTGATAACCATCAGGACGCGCGTTTATTTGACTAATTTTCCCTATTCTAAATCATAAAACTCAATTCAATTTATGAATCAAAACTCTTTTCAATTTATGAAAGCATGTACACTTATGGGTCTCGACCCTTGTGTATCTGAATTAGTCAGGCATGTTTTGACCAATTATGCAACCTGCATAAACCACTCATTTTAGCACCCTTAAAAAATATATTACACACACCATATTAAGATTTTTACATTCTTTAAGCCATTAGAAAGATACCACACAACTGAGTCTAAACTACGATAAGGATGTTGTTCTTAACTTTTCATATATGAAAAGGCAATTATGTATTTCTTTTAATGTAAGCTAAATAACATGTGCATTAGATCCCTTTTCACTTAGTTCATCGCACTGCAATAGCGTTCTATTTATTACGTTGTTAAGTGACTCATGTTTGTGTTTCTAAAGTCTAAACTCAATCAGTTTCACATGTTAATTTAAGAAGCTGTTACCGCTATAGTATTTTTTCCCTCGATGTATATATAACTATTTAATCACTCAATATATATCAATCATCTTCTAAACTACTATGTATTGCATTATTCTCATCACAATAGTTAATAGGGCAAATAGCTAAAAAAAAAGTACTATACTTGACACCCTTTCTTCTTCAGGGTAGCGAACAAAATTTTTTGCTTCTGCGGGTAATATACTTTCAAATTCATCCTCTTTAGGGTATTTTCATGAACAGTTGGACAATTTTGCCCCTATTACCCACAAGAGGAAATGGCAAGTATGATACTTTTTTTTTAAATAATAAATAATGTACTAGCCGTACGGAAAACGTGTTTTGGCTAAGAAAACGGAATAAGAATTAACAAGGGTAACGTATTTGTGATAGGGAAACGAATGTATTTTGGCCAGAATTTGATCGGCGACGATCAAACTCAATAGGTTTATGGGTTAAGATGCCGGAATTGACTGCTTTGATACCAGTTGATACACTCTTACAGGAATCAACGAGATTCAAATAAGAATTGAGCTCAAGAATTAGTTAATGGGATTTGTTATGGCTTACTGACTTGTAGAAGTTTATTACAAGAGAGAATTACAAAATCAAAACCGTTTACAAATGTGAAATGAATTGTGTTATATACAAATGAAATGATGAAATGGCTGTAACGGCTTTCCCCGCCTAAATGGTAAGGGTTAAAACTGCTTATTTGAACCCCACACGTGCCATGCACGCGTATACTTATTTAAACTCATGTCCTTTGCAAATGGAAGTGGCTGGTGGAACTAAATTATCTTAATAAGTAAATAGTGTAAACTTAAAACAAAACATTTTTATCATAGATTTAACACAATTATAAATCATTAAATAATTTATCTTAATACATATCCAAAATTTAACATAATAAAAAACTATGGCAAATGATAAAAAAAAAAGTATCATACTTGCCATTTCCTCTTGTGGGTAATAGGGGCAAAAATGTCCAACTGTTCATGAAAATACCCTAAAGAGGATGAATTTGAAAGTATATTACCCGCAGAAGCAAAATTTTTTGTTCACTACCCTGAAGAAGAAAGGGTGACAAGTATAGTACTTTTTTTAGCTATTTTCCCTAGTTAATAAGCATGTATATACTTCAAAATCTTGTCTAATACTACCTATAGGCGGTTGGGGTCGGGTACTCAAGAATCAATTATAATCTGACAACATGTATATCTGTAATGGGCATTTTAGAAGTAAAAAAAGTACATAATTTTTATGATAACAACTAAAACATTTCTACAACTCAATAAATTATTCAAATCAATAACAATCTTTTTTGTCACAATCAAAGTAAACAAATTTTTTTTTTTTTTTGAACGGCGGATTTTATTAAGAGCTAGCAAAAGCTAGAAAAGATTACATAGAAGTAATAGTGGCAATAGGATTATACAACCAACCTACCCAACTAATCTTGCCTTTGGAATTTCTAGAAAAAATCCACATAAAGGATTGAGAAACAATGGAATCCCAAATCGCCGACTTCTTAGGAGGGGTACTAGAGAAAATCAAATGATTACGAAAATTCCAAATGGACCACAAAATAGTACCCCCGACTCCCTCAATAAACGAACGAACCTTGGAGGAGACATGTAAGCCGTCTAACCAAACATACCACTCCTCAATATTGCCGC
Organism: Chrysanthemum seticuspe; assembly: GCA_019973895.1. Lineage (NCBI taxonomy): Eukaryota > Viridiplantae > Streptophyta > Magnoliopsida > Asterales > Asteraceae > Chrysanthemum > Chrysanthemum seticuspe. The sequence continues at coordinate 51,669,201 of BPTQ01000009.1, read as the reverse complement.
AAATAGGAATGTCCAAGTCCCACCAATTAGCGAAAAGGGACCACAAGTCTTTAGCTAAACTACAATTGAAGAACGTGTGATTCACCGTCTCTATGTCACCTTGACAGGAAGGACATATAAGCGAGATGACATCTATACCAGGCCTATCTAAGTTTACCCTAGACGGAAGCTTATTAAGCTTCAACCTCCATAGAAAAACATTAACTTTAATGGGGAGCAGTCGATTCCAGCGAGTGGCTTCATTACAAGTAACCAACAACCTAGAGTCCACTAGAGAGCGAATAGAAGCAACAGAAAACCCCGAAGAACCATCCAAAGACCACTGCCATATGTCTCGCTGATCAGATAAACTAGTGTTCCTAATGACATTTTTTAAAGCATTAAACTGAACCAACTCCACACCGCCTCTAGGATCCCTCCGTAAAACTATAGACCAGTCGTTAAGGCCAACACGGCTAGCAATAGAGCACCTTTTATCAGTGTCAAGAAGAAAAACGCGAGGGTACATCGTTTTAAGAGGCTGGCTCCCACACCAAGTGTCAAACCAAAAACTTGAATCCAAACCATTACCAATCTTACGAGAACAAAAGGAAAAGAGGTCAATACCCTTTGATTTGAGGCTATTAATCGATGAGAGAATAGATCCCCACGTGCTGCGCTTCGGTCTGGTAATGGTGTCGCAATTAATCCCCCCTCCAGGACCATGAATGCTATTAATGACGCGAATCCAGAGATTGGATTGATCGCAAAGATATCTCCAAACCCATTTAAAAAGAAGACCGATATTTAGACCGAATATGCTGCCTATTCCAAGACCTCCTTCACGTTTGCTAGCAAGGCTTTTATCCCATTTGATCCACGTCAATTTTTTCTCATCAGGATCTCCACCTATAAAGAACTTATTACGCATGGCCTCTAGTTTTTTTCCGAATGGCAACAGGCACCGGGTACAAGGACATATAATATATGGGAAGATTACTAAGAACCGATCTAATTAAAGTGAGGCGACCACCAACAGATAACAGCCGAGCTTTCCAAGAAGACAACCTCGAAGAAAACTTTAAAATAATGTCATTCCAATTAAGGCATCTCGCCATGTTACAACCCACAGGAACGCCAAGGTATTTCAAAGGAAATTTAGCCGCCCCACAACCAATAATGCTAGCCATATGAGAGACTTCCGATAATGAAGCCACAACCAATAATGCTAACCAATAATGAACGCCAAGGTATTTCAAAGTAAACAAATTATTTAAATCATAACGCTATAGACTATGGATTGATAACAACTAAAACAAAATCATTTCTACAACTCAATAACACCAAAATTATACTTACCCAACTTTGTTAGTATAACAAAAACTTAATTACCTCAAACACTCATAACATGCTTCTTACAAATGGTTTTTGCAGCTAATATATAACCTTCATAAGAATCATGAAACCTAATTTATTATTCTAAGCTTATTTATATATATGCTCAAAATACACAATGAAAAAAAGATCTGGACAAAAATACACAATGAAGCTATGGCATGTAACTGAGTGGCCCTGTGAAAGAAACGGCCATTTCCGATCATCATTTTGCAATTATATCTCAATAATTCATCAAAGTTTAACCCTAAAAGGGATACTTGAAATTTATCATACAATATCTTCTTTTTTATATAACAATGTGATGAAAGCCTTGTCTTTCTCAACTTTCTTCATAATGATAAGAAAATTGCAGTTACATGAACATCAAATACGCATGAACTTCTTAATTTTGTGGCACACATGTTTTTATGCCAAAATCCAACTACAAAGTTTCTTATAAAATAGAAAATGATACATTACCTTAATCAATTGCAAATGTATAAAACATGTAGTAGTCATTTTGTGTTAGCATTTTTCATCCAATTTGACTCATCACATACCTACAAAACATGACCAAATAGAATAGGCACCTAACCAAAAGATTATCAATAGGCACCTAACCAAAACACAACCCAAATAATAATAATAATAATAATAATAATAATAATAATAATAATAATAATAATAATAATAATAATAATAATAATAATAATAATAATAATAATAATAATAATAATAATAATAATAATAATAATAATAATAATAATAATAATAATAATAATAATAATAATAATAATAATAATAATAATAATAATAATAATAATAATAATAATAATAATAATAATAATATAATAATAATAATAATAATAATAATAATAATAATAATAATAATAATAATAATAATAATAATAATAATAATAATAATAATAATAATAATAATAATAATAATAATAATAATAATAATAATAATAATAATAATAATAATAATAATAATAATAATAATAATAATAATAATAATAATAATAATAATAATAATAATAATAATAATAATAATAATAATAATAATAATAATAATAATAATAATAATAATAATAATAATAATAATATAATAATAATAATAATAATAATAATAATAATAATAATAATAATAATAATAATAATAATAATAATAATAATAATAATAATAATAATAATAATAATAATAATAATAATAATAATAATAATAATAATAATAATAATAATAATAATAATAATAATAATAATAATAATAATAATAATAATAATAATAATATAATAATAATAATAATAATAATAATAATAATAATAATAATAATAATAATAATAATAATAATAATAATAATAATAATAATAATAATAATAATAATAATAATAATAATAATAATAATAATAATAATAATAATAATAATAATAATAATAATAATAATAATAATAATAATAATAATAATAATAATAATAATAATAATAATAATAATAATAATAATAATAATAATAATAATAATAATAATAATAATAATAATAATAATAATAATAATAATAATAATAATAATAATAATAATAATAATAATAATAATAATAATAATAATAATAATAATAATAATAATAATAATAATAATAATAATAATAATAATAATAATAATAATAATAATAATAATAATAATAATAATAATAATAATAATAATAATATAATAATAATAATAATAATAATAATAATAATAATAATAATAATAATAATAATAATAATAATAATAATAATAATAATAATAATAATAATAATAATAATAATAATAATAATAATAATAATAATAATAATAATAATAATAATAATAATAATAATAATAATAATAATAATAATAATAATAATAATAATAATAATAATAATAATAATAATAATAATAATAATAATAATAATAATAATAATAATAATAATAATAATAATAATAATAATAATAATAATAATAATAATAATAATAATAATAATATAATAATAATAATAATAATAATAATAATAATAATAATAATAATAATAATAATAATAATAATAATAATAATAATAATAATAATAATAATAATAATAATAATAATAATAATAATAATAATAATAATAATAATAATAATAATAATAATAATAATAATAATAATAATAATAATAATAATAATAATAATAATAATAATAATAATAATAATAATAATAATAATAATAATAATAATAATAATAATAATAATAATAATAATATAATAATAATAATAATAATAATAATAATAATAATAATAATAATAATAATAATAATAATAATAATAATAATAATAATAATAATAATAATAATAATAATAATAATAATAATAATAATAATAATAATAATAATAATAATAATAATAATAATAATAATAATAATAATAATAATAATAATAATAATAATAATAATAATAATAATAATAATAATAATAATAATAATAATAATAATAATAATAATAATAATAATAATAATAATAATAATAATAATAATAATAATAATAATAATAATAATAATAATAATAATAATAATAATAATAATAATAATAATAATAATAATAATAATAATAATAATAATAATAATAATAATAATAATAATAATAATAATAATAATAATAATAATAATAATAATAATAATAATAATAATAATAATAATAATAATAATAATAATAATAATAATAATAATAATAATAATAATAATAATAATAATAATAATAATAATAATAATAATAATAATAATAATAATAATAATAATAATAATAATAATAATAATAATAATAATAATAATAATAATAATAATAATAATAATAATAATAATAATAATAATAATAATAATAATAATAATAATAATAATAATAATAATAATAATAATAATAATAATAATAATAATAATAATAATAATAATAATAATAATAATAATAATAATAATAATAATAATAATAATAATAATAATAATAATAATAATAATAATAATAATAATAATAATAATAATAATAATAATAATAATAATAATAATAATAATAATAATAATAATAATAATAATAATAATAATAATAATAATAATAATAATAATAATAATAATAATAATAATAATAATAATAATAATAATAATAATAATAATAATAATAATAATAATAATAATAATAATAATAATAATAATAATAATAATAATAATAATAATAATAATAATAATAATAATAATAATAATAATAATAATAATAATAATAATAATAATAATAATAATAATAATAATAATAATAATAATAATAATAATAATAATAATAATAATAATAATAATAATAATAATAATAATAATAATAATAATAATAATAATAATATAATAATAATAATAATAATAATAATAATAATAATAATAATAATAATAATAATAATAATAATAATAATAATAATAATAATAATAATAATAATAATAATAATAATAATAATAATAATAATAATAATAATAATAATATAATAATAATAATAATAATAATAATAATAATAATAATAATAATAATAATAATAATAATAATAATAATAATAATAATAATAATAATAATAATAATAATAATAATAATAATAATAATAATAATAATAATAATAATAATAATAATAATAATAATAATAATAATAATAATAATAATAATAATAATAATAATAATAATAATAATAATAATAATAATAATAATAATAATAATAATAATAATAATAATAATAATAATAATAATAATAATAATAATAATAATAATAATAATAATAATAATAATAATAATAATAATAATAATAATAATAATAATAATAATAATAATAATAATAATAATAATAATAATAATAATAATAATAATAATAATAATAATAATAATAATAATAATAATAATAATAATAATAATAATAATAATAATAATAATAATAATAATAATAATAATAATAATAATAATAATAATAATAATAATAATAATAATAATAATAATAATAATAATAATAATAATAATAATAATAATAATAATAATAATAATAATAATAATAATAATAATAATAATAATAATAATAATAATAATAATAATAATAATAATAATAATAATAATAATAATAATAATAATAATAATAATAATAATAATAATAATAATAATAATAATAATAATAATAATAATAATAATAATAATAATAATAATAATAATAATAATAATAATAATAATAATAATAATAATAATAATAATAATAATAATAATAATAATAATAATAATAATAATAATAATATAATAATAATAATAATAATAATAATAATAATAATAATAATAATAATAATAATAATAATAATAATAATAATAATAATAATAATAATAATAATAATAATAATAATAATAATAATAATAATAATAATAATAATAATAATAATAATAATAATAATAATAATAATAATAATAATAATAATAATAATATAATAATAATAATAATAATAATAATAATAATAATAATAATAATAATAATAATAATAATAATAATAATAATAATAATAATAATAATAATAATAATAATAATAATAATAATATAATAATAATAATAATAATAATAATAATAATAATAATAATAATAATAATAATAATAATAATAATAATAATAATAATAATAATAATAATAATAATAATAATAATAATAATAATAATAATAATAATAATAATAATAATAATAATAATAATAATAATAATAATAATAATAATAATAATAATAATAATAATAATAATAATAATAATAATAATAATAATAATAATAATAATAATAATAATAATAATAATAATAATAATAATAATAATAATAATAATAATAATAATAATAATAATAATAATAATAATAATAATAATAATAATAATAATAATAATAATAATAATAATAATAATAATAATAATAATAATAATAATAATAATAATAATAATAATAATAATAATAATAATAATAATAATAATAATAATAATAATAATAATAATAATAATAATAATAATAATAATAATAATAATAATAATAATAATAATAATAATAATAATAATAATAATAATAATAATAATAATAATAATAATAATAATAATAATAATAATAATAATAATAATAATAATAATAATAATAATAATAATAATAATAATAATAATAATAATAATAATAATAATAATAATAATAATAATAATAATAATAATAATAATAATAATAATAATAATAATAATAATAATAATAATAATAATAATAATAATAATAATGCATAAATAGTGGTGCATGAATCAAAAAGTGTGGTGTGAGTATCAATTCCCTATTATTTTAGGAGAAGACTGGGAGCCCTTTTTTTTAAAAAAAGGTTGATTTATTGGCGCAGTTTTAATTTTGGAGAAGATTGGAAGCGGTTTTTTTTTTTTTTTTTTTTTTTTTTAGGGTTGATTTGCTTTGGAGAAGATAAGCACAGGGACATCGTGTGTTTTGTTAGAAGAGTTGAATATTAGTTTTTTTTTTTTTTTTTTTTTTTTTTTTTTTTTTGACACGTGTTATGTTGCGGTTAAAAGTTAAATATAGAAAAAATTAATAGCATGTTGACTAAAAATTGTGTTTTATTAGTTAGTATAGATATAGATAGATAGATATAGATATGTTGTACTTATCGTTAGACTAAAATGGCGTTTGTTTTTTCAAAAATGTCTCTTAATAGCATTTTAATGTGACTTATCGAGACGCAGTCAAATATTTAAGTCATTAAGAGTGTTTGTTTTTTTTCATATAATTCAGAAGCTGTAAGAGACAATCAGTGTTAAGTGCGGTGTTTTTTTCTGATCATTAAAAGGCAATAAGAGGCATAAACTTCTTATCAAATTAGATGATGAGGGGGTGCCTTAACGCCTCTCGTTTTTTATTTTTTCTTATTTTTTTTCTTCCTTTTGTTTTTGATTTTTTTCTTTTGTTATGTATATTCATTTGGGTTTTTATTGTTCATTTTTATTTTGTTTTTTTTTCTTGTTTCACCTTTGTCTTTCGTTATAAAAGTATTAAATAAAATCTTTGCATATGTTTTGTTAGATAAAGAGTATCATAAGATTATGTGATAATTCATATTTTGTTCAAATTGAAAGGCTCGGTTTCGGACTCATATATCTCAACTCTAACGCGCTCATTTACTTATTCATTTCTTAAGAAGTTCAATTTAAACTCCGACACATTTATTTTTGTAATACTTTTAACTTTTAATTGATCATATTATAAAACTTGTCTTTTTATATTTAATAAAGTTTACTTAGCTTCTTTGGCAATTTACGAAATCATGGTTCACATAAAGATATTTTTTCTGGTCACATTGTTGTTTTTCATCTCTGGTAATTTACTCGTCGTATATGTCTAGTTTTCCATATGTCTTGAAAATTAGTGTTGATGAAATTTGTTTTACAGGTAGGAATGTTTCTTGCCGACCAGTTGACAAAGAATCAGTAGTAAATCACCCAACATTATCTAAGAACGATGGTGAAAATATTATGAGTATACTTAAACAAGGTCATTGTGACCCTCACCGTGATGTTTGCAATAATCTATGTGTCATTGGATGGCCAAGTTGTTGTAACAATGTTTGCATTTGTGCTTGTGGTGATGTACATGATTGCCAAATTTGTCGTTAATCTACTTTATGATATATTTGTGAGGTATCACCAATAAAATGTTCGTTCGTTAAATTACATGAATTATTAAAAGGTTAATATCCATTGAACTACTTTTCCGGTGTTGGTGTATTTGAAGTATGTCAAACCGATCGACTACTTTGGTAATATTCTAGATTTTACAAATTGTTAGAATTATCTTTCATTAATATTAGAATGGTGTAACTTCTTACATTTACCTAAATTTAGAATTAGAATGTGGTTCATTATTGTTAGAATAACGTAATCTTTCATATCTTCCTACCAAGTGTGTGTTAGGCACTAACCCGGTGTAGTTTAGGATCATCCGAGATTAGGATTTGAAGATCATATAATATAAGAAATCGCAATAGGATGAAGAATACACTATCCCATGATAAACCTTCTTTTAATTCACCATTTGGAAAATCGTTACACTCATCTAGGATTCAAAGTCTTGCATTTGTCATCGTTTCTTGAGGTCTGGTTTTCTTTATAACTTCAATTCTTGTCATAGTTGACCTGTTTTTAGAATATATTATTGGTATTATGATATACATAATTAATCTTGTTCTAATTAGCTTGAATATTCTTTAGAATTAAGGCATTTAATTTAGTATTGTAGATATCTGAGGATATAATGACCAGTTTATATACACAAGTATTGAAAAATACTTATCATCTTAGATTCTTAGGTTATACTTACGATGTAAACGTAAGGTCTGTCACTATGAAAATTCTTTACATGTTCAAAACGTGTAGACGAAAGGTCTGTCGCTATGAAAGTGTTGAAAATAGAAGCATGATAAAACCATTTATCTCGTTCATCGTTGTCAATGCCACCTTTCTCTTACAAGCACAATTATACGTAGCCAAATAAATCAAAGTAAAGTATCTCGCCATTAGAATACGCCATTGTTGTCATCCCTTAAGGATAATATTATGGTATTTGCATTTTAAAACTACCTACATCAATAGTAACCATAATAACTTAGTAAAACACTAAATCAATAAAAACCTAATATGTTGATGAAGAATTCCGGCAGCGAGCATAAGCAATTCTTCAATAACCTTATGTAGGGAAACGGTTACACTTTTATTAATAAAATCTAAATTACAATAAATAAAATTAACAGTAAATAAATAACAGAAAATTAAATACAAACAGAATGTAAGCAGATAAACGATAATTAAATAAAATAATAAAATAGTCAAAAGACTTACTTGATCACCAAATAGAGATCAACAAAGAAGCACTAAAAGCCGAGGCACGTGTTTAACACGCTTCCCTTAAAACAGATTCGTCGTCTGTTTCCCAGGGTACAACAGCCAAAACAGTAAGTTGTATTGTCAGACTTAACTAAACTGCCTGGAATTTCATCTTAAGAGATGCGTATTCCATATGTTGGAAATCAATAATAACTATTGATTTGATGTGTATTAAACCTATGGAATTAAGGCATCTATTTATACAAAATAGCCTCCCTCTATGTTTACTCATCTCACCGATGTGGGATAGAAAACAATTCAAAATTTCTCTTTAAGCATGGTACCGAATGCTTAACTTTGAGACACGATATCTCATTCACATCAACTCTATTTTGGACACATAAAGGCTCATTGCGAAGCTCTCTTCGAGGAGAACGCGAACCTACAAACTATTACTTATATATATGACACATACATATAGATAATTGTGTCCAAAGTTAGTCAAAAATCACTTTTACCAACTAATTTTCCAACAATCCCCCACATGAATGGAGATCGGTCGTAATAAACAAAAATTACAATGAAATTCCAATAGTTGAATCTTGCAAAGGATAGGTAGGTGTAACCCTTTGAACCTTCCTTTGTGAGATGCACTTAGTCTCCTAGATCTGAGTAGATGCGATATCCTTGAACTCAGCCTCTGTTTACGTAGACGACATTACACTTCACACAAGACTCTCCCTGACATTGTCAAGTCCTCATAGTCGTGTTCGTTATGGTCATGAACACTAGCCTGGTTCTGCAAGAGCTCTTAGGATTTGCACCCCCACAATTCCCTTCGAAATGACCCCACTTCTCTCTCATATAGGTGATTTCATCTTGAATCATTAAAAACATGTGCTTGCGATTTCCTCTTGAATCATTATGCTTTATGATTTCATCTTGAATCATAAAATCCATATGTTTAACCTCTCAACAAGTCACATTTATTATAGGAATGGACTAGGAAGTTACAATATTAAGCAAGGTTGTCAAGATCGGGATCCTACTCAGGATCGTTTTCGTCTTTGCAAGATCGTGATCGTAAGATCGGATCGGGATCTTAAGATCCTACTCTAATGTTATTTCTTAATACTTTATGTAATTTTATACAATCTACAAATTCTAATACATTATAACCATAAAATACTATGAATGTTTCATATAAATGTTGTCCTAAATTATGATTATAAAATGTTTAAAAAATTAACATGTTGTTTTTTGAATTCTACAAACAAACAACCCATAAATTTGTAGTTTTTTAGTTTGTAATCCGAGAAAAGTAAGATCGGATAGGATTAGATCGTAAGATCGTATGGTCAAGATCGGGATCCTATAAGATCTTAAGCTTGCAAAGATCCTATGTAGGATTCGGATCGTTTTTGTTTTGCAGTATCGTAAAATCGTAAGTACCTAAGATCAGGATCGGGATCCTGACAACCATGATATTAAGTAACTCCCCCGCAGTGACCTAACTTCCCCCACATTTATATGATTAGGTTGTCCTATTGAACCCATATCTTAGGATCTCCAGTCAACTGGGTTAGGTTTTCCTTCATATAAACTCATTCTTTTAAGGGCTTTAGTCTCATTCCTTTAGACGACTTACTAACTAACTCTCTGCTTAAGCCTTTCGTAAGTGGATCCGCGATGTTATCCATTGACTTTACGTAGTCAGTTGTAATTACTCTAGTTGAGAGTAGTTGTCGCACCAATCAATCAATGTCTATGATGGATATGCCTATACTTACCGTTTTACATTGTGATATGAGCTCTATCAATTTTCAATTGACTATCACACTTTATACAAATGGTCGTTAGTGGTTTACCCCATCTTGGTATGTCCTCTACGAATTAACGCAGATATCCGCATATTCTATAAATTTATCTCAAATGATAAATTCAAATTCCATCATAGATTTAGCTATAAAAGTCTGTTTGAAATACTTTCAAGATTTCCAAGACACACCTTCCCACGTAGAGTCAATACATCTGCTCTAGTGGATCTAGATTCTTTTATGTAAGAATCCATATTTTCATTACTCTATCATTAGATAGCAGTTGGATATCTTCCAAAGTGCAATATCGTAAGTATCATAGTACTTGTGTAATACTATTCAAATGGTCATCACTTGAATTACTGGTATATTTACTTAACTTGATTATAACTTCTAAATCAAGTCTCACACACGTCATTAGAAACATAAGACGCCCAATATTCTCTGAGTATTCAAAATGGGCAACACCTCTACCTCTATTATAAATAGATTTAAAAAGATGTCATTGGAGTTCTAGCAAGGCCGGAATCCCCCACATTGAACCTCTCAAGAATATTGTCCTTATGGTGTTTTTGACTTCAAAACAAATCCATTTGGTTTCATATGATCTTAGTTCCAAGAACCATATCGAGCAGCCAATGTAGTTCATGTCAAATCTTGACTCCAACATTTCATTAGTGGATTTGTTCATATTGTTATCACTTTCAGTGATAAGTATGCATCTATGTATAAGCACATGATTACATATATACCAGTAATTTTTCTTTCTTTCCACAAAAACATCCGTTATTTTTAAATCCACGTTCTGACATGACGGGAAAAAAATTGATGTCATTGTTTGGGAGCTTTTTCTAAGCCATACAATGACTTAACAAGCCTACAAACTTTGCTCTATTGTCTAGGAGCCATGAAACCCTCAGGTTGGTTTATGTAGATTTCTTTTTCTAAATCACTGTTTAGTAATGCCATTCTCACATACATTTTGGTAAACTTCCAAATTTCTTAAAGTAACAATAGCAAGTACCATCCTAATAGAGGTTATTCGCGTAACTGACGAATATGTATCAAAGTTAAATCCTTTAATTACCAATCTTGCTTTTTTACTTATCAATGGTTCCATCGACAACCTTTGTGGTTGTTAGGTAACCATTTGTAGCCTAGTGGTTTACCACTAGGAGGTAAAACCACGAGCTAATTTATCCTTTTTGTAAAATAGAATCTATTTCACATTTGATGGCTTCTTTCCATTGAGGCCATTATGAGGAAGTTACCGTTTCTTTGTAAGAAGTAGGTTGATTTTTAACCATAAAAGTGTTGGAATTATATAACATGACTAATCATAAATATAAACAATAAACATCAAGTACACATGCGGAAGCGTATAGGATTTATTAATGAACAATTAATTAACATAAAAGAATATGCGTACCTTTTCTTGATTCTAGCCGAACAAGAATCAAATCCACAAACTAGCAATGGATGAACCCTAATTTGATTTAATTAGGATTATGTGAATTACCCCTTACCGTTTTGCAATTCAATCCAAGATAATAACAATAGTGTGTTATTACTATGTTCTTGTACACACGTACTAAACCGAATTAAAGTAATGCTAGTTTTTATAAAACAAATAACTTGATGTATTTGAAAAGAGTAGATCGACACCCTAAAGGGTTATACGATCGGTTTGTATTAAGAAAACACACAAACAAAGTTTTAGGTTTAGCTTAATGAATACAAGAGATGGAAAAACAAGACCCCTAGCCTTGTATATATACCCAAGCTAACTTGGTGAACAAGTTGGGTTTGTTTCCTTGTTTCCTTTGGCCGATCGGTTCATGGTATCCCATAGGGATTCCGGAACCTTCCCAACTATTGCAATTTAGTCCTTTTCCAAATACCTTTAACGCCCGTTAGTCCATTACATTAATTACTTAACGTCCGTTAGTTATTTCATTTAATAAATAAATAAATATAACATTTATATTTAATTATTAACTTTAAATTCTCATACGTAAAGTGTGCAATCCCATAGTCTCGAGTTCGATCCTAACTCACGTCTACTAATTTATATCCATAAAACCAACAAAAAGAAACAAAACTAGGTCCAAACAATTTCCCGTTTCTTGCCCGTTTGCTTCTTTTTAGTTCAACTTATTCTTCCAGGTTGATCTTGTCACACATCATGGAGATCATAATCAATCTCTTGTTGTCTCTTATCAGAACAACATTATGATCTTGATGTCTCTCATCATGAAGGACATCATCATTTAGTTGCCTCTCATCATGGACAACTATATCGTTTAGTCAAGATAAACTTCCATTTTCCTTGGATAAATAAGGAAACACAGTTACAAACAATGAAAGTTTTTCTTGATTCCATTATCGTATCTTTGTATATATACAAATTTTCTGAATCATATCCAAATAAATGATAAGCACTACTGTAATGAGCATATCACAAAAATATGCAATCCACAGTTTTAGGTCCAATATTATGATCCTTGGGTGTCGGGACATATAGACACCCCCACATTCGTAAGTACTTATATGATGGTTTTCTTCCCATCCATAGTTCATAGAACTATCTTCTTTTCCTTACAGGGGATCTTATCTAAAAGATAAGTAGCCAATAAAACCGCTTTCCCCCACATGCCATGGCTTAAACCATGACTTTAACAACATTGCATAACCATATCTTTAAGGCACAGTTTTTTCCTATCAACAATTATGTTGTGGTGTATAAGGAGCAATAAATTTATGTCTTATTCCATGTTTAGAACATACATGAAGTGGAGACACATATTCACCTCCAATATCACTTCGAACTGTCTTGTTTTCGATAATAAGTTGATTCTTAACTTATTTGTATAGATCAATCTTGTCTATATCCTTATTCTCAAGTAAGTAAAAGTTGCAATATTTTGTGCTACCATCAACAATTACGATGAAGTACCTAATTGCTACCTTAGTAGGTATCGATTCCAAATCACATAAAAGAAAGATGTTATGGTAAAGGTTGTCATGATGTTGGTCAAATGCTATTTAATAGTGACATGGCACTACGGTCATCTAGATTTAATCAAAAAACTTTTCGTGATTTGGTTGTGGCTGCTACTGTTAGGCATGAATTGCCTTTGTCGTTTGTTGATTATAAGGGTGTTAGAGATTTAATTACATACTTGCAACCTGATGCAAACGTCATTACTAGGAATACCGTAAAATCTGATTTGTTGAAAATGTTTAAGATAGAGAAGGAAAAAATTAGAACCATGCTTATGGAATCACCGGGGATGTTGTGTTTAACTTCAGACTTATGGTCTTCTATTATGACCGATGGTTATTTAGCAATTACCGTGCATTTTATTGACAAAGATTGGGTTTTGCAAAAGAGAGTCTTATCATTTTCTTTCATGCCACCACTTCATTCGGGCATTGCTTTAAGTGCAAAAGTGTTTTCAATTTTAGAAGAGTGGGGCATAGAAAAGAAGATATTTTGTGTGACTTTAGATAATGCATCTTCTAATGATCGTTTTGTTGATCTATTAAGGGAACAATTAGATACAAAGTCGCCACTTATTTCTAGTGGTCAGCTTTTTCATATGAGATGTTGTGCACATATTTTAAACTTGATTGTGCAAGAAGGGCTCAAGGAAATTGATCAAGCTGTTTGCAAGGTTAGAGAGAGTGTCAAGTATGTTAAAGGATCGCATTCACAAGTAAGGAAAAAAAAGTTCTTGGATTGTGTTAAGTTGAAAGGTTTAAGTTCGAAAAGGGGGTTAAGGCAAGACGTTCCTACTAGGTGGAATTCTACTTTTATAATGCTTGATAGTGCCATTTATTATCGAAAGGCGTTTGAAATTTTAGCGTTAGATGATTCTAATTATAAGAGTTGTCCAAGTGCTTTAGAGTGGGACACCATTGAAAGGATTTGTGTTTTCCTTGGAGTTTTTTATGATGTGACTAATGTTTTCTCGGGTACCAAATATCCTACTGCAAACTTGTACTATCCCCACGTGTTTATGGCTTATTTAACTTTGCATGATAGTATGATTTTGGGAGATGGGTGTATGAAGGATATGGCAACATCTATGATGGAGAAATTTCAAAAGTACTGGTCTGATTTTAATCTCACTCTAGCCATAGCCGTGGTATTCGATCCAAGATACAAATTGCATTTTATTGAATGGAGTTATAAAAAGGTTTATGGAGAGAGCAACTACCAATTTCGTGAAGTTGATAAGTTATTGGATTCCACTTTTCAAGAATATGTAAATGTGCATGATGGTTCCTCTACAACCTCAAACTTTGCAAGTAGTTCAAATGCAAGCAAATTTGTTGAAAAAACAAGTGATGATACAAGACGTTTCTATGAAGTTAAATCAAAACTTTTGGTAAGTAAGTCTCCTTTAATTAGCTTATTCAGTTACTGCAGTTACTTATTTTAGTGCTTATTTCACTTTTTAGCTTATTTTATCTTGTAGAATTAACTTGATTAGATTTAGTTTGGTTCATTAGGTTTGCTAAGTAAGTCTCCTTTAGCTTATTCAGGGCTAATCTTTGGTCTGCTTATTACTTTATTATGCTGCACATCAG
The DNA here is from genome assembly GCA_019973895.1 of Chrysanthemum seticuspe. Classification (NCBI taxonomy): domain Eukaryota; kingdom Viridiplantae; phylum Streptophyta; class Magnoliopsida; order Asterales; family Asteraceae; genus Chrysanthemum; species Chrysanthemum seticuspe. Next base: position 51,653,554 of record BPTQ01000009.1, on the reverse strand, counting down.
ATGTTATCTTTCCCATGTTCCTTTTATTTTTCAATTTTAATTTCTTCATAGGTAGTCCTTATTATCTGAAATTATGGATATTAGGTCTTCAGTTGGTTGTGCTTAACATGGTATTTTTATTTTATTTTTATGATTTTGCTAAATAAGCTAAACTTAGGCTTAAACTAGGCTTTTCAGGGCTGTTTGAATAATGATTGAATTACAACTTTTTAACTATTGTTTTATAGGATTTTGATGATTTTGAAAGCACATAATTTGTAACTAACAAGAAGTCGGAATTGAAATTGTATTTGGAGGAGCCAAGAATGGAAAGGACAATGGAACTAGATGTGTTGGCTTTTTGGAGAGCCAATCAGTTTAGATATCCCATACTTGCGAGGATGGCTCGAGATTTTTTGACCATTCCAGTATCTAATGTCGCATCAGAGTCTACATTTAGTGCCAGCGGAAGAGTACTTGATCAACAACGAAGTTCACTTAGTAAAGATACTGTCCAGGATTTTATATGCACAAAAGATTGGTTATATGCAGGTTCAAATGAAATTGATCTTGATCAGCTCACTGAAGATATAATGTTGCTTGATGTTAGTGTTGAATCGGATGCTTCAAACTCGGTCAACGTTTGAAGAGGGGATCCAAGAAGGAAGAACCCGAGAAAAATGTCTTTGAACAATGTTGCTTTGTACTGTAAAATCCAATAATGTTGCTTTGTACCTGTAACTTATTAACCAGTCTGTTAACGCTTTGTTTTGGCTCACCTTTTGGGCATTAGATATGGAAAGTGCAAGTATTGTTTCGTTATGTATTTGGTATAAATTTAGTATTTTTGTTAACAGGTCCCTTAACAGGTTCGTGTCGTGTAACTTGTTAATGTTCGTACCGTGTTCGTGTTCGAAAAAAATGACACAATTTGTTATCGTGTCGTGTTCGTGTTCGACCTTAACAGGTTCGTGTCTTAACAGGTTCGTGTCGTGTCGTGTCGTGTCGGATCTGTTATGCCAGCTCTAGTTCCTACTATGAGAAAGATTGGTTTCATGTTGTGTGTTATGTAGCTTTGCTATAGGTCACAAGTTTCATAGGATTTATGACTTTTAGTAGCTTTAGTTTTCGTTGTTAGGCTTTAGTGTTATGTGTAATTTGTATTTTTTATGGTTGGGGCTCATCCTTTTTAATTGTCTTGTTAAGAAGGTGGGTTGTCATTTATTTTGTTCTTTGTTCTTGGGTTTGATTCCCTTTTATATATATGTTGACTTTCTAAAAAAAAGGTAAACCAAAGATATGTAAACCCAGATCTCTTTAAGAGTAACTTTAAGTGCTTATTTTAAAACATTGGTTATATAACAAGCAAACTTTTTGACTTTGAGCCAATCGCCGATTAAAAGGATCATACCAAACACACCTTTAATCATGATCCAAATATAGATTCAAATTCAAATCTAAATTCAAATTCTAAGCTCATTTACAAATCAAACGACCCCGAGATACATGCTTTCTTAAATAATTTTAAAGAATACTATGCTCTCCTAAAAACTCAACTTCTATCAACTTTTATAAGTTGACATGTTAAAAGTAGTAAAGATTGGTATTGATAAAGCAACCGTGTGTCTTAAACTTGTTTTAAAACGGAAAATAAAGGGTATGTTTGGCAAAAACTAGCTGTAAGCTGCATGCTGTAAGCTGTTAACTGTAAGCTGTAAGCTGTAAACTGCAAGGCTATTAACATGAGCTACAAGCTGTATCTTTTTTTCAATAAAAATGTTTGGTAAATTAGCTGTTAACGGTAATTATAAGCTGTTAACAGTAATTTTATGTTTTAACAGCTCTGAAATATTTTAAAAGCTTCATGAATCAGCTTTTCATTTTGGAGCTACTTGTTTAAAATAAAAGCTTGAAGTTGATGTATCCAAACGGAGCTACTTGTTTTGAAAGAGATTATTTTTGTAACAAAAAGCTTATAGCTCCAAAAAAGCTCCAAATGTTAGCCTACCAAACAGGCCCAAAATAATAAAATTTGTCATTTAAGCATTTAGGTTAAGGGTTTTATAAACAATCAACATTACTCAAATTTTAAGCATCTTAAATTTAAAAAATGCATATGCATGCATTATAAGTAGTAGAGTTAATGTAAAAAATCTAACTTCTAATAAATACTCTCTACGTCTTAAAATTATTATCCTCCGACAAAAAACACACAGATTAAAAAAATGCATTTATTACCGATTTGATTGTTGTAAAAGCTACTAAACGACAATTTTATCCTTTGACTATTAATTATTGATCTCTTTTAACTTTGTAAAACATAATTTTGATTAAGGGTAGTAAGGTAAACTTAAACTATTTTTACTTTTCTATTTAGCCATGGACAATTATTTTGAGAGACACAAAAAAGTAAATGTAGACAATAATATTAGGACCGAGGGGTATCAATAACCATTAAATGCATATTGGATTTTTTAGCATTAATGAGTATATCATAACAATAGAAATTGTCAGCATTTATTACGTGATTTGGGTATGATTTATTTGCCATTAACACTCCAAAATGTTTATGTATATTTACTGAGGCAAACACAATTGATATTGATCCACAAAAATTTTACTTAGCTTCTTTGATTTTGAATTGTAATCTACAAAATCATGGTTCAAATAAAGATATTTTTTCTGGTCACATTGTTGTTTTTCATCTCTGGTAATTTACTCTTCATATATGTCTAGTGTTCCATATTTCTTGAAAATTATTGCTAACGAAATTATTTTACAGGTTGGACTGTTTCGTGCCGATCAATTGACAAAGAATCAGTAGTAAATCACCCAACATTATCTAAGAACGATGAGAAAGGTCAGCAATGTGACCCTAGCGTACTTGGTAGTTGCGTACTTAAATGTGGCATTGGATGGCCAAGATGTTGTAACAATGTTTGTAATTGTTACTGTGGTCATATACATGAGTGCATAATTTGTGATTAGTCTTGGCTACTTTATGATATATTTGTGAGGTTATCACTATTAAGATGTTTGTTCGTTAAAATACATGAATTATTATAAGGTTAATCCATTGAACTATTTCTCTACTATTATTAAAAGGTCACTTCCTCTATATTTGTTTAATTAAGGTAGGATCTCTCGTATTGTATTTTTCTGTTCTTTCTTTGAGAGGTTCTATACAAATTGTCGTCTTTTAAAAGAACAACTCCATCCTTAGTGTTGGTGTATTTTGAAATACTAGACGAGTACTCGCGCTTAGCGGCAGCTGTTTCTAGCGTCAGATAATTAATGATTTGTGATATTGTGGTAAGTGTTTTGTGTAGCGTTTAAAATAGAACGTGAACCGATGAAAATGCAATTGCAAACGGTTGTACTATACGATAATTAAAGTCTAGACAAAATTCTTAACATCTATCAAACAACATATAAAATCATTTAATGAAAATGAAAGTAAACATTACATCAGTTATGGGATTAAAACTAACAACACACGTTACTTTTCGCGTAAAAACTAACAAGGATGGGATTAATGGTGACCAAAATTAGCGTGAATACGATTAGCCCAAAATAAAATAAAAATTGGCTAATTTTAGCTATTTTGTAAATGATTTGGGCACATTTAGCCCCATCTTTTTTTTGAAATGAGCGTATTTAGCCTATTGAAAAGTTAAATGTGGGGCACATATTTTCTCATAATTGTAAAACATTATAATCGTTTTTGAAGAAAAACTTATAGATAATATATTTATATAGCGACAGATCGTGTTGTGTTATGGGTTCTAAACAAAAAATAATAAAAGTTTGAAGATTTGCGGATTAAACATAATGTTTTGAAACCCGGTTCGACCCGGGTGGTTCAACCGGTTGAACCGTTCCCGTCGAAATACGGGTCGATTTAAACCGAGTCAATATGACACGTTGGGTTAAAACGGGTCAAATTAAACAGGGTCAACCCATCGGGTTTGAAGCGTACTGGGTCAACCCGTTTTCGATATGTGTTAATAGTTTCAAATTTTTACTTTTTACTTTTTGGTTTTTCCTTTATATATAATATAGCAGGGTACCCGCGCGTTGCAGCGGCGAGTACCCTATGACGATTAACCGGAGAAATAGATCTCGATGAGACCTGATTCACCAGTTTGTATCGGTTTTAACGGGTCCTCTCTAGTTCGTTTCCGGTAGGGCTGAGCACAAAACCGATCGAACCGAGCCGAACCGGAAAACCGAGCCGAACCGGACCGAACCGAACCGGACCGACCATTTTCGGTTCGGTTTCGGTTCTATGTCTTATCGGATGTCGGTTTTCGGTTCGGTTCTGTTCGGTCCGACCCAAAACCGACCAAACACGCACATAAAGCATGTAAACCGGGCTGAACCGACCGAACCGACACAAAACTGAACCGAACTGATTCGGTTCGGTTTCGGCTCATGTTTTTTGTGAAATCGGCTCTCTGGTCGGTTCGGTTTTCGTCGGTTCGGGTCGGTTTCGGACCTTTGCTCAGCCCTAGTTGCCGGATGGTTGTTATTGGTTAGTCGAACCGTTGGCGACACCGGTTTCCGGTTGAACCCGTTGGTCCGGTCCGATTTTTAAAACTATATGTACAATCAACTTGTTAGCTTGTATGAAGCTTTGTGTATTTTATTAATTTGTATAATGTGTATAATAACATGTACTTTTTATTTTAGGGTGTTTTAAAAATAACATTAATTAGTGTGTTTAATTATTTTATAGGGAGATTTACATCAATATCTTTGCAAAAGTCTTAGGTGTCATTTGTTTTTTTAGAGTTTTTACCTCTTCATCTGCAAACCATGTCTGCAGAAGAAGAGGTACATTTAAGCACTTCATCTGCAAGAAGAAGACCGTTTGTTTTTTGTACTATTGAAGTACTTCTTCCATTTTCTTCTTTTTTTTGAAAGAAGTGGAAAAAAGAAGTGATTAAACAAATGAAACTTATGCCTGAATAAAACTTAACAACAGCATTAATGAGAAATTAAAGGTTTATTGAACAATAACATCCATTGTAGATTTGTAGCAGTTTGGTACCTCCTAATTTGATTAGTCTGCTTGGTTGTAGATTTGTAGCAGTTTGGTACCTCATAATTTGAATAACATCCATGTTGTTGTGAAAGTGAAAGTGAATATGGGATTGTGAAGAGGGGGGAAAAAGTTTAGGGTTTGATAAGGTAATGAAAATTGGGGAGGGAAATTAAGCGCCCAAAAGTTTTAAGTATTTTCATTTGATGAACCGCCTATGACAGCTTACAAAACGAAATTTGATAAAGCCCGATTTTAACAAAGAAAACATGGCTCTAAAGATTTTTTTAGATAAAGCCCGGTTTTGACAAAGAAAACATGGCTCTATAGGAGGAATAGAGCCCGGTTTTGAGGAAGAAAACACGGCCCTAATGTTTCCTAACATAGAGCCCGGTTTTGCAAAAGAAAACATGGCTCTATACCCTTTTTTAAAGTACGAAATCTCTTTAGAGCCCGTTTTTCACTAAAACCGGGCTCTATTAAGGGGGCTCTATTTCAAAATCTCTAGCAGTGCCACCATCACGAATAAACAATTTCTATACAGTAATTTATAAAGACTGAGTGCTATATAGTTGCAATCTCGACTGCAAAACCCCATTAAAGTTGCGTTTGTTTAATGAATAGGCAAGGGTAAAAAAGTAAAGTGACATGCTAAATAGTATTTGTATAAAAGTTTTTAATAATATATTTATTAAGAAATGGTAAAAATGTGGTTTTAGATATACATGTGAATTTTAATGTTTTGAAAGGATATTCAAGTAATTATTAAATTAGCAAGGATATTGATGTAATTTAAAGTTTTTGTAAGGATATAGATGTAAATGGCCCTATTTTATATTTAGAATTATGTTGTAGCTTGTTTAAATTGTACATTGTGAAAATTTTATTGTACTTTTTAATAAGGGGTGTTTTAATTGGTTGTTTTTAATTTGGTAGATATGATTTTAATTGGTTGTACAATGTGAATAAATTATTGTACTTTTAAGTAATGGGGTGTTTTAATAAGAGTATTAATTACACAAATATATTTCTCTCTCATTTGACCATTAAACTTTTTCACTTTTCCACTTTTCCACTTTGACTGTTTTTCCATTTTATGTAGTATAGATAGATAATAATGAGTTAGGATCAAATCTTTTATATATAAAAAAAAAAAATTGGAATGAGACAAGATCAAATTCAAATGACAACACCATTTGAAGATGGATCTCATCACAACTTAATACATTGAAATAAAGCATTAACAAACCCTTAATGATTGATGGAAAGTGCACTAAACAATAATTGTGGCTCGTTCAACCAAATATGAAAGTCGATGGATGAACATATCTTTGCATTCATAGCCCACTGGAAACTTTTGATCTTGATTTTTGTCACTATCTTGGACCAACACGATACTTTCTGATTGAAGATGAGATTATTACGAGCCAACCAAATGTACCAGATGGTGCAAGGACAAATTAGTTTCCATCCTTTACGAAGTTCTGAAGACATACCTTCGTTCCAGTCTATAACAAATTGGAGTAAGTTTTGAGGCATAACCCACTTCACATCCCACCAAAGAAATAAGCTTTTCCATATCTCTTGAGCCCACTGACAATGGAGTAACAGATGAGAGATAGAATTCGGAATGAGCATGGCACCAAGAACATAAATCTTCGATTTCGTCCGAAGAGACATGTCTATGTTTAAGAATTTCTTTTACCGGAATAACATCATGAAAACCTAACCAAAGAAAACAATGCACCTTAGCTGGAACATGTTTAAACCAAACAAACCGTGACCAGGGCGAAGGAAGAGCACCAGAAGGATGCTCGAGCATAAAAGTGGATGTAGAAACCTTAAAATGACCATTATTGCCCGGGATCCATTGAATACAGTCAACCTTATGCAAATCAATCTTACAGTGGGAGAGCAACGTAAGTAAATCATGAACTTGCCCACTTTCAAATCTCGAAAGATCACGATTGAATTGCAAATCCCACGAGATAGAGCCATCGTCATTTAAGACATAGAACTCAGAAATGTTCCAAATGGTTTCGACGAGATCAAGAATAAAAGACCGAAAAGAGACTGTAACCTTGCGCTTCCGACCCACCAATCGTTCCAAAAGAAGACCTGGTTACCAGCCCCCACTTTCCATTTCCATGATTGTGGACCAAGAATGTGCAAACCATCATTTTCTTTTTGAATGTTAATAATATTTTTCCAGACCGAAGATACTCTTGAATGAGAAGGAATGAAATGCATCTCCGAAAGTTTAGAAGGAAAAGATCTTGCATAACCCTAAATCTTTTATATAATAAACAAAACTTTAAATGGGGACTTTTGCATTTCAAAAAACTCAACATTCACTTATTAAGTAATATTTTATTTATTTATTGTTTTCTTATTTTAAAATATTTACTAAAAAAACTCAAATATTTTGGATTTGACAATAGTTAAAAAAACGTTCTTATATATAGTCAAGAAAGAAAAAATAAACATAAAAGTTTAAGTGTTGACAAGGCTTATAAATCCTGGTTTTGCATAAGGGCACAAAAGGGGGGGGGGGGACTCTATTCGAAATACAAATAGAGCCCGGTTTGCAAAACGGGCTCTATTCCAAGTTATAGAGCCCGGTTTTCATGAAAAGAACATGGCTCTATGTGAAAGAAAAAAACAAAAAAAAAATGTATATTCTCCAATTCCAGCCATTGTATCAAGTTTTGAGGAGAAAAGTGACCCAATTCTTGAGTTTTCATCCTTGCCGAATCATTGTATATACGGCTGCATATAAAGCATCACTCGTAATTAGAACAAGTTAAATATATAATAGTTTTGATATCGAAGGGAAAGCGTAGACCGTTAATGAAGCATCCCCGACTACTTTAACCATTTAAGAATTGACTTACAAGTAAAAAAAAGTTCAAGCATTTAATTAACCATAACTGAGTAGCCTACCTGTCCAAGAAGTAGCTACGCCAAAACACAAATGATGAACCTTCTTCATAGCAACAGTTTCATATGTTTGAGAGCATTTCGTCTAAAAGTTTATAGAACCAAAAGAGATACAGGAAATAAGCATACATGACTAGTAAGTTATACATACATTTTCTCCTTGTTCAGCTCCATATCCAATACGCATAATAAAAAACTGTAAATGCTTAGTACAATTGGAAATTGCTTGAAGTTTGGTTTAGACGAACATTATTCATTGGCAGATTTAAAATAGAAATAAATTGGTGTAGCAAGTTTATCTTCATGTTTAATTATCACATAATTAGTTATTGTTCCTTAACACAGCTACAACCATTTATATGTTTAAAGCATTACTTCACAAGTGCACATAATCTGCTAGACTAAATAAACAACATTAGCAATTTTGAGCAAAGAATCATCTATTTCTATTATGACCAATTCGTTGATCAACAATCTTCATAATTACCGTTGAAGCCCCTTCATGGTTACCTTACTCCAAAGCTACTTTCACTATGGAAGGCAAAATGTAGACACATTTATGTGTATATGTTAAACTTGTGGTTCCTCTCTACTAAGCCAAAGAACATAGACAATTGTGTGAACTCAATATCAGTACAAACCATGAACATAGACAATTGAGTAAATTCAGTAATTGGTTAGATTTTAATTTATTTAGTCAATTCATACAAAAGAAATGAAAGGAATTACCTTCAATCTAAGTCGGTGAGAGGAATTACCTTAAGAAAAAAGAGTATAACTGTACTTTCAATGCCTTTTGAATTTGTTGAACCTCAAAATAAAAACTCGTATACATTGAAGACATCAATAGTTCAATCACAATATACATTTACATGTATGACAAAAGCACAAGCATAAACACCCATGTAACACCACATCCAAACACCCCATTCACAACAGCAAAAACCAGGTTCTGAAACCCCTAGTTTGTGAGGCAAAGTTTTTTGACCAAACCCCCCATTTATGACAGCAAATAGCATAGCCAAAAACACCCATTTATCGCAGAAAAAACCCAATTAAAACACCCATTTACAACTAGTTTTAGTGTCTTCGTATTGAAAATAAAGATTTGTTTTAGTGTCATATAATTATAAATCCTATACAGAGCTTAGAAAAAACAATTAATTACAACAATTTCATTCCAAAATCAAGACTTTATTACCTAACAATACAAAAAACATATAAACAAATGAAACTTATGCCTGAATAAAACTTAACAACAGCATTAATGAGAAATTAAAGGTTTATTGAACAATAACATCCATTGTAGATTTGTAGCAGTTTGGTACCTCCTAATTTGATTAGTCTGCTTGGTTGTAGATTTGTAGCAGTTTGGTACCTCATAATTTGAATAACATCCATGTTGTTGTGAAAGTGAAAGTGAATATGGGATTGTGAAGAGGGGGGAAAAAGTTTAGGGTTTGATAAGGTAATGAAAATTGGGGAGGGAAATTAAGCGCCCAAAAGTTTTAAGTATTTTCATTTGATGAACCGCCTATGACAGCTTACAAAACGAAATTTGATAAAGCCCGATTTTAACAAAGAAAACATGGCTCTAAAGATTTTTTTAGATAAAGCCCGGTTTTGACAAAGAAAACATGGCTCTATAGGAGGAATAGAGCCCGGTTTTGAGGAAGAAAACACGGCCCTAATGTTTCCTAACATAGAGCCCGGTTTTGCAAAAGAAAACATGGCTCTATACCCTTTTTTAAAGTACGAAATCTCTTTAGAGCCCGTTTTTCACTAAAACCGGGCTCTATTAAGGGGGCTCTATTTCAAAATCTCTAGCAGTGCCACCATCACGAATAAACAATTTCTATACAGTAATTTATAAAGACTGAGTGCTATATAGTTGCAATCTCGACTGCAAAAACCCATTAAAGTTGTGTTTGTTTAATGAATAGGCAAGGGTAAAAAGGTAAAGTGACATGCTAAATAGTATTTGTATAAAAGTTTTTAATAATATATTTATTAAGAAATGGTAAAAATGTGGTTTTAGATATACACGTGAATTTTAATGTTTTGAAAGGATATTCAAGTAATTATTAAATTAGCAAGGATATTGATGTAATTTAAAGTTTTTGTAAGGATATAGATGTAAATGGCCCTATTTTATATTTAGAATTATGTTGTAGCTTGTTTAAATTGTACATTGTGAAATTATTGTACTTTTTAATAAGGGGTGTTTTAATTCGTTGTTTTTAATTTGGTAGGTATGCTTTTAATTGGTTGTACAATGTGAATAAATTATTGTACTTTTAAATAATGGTGTGTTTTAATAAGAGTATTAATTACACAAATATATTTCTCTCTCATTTGACCATTAAACTTTTTCATTTTTCCACTTTTCCACATTGACTGTTTTTCCATTTTATGTAGTATAGATATAGATAATAATGAGTTAGGATCAAATCTTTTATATATAAAAAAAAAAATTGGAATGAGACAAGATCAAATTCAAATGACAACACCATTTGAAGATGGATCTCATCACAACTTAATACATTGAAATAAAGCATTAACAAACCCTTAATGATTGATGGAAAGTGCACTAAACAATAATTGTGGCTCGTTCAATCAAATATGAAAGTCGATGGATGAACATATCTTTGCATTCATAGCCCACTGGAAACTTTTGATCTTGATTTTTGTCACTATCTTGGACCAACACGATACTTTCAGATTGAAGATGAGATTATTACGAGCCAACCAAATGTACCAGATGGTGCAAGGACCAATTAGTTTCCATCCTTTACGAAGTTCTGAAGACATACCTTCGTTCCAGTCTATAACAAATTGGAGTAAGTTTTGAGGCATAACCCACTTCACATCCCACCAAAGAAATAAGCTTTTCCGTATCTCTTGAGCCCACTGAAAATGGAGTAATAGATGAGAGATAGAATTCGGAATGAGCATGGCACCAAGAACATAAATCTTCGATTTCGTCCGAAGAGACATGTCTATGTTTAAGAATTTCTTTTACCGGAATAACATCATGAAGACCTAACCAAATAAAAAAATGCACCTTAGCTGGAACATGTTTAAACCAAACAAACCGTGACCAGGGCGAAGGAAGAGCACCAGAAGGATTCTCGAGCATAAAAGTGGATGTAGAAACCTTAAAATGACCATTATTGCCCGGGATCCATTGAATACAGTCAACCTTATGCAAATCAATCTTACAGTGGGAGAGCAACGTAAGTAAATCATGAACTTGCCTACTTTCAAATCTCGAAAGATCACGATTGAATTGCAAATCCCACGAGATAGAGCCATCGTCATTTAAGACATAGAACTCAGAAATTGTTCCAAATGGTTTCGACGAGATCAAGAATAAAAGACCGAAAAGAGACTGTAACCTTGCGCTTCCGACCCACCAATCGTTTCAAAAGAAGACCTGGTTACCAGCCCCCACTTTCCATTTCCATGATTGTGGACCAAGAATGTGCAAACCATCATTTTCTTTTTGAATGTTAATAATATTTTTCCAGACCGAAGATACTCTTGAATGAGAAGGAATGAAATGCATCTCCGAAAGTTTAGAAGGAAAAGATCTTGCATAACCCTAAATCTTTTATATAATAAACAAAACTTTAAATGGGGACTTTTGCATTTCAAAAAACTCAACATTCACTTATTAAGTAATATTTTATTTATTTATTGTTTTCTTATTTAAAAATATTTACTAAAAAAACTCAAATATTTTGGATTTGACAATAGTTAAAAAAACGTTCTTATATATAGTCAAGAAAGAAAAAATAAACATAAAAGTTTAAGTATCAAAAGTATAAAGAAAAAAACTTAGTAAAAAGCGGGAGTGATTTTAAAAATATTTGTGTCTAATGTCAAGAAATAAAGAAATCACCCGCACATACATACACCTTCCAACCTATGTGCAAATTTAAGATTAAAAAGCTGCCTTCCACCTATTGCCCTACATCAACACACGAAAATTTAAAAAAAAAATAAAATAAAAAATAAAATAAAAACTACCCTTAAATAATATAATTAAATTACTTATAAGGTTTATGTATCAAAAATTTACAAACCTATATAAAATAAATAAATTAGTAGTCGATTCATAAAAAACATAATATATAAAAATCCGCGACTGCACGGGCACTCTAACTAGTGAGAAGAATAATTAAAATGAAAAATGATGAAAAGAAATCACAACCACACAATTCAGATGTATTTAAAAATGTTGATGCATCTTCACTCAAAATTTTCCTCCCAATTTAAAATGTATGGCTAAAATTAATTCTTTTTAGATGAAGGTAGGAATGAGTTGCTTAGTATGCGAGAAAGTTTAGTATATAAAATAAGAGGAATTTTCATTTGCTTACCTTTATTTTGGTGCTTACCAATGGACAAATCCCTACCATTCATCTAGATTAATCTAATAGTGGAGATTAACCTAAGATTTAATAGATAAACCAAAGTCCATGTTTTTTTTGTCTTTCTTTTTTATTCATTTTTTTTTTGTCTTTTTCTTTTAATTCAAGTTTTTTTTTTTTTTTTTTTTTTTTTTTTTTTTTTTTAATTCTCGTTTTTTTTAATTCGCGTTTTTTTCGCTTTCATACGTTTTCGTCCGTTTTCATACGTTTTCGCCCGTTTTCATACTTGTTTTTACGCTTTCATACGTTTTTGTCCATTTTCATACATATTCATCCATTTTCTTACGTTTTCGTCCGTTTCATACGTTTTCGCCCATTTTTGTTCATTATTCATACGTTTTCGTCCATTTTCGTCCGTTTTCATACTCGTTTTTACGCTTTCATACGTTTTCATCTGTTTTCATACATATTCGTCCATTTTCTTACGTTTTCGTTCGTTTTCGTCCTTTTTTAAATGTTTTCAGACGTTTTCATACGCTTATGAATATCACAAGTGATATTATGTGATATTCTGTGATATTCAGATGATCACAAATATATAATTTGATATTCAGAATATCACAAAGTGATATCCAGAAAATCACAAGTGATATTCAGAATATCACAAATATATAATTTGAATAGCAACTACATAGTTTGGGGGTAATTGTTAAATCTTATTTTATTTGCTTATGAGCTTATGTGATTTCGGTTTATGTTTCACAAGCTTAATTTGCTTATTTTGAAATTTACAAAAATATGTAAGTTTATATTTACCCTGTATAAAGATAAAATGGTCAAATTTTGGTTTGGAGTTCATACATATTCGTTCGTTTTCATACGTTTTCGTCGGTTTTTAAATATTTTTGGTCGTTTTCATATGTCTCTGAATATCACAAGTGGCATTTTGTGATATCACAAGTGATATTCTGAGTATCACAAATAATATTCTGAATATCATAAGTGATATTTTGTGATATATACAGATGATCAACAAGTGATATTCTGTGATTTTCTGAATATTACAAGTGATTTTCAACTAATGTTTTGTAACATGAAAATCACAAGTGATTAACAGAATACCACAAAGTGATATCCATAAAATCACAAGTGATATTCATAATATCACAAAGTGATATTCTGAATATCAAAAAGTGATATTCAGAAAATCACAAGTGATATTCAGAATATCAAAAAGTGATATTCTGAATATCACTTGTGATATTCAGAAACGTATGAAAACGTAAGAAAACGGACGAAAACGTAAGAAAATTGATGAATAGGTATGAAAACGGACGAAAACGTATGAAAGCGTAAAAACACGTTTGAAAATGGATGAAAACGTATGAAAAATTGACGAAAACGAAAGAAAACTGATGAAAACGGACGAAAACGTATGAAAACGGATGAAAACAGACGAAAAAATATGAAAATGTATGAAAACGGACAAAAACGTATGAAAATGGACGAAAACGTATGAAAATAGACGAAAACGAAGAAAAAAACGCGAATGAAAAAAAAACGTGAATTAATAAAAAAAACGAATTAAAAAAAATATGTGAATAAAAAAAGAAAGACAAAAAGACAAGAAAAAAAACATGGACTTAGGTTTACCTTTTAAATCTTAAATTAATCCCCACCATTAGATCAAACTAGATGGATGGTGGGGATTTGTTCCTTGGTAAGCATGAATTTATGGGTAAGCAAAATAAAGTGCCTCTATAAAATAACTCTCATGAAAGTTTTAAGCATTTTAAATTTAAAAAATGAATGTGCATTATGAGTGGTAAAGATAACGTGAAAATTTTACCGTATCTTTTAATAAGTATCATTAAGCATTAAATGCATATTTAATTTTATTTATCATTAATGAGTATATCATAATCATAAAGGAATTTTCATTTGATTACATTTATTTTGGTGTTTACCATAGGACAAATCCCTCCATCCATCTAGTTTAATTTAATGGTTGAGATTAACCTAAGATTTATTACATAAACCTAAGTCCATGTGTTTTTTCTTGTCTTTTTTTCTTGCTTTTTTATTCATATTTGTTTTTGTCTTTTTCTTTTAATTCACGTTATTCACGGTTTTTTTAATCGCGTTTTTTTCTTCGCTTTCATAAGTTTTCGTCCGTTTTCATACGTTTTCGCCAGTTTTCATACGTTTTCGCCCGTTTTCTTACGTTTTCGTTCATTATTCATACGTTTTCGTCATTTTTCGTCCGTTTTCATACGTTTTCGTTCGTTTTCATACTTGTTTTTACGTTTTCGTCCATTTTCATATATATTCGTCCATTTTCTTACGTTTTCGTCCGTTTTCATACGTCTTCGCCCGTTTTCAAACGTTTTCGTTCATTATTCATACGTTTTTGTCCGTTTTCATACTTGTTTTTACGTTTTCATACGTTTTCGTCCGTTTTCATATATATTCGTCCGTTTTCTTGCGTTTTCGGCCGTTTTCAGACGTTTTCATACGTTTCTGAATATCACAAGTGATATTCTGTAATATTATGTGATATTCAGATGATTACAAGTGATATTCTGTGATATTCAGAATATAACTTGTGATATTCTAAATATCACAAGTGATTTTCAACTAATGTTTTGTAACATGAAAATCACAATTGATATTCAGAATATCACAAAGTGATATCCAGAAAATCACAAAGTGATATTTAGAAAATCACAAGTGATACTCTGAATATCACAAATGATATTCTGTGATATTTAGATGATCACAAGTGATATTATTTGATATTCAGAATATCACTTGTGATATTCTAAATATCACAAGTGATTTTCAACTAATGTTTTGTAACATGAAAATCACAATTGATATTCAGAATATCACAAAGTGATATCCAGAAAATCACAAGTGATATTCCGAAAATCACAAGTGATATTCAGAATATCACAATTTGAATAGCAACTACATAGTTTGGGAGTATTTGTTTAACCTTATTTTATTTGCTTATGTGCATATGTGATTTCGGTTTAGGTTTCACAAGCTTAATTTGCTTATTTTAAAACTTATAAAAATATGTAAGTTTATATTTACCACGCACAAAGAGAAAATGGTCAAAATTTGGTTTAGATTTCATACATATTCGTCCGTTTTCATACGTTTTTAAATGTTTTCGGCTGTTTTCGTATGTTTCTGAATATCACAAGTGATATTCTGTGATATTCAGAATATCACAAGTGATATTTTGAGTATCACAAATGATATTCTGGGTATCACAAGTGATATTCTGTGATATTCAGATGATCATAAGTGATATTCTGTGATATTCAGGAAATCACTTGTGATATTATATTCAGAATATCACAAGTGATTTTCAACTAATGTTATATAAAATGAAAATCACAAGTGATATTCAGAATACCACAAAGTGATATTTAGAAAATCACAAGTGATATTCATAATATCACAAAGTGTTATTCAGAATATCACAAAGTGATTTCAAAAAATCACAAGTGATATTCTGAATAACAAAGAAAATCACTTGTTATAGTCAGAAACGTATGAAAACGTAAGAAAACGGACGAAAACGTAAGAAAATAGACGAATACGTAACGTAAGAAAACGGGCGAAAACAGACAAAAACTTAAGAAAATAGAAAAAAACGTAAGAAAACAGACGCAAACGTAAAAAAAACGAAAACGTAAGAAAACAGACAAAAACGTATGAAAACAGACGAACATGTAAGAAAACAGACGAAAACGTATAAAAACGGCCGAAAATGTAAGAAAACGTAAGAAAACGGACGAAAACGTATATAAACGAACGAAAACGTATGAAAACGAACAAAAACGTAAGAAAACAAACAAATACGTAACAAGACTGACGAAAACGTATGACAACGGACGAAAACGTAACAAAACAGACGAAAACGTAAGAAAACAGACGAAAACGAACGAAAACTTATGAAAACGGACGAAAACGTAAGAAAATGGACGAAAACATAAGAAAACGGACGAAAAAAGTATGAAAACGGACAAACGGACGAAAACGTAAGAAAACGGACGAAAACGTAAGAAAACAGACGAAAACGTAAGAAAACAGACGAAAACATAAGAAAACGGACGAAAAGTATGAAAACGGACGAAAACGTGAGAAAACGAATGAAAACAGACGAAAACGTATAAAAAGCGGAAAAAACGGACAAAAACGTAAGAAAACTGACGAAAACGTAGAAAACGAAAAAAAAATGAAATTCAAAAAGGGGATTTAGAAAAGACAAAAATGAGAAAATAATTAAGAAAGATAAAAAGAAAAGAAAAAAACATGCACTTATTTAGACATATTAAATCTTATGTTAATCCGCACCATTAGATAAAACTAGATGGAAAGTAGTGACTTATCCCTTAACAAGGATTTTTGAGTATGCAAAATAAAATGTCTAATAATAATAATTGTAAGCATTTATTACACTCCAAAATGTTTATGTATATATACACCGAGGCAACACAATTGATATTGATCCATAAAACTTTTACTTAGCTTCTTTGATTTTGCATTAATCATGGTTGAAATAAAGATATTTTTTTGGTCACATTGTTGTTTCTCATCTCTGGTAATTACTCTTCATATATGTCTAGTTTTTCATATGTCTTGAAAATTATTGCTAACAAAATTATTTTACATGTTGGAATGTTTCGTGCCTACCAGTTTACAAAGAATCAGTAGTAAATCACCCAACATTATCTAAGAACGATGGTGAAAATATTATGAGTATACTTAAACAAGGTTATTGTGACCCTGACCGTGATGTTTGCAATAATTTTTGTCAAATTGGATGGCCAACCTGTTGTAACAATGTTTGACTTTGTGATATATTTGTGAGGTATCACCAATAAAATGTTCGTTCGTTAAATTACATGAATTATTAAAAGGTTAATCCATTGAACTACTTTTCTGGTGTTGGTGTATTTGAAGATGTCAAACCGATTGACTACTTTGGTAATATTCTAGATTTTACAAATTGCTATAATTATCTTTCATTAATATTAGAATGGTGTAACTTCTTACATTTACCTAAATTTAGAATCAGAATGTGGTTCATTATTGTTAGAATAACGTAATCTTTAATATAATTATTAACCTTATATAAGAAATCGCAATTACATAATACATACATAAGCTCAAAACGCATACCGTGTAAACTTTTATTCAATTTGTTGTTGCCTTACAAATTCATAAATGAGTTCTTGAAGCACTACTTTTGTAAATAATTGAAGTAGGAGGTTCCTGCATCACAAATTCAAATTATATGTTATTGTTCAACATCTACAGTGAATTTTTACTGAGAAAACAATTTAATTAAGCATATCAACAAACACTTCATAGGCATGCAATCTTAAAAACTTAGATTAAGAAAGAGTGACCACGATCCATATGAAAATAACCTGATTGTGTCCCTCTTGTTCTCTTCATGTGGCCATATGAGATCAAAAATAAAATGTAGGAGTTGAATTTACCTTTCAGTGAAGGTGGAAAATGCTTAGGAAGAACAAAATTTGTGCTAAAATTGGGCCGGATGATGAACAAAGTAAATTAGACAATTAGTCATAAGCAACCTTGATTTGTCTTTCATAGATTATCAAAAAAGTATGAAACAGTTTTATTCAGACATTTTGTCAAACATTTAATATGCATATATTTAGGCCCGCCACAAACTTGTTGAGAAAGCCTTGTAAACCTCTAATTCAGTTGGTAACCTTTTGATCAAAAAACAACATGAGTCGTGAGTTTTTTATGCTCTTTTTTGGTCCATGTGTTCGCCAATTGTTCACCTACATCTACCATTAACAAACTAAAAATAGTAAAAACAATGAAAAACAAATCCAAGTTTATTGGAGCATAATAAGACCACTTACGTGACCGAATTGAGGCTGATGGAAACCTTTAATCATTCACAATCATTACCTGATTTTTGATACATATAGGACATCACAAGTTTGTCTCAACCATGGTGCCTGAAAAAAAGAAAAACTCAAATAGAAAATCATTAAATTCAGAGTCAAGGAAATGATCGAATATCGAATGAAAACATAGACATGAACATACTTAGACGTTATATTTGACAAAGTTGTAATGAAAATATGTTTATGGATATCAAACGAAACCATAACTTGCAATTGATTTGACGTTAAAACTAACCAAACAAAACAGGAAACTGGTATTTGGAATCGTATTGGGCAAAATTTGTTAAATGCAAAATTAATTTACCATCCAAAATAATAATAATAATAATAATAATAATAATAATAATAATAATAATAATAATAATAATAATAATTCATGATTGTGATTTCCCTTACTTTTTGATAGTGTGCTAAAGAACACCATAAAATTAAACATGCATTATCAGTAAATCCCTAAAATGTATATTTTAAATTGACTTGAAACACAATCAAATTGATTTGAGAAACAATAAAACATCAAACTGATCTTGACTTACTGGCAATTTTATAGAGTGGGAAGCAAGACAATTACAGGCATCGCTGCGAAATCTTAGGGTTGAAGATAAATACGAAGTCGTGTGATTTGTTAAGCGGTGTTTTTAAATCGGTGTTGTGACCTGATGAGTTCACAATGGAATCGGTGCTTTTGAATCTGTATTATGAATTTGAGGATGATTTGATTTCAAATGATATTTGGAGAGGATGACTTGATTTCAAAGGATATGGGTTTAAAAATTATTAACATTCGGTTACAAATGATTGATTAATTAGTTGTTTCATGACTTAACAAAAATAAGAATATTGAATTGAATGTGATACACATAAAATGATGCTAAAAGGAGGAGTGCAATGATGTGTTGTACGCATTAAATCATTGGCCAATCACAAGCAAGACACATCATCGCATTGATTGCATGGGATGCTTCAAAGGGTTGTAACATGTAGCTGTTTATTATATAGTATAGATGTAGATTGCTTTATGTGTAGAAAAGCATTGGTGAACCAGTATTTGAAGTGTTTGGCATTAGTTCTAACTCCATATCCATTACGATGACACACTTAAATTGCTATTGATAAAGATATAGGGATACGATGTTGCTCTATATATCATGCTGTTTTGTTGAGGCTTGTAGAGTTTGTGGCTTGGACTTGTAGGAAACCTACCAATGGATAGTCAGTTTTTATAGAATCTGCAGCAACTGCTACCAAAGTCCTTGATAACTATGTTCCAATAATGTATTTGAAAAAGATATTCCGTATATTTTAAGCTTTTTAATGGGACCTGGTATAATGCAGGTACAAATTTTAGAAGAGACGATAGATAATTGCAAGAGGACACACACAAATGAGATCACGATTGGAAATAGAGATGCAATTGCAGTTACAACGGCAAGTGGCTGGAATGTCAAGTGCAAGAACACATGCAATGTTGGCCCAATTTCACGGATCTTTAATCAACGATATACCAAAATATGAAAATAATCTCTATTTTCTATAAGTCTGTCATCATCATATTTCTTACATAAATGTATCAAAGTATATATACTGAATGAAAGGGTACTAGTGAACCATTGTGTCGGTTCAAGGATATGGCAGTTATGTCATAACTGTCATATAACTGTTTGTAACTGCTATTTGGCAGTTATTTCCAGCGAGTTGACTTTTCCATGTTGACTTTGACTTTCGTTGACCGGGTCGTTTGTGGGTGTTGACTGGGTCGATTGGGTATTCTGATGGGTCGATTGGGATTAACCTAATATTCTCCCCCTTAATCACAATCGATGCGACGTAGATCTTTAAGTCTTCTGTAGTCGTCTCACATAACTCCATTTTGCTTCTTTCTGCATTCTCTGCTGTTTCTGCATTCTCTGCGGTTTCTGCACTCTCTGCGATTTCTGCACTCTCTGCTGTTTTAGCACTCTCTGTTGTTTCAGCACTCTCTGCTGTTTCTGCATTCTCTGCGGTTTCTGCAATCTCTGTGGTTTCTGCATTCTCTGATGTTACTGCAATCTCTGCTGTTTCTGCAATCTCTGCGGTTTCTGCAATCTCTGCTGTCTTTAAGTCTTCTTGATTCATCTTCTGGTTAAATCCACCATCTGAGCTTTTAATTTCTTGTAGTGCTTGTGATCATACTTATATCCAGGTAGATCAATTTTCCTTCGGTTATTTCCACCTTTTTCTTCTGTGATCTTCACTATGTCCATGTTGATCTGGTTATTTCCACCTTTGTGATCTTCCTTAAGTCCAGGTTGATCATGTTCTTCTGGTTATTTCCACCTTTGTGATCTTCCTTAAGTCCAGGTTGATCATGTTCTTCTGGTTATTTCCACCTTTGTTGTTGTGATCTTCCTTAAGTCCAGGTTGATCATGTTCTTCTTATCGGGTTGAGTCGATTCAGTCGGCTCTATTGTTTCCCATAAACCATTCGCTTCGAGAATGATTTGCATGCGAATTTCCCATAATGAGTAATTCGCAGGCTTTAGGATTGGGCATTGAAATTGGGGTGTACTATTTGAAGTATTAGTACTAGGTTCCTTGTTACCACTTCCTTTCGTCATATCTTAAATAAATTGATAATAAAAATATCTCCAAAAATCTAACACGAGGTGTGTTGAAAAATGTTTTATTTTTCCTTATAGGCTATAAAACTTTATAGGACTAGTTTTTAAATCCAAAACTATCCTCGGAGATTAAAAATTCAAAGTGAATAAGCCTAAGGTTAATTACTCCTTAAAAGTTATTCCTAATTATAATAAGCAGCGTAATTACACTAGGTTATTATAATATCAATATGATAAGTATACTTAAGGTATTATATAGCAACTTATCAAACATAAAAAATAAACTTATACTATATAAGTAAAGTTTAAAAGTAAAGTGTGGATTTGTAAGAATTCCGAAACCTGGGGGGGTTAAAGTACCCGGTGCCCTTTGATGTTGGTTTGGTGTGCCCTAGGCGTTATTTAGTACGCCTCCTTTTTTTCTTTGTTATCTCTTTTGAGAGATAAAATATGTCTCTGCCTCTTTCTTTCGGGTGAGACCGTTGCACTGCTATGCTTCTGGTGGTTGACCGCCGAATATTTTTGCTTTGGTTAACCTCCTTCTTCACGGGTATTCGGTGTTCTCGTTAATTCGAGCACCGGTTAATCCTTGTTTTGGATTTGTTCGTCCGTGGAAAAATTTGAATCAAGATGATTCAAAAAAATGAAAAAGGGTATTGATTCTGGATGCAACAGGTGTGTTTGTTCCTTTTGTTGAATCAATCTATTTTCCTTTTTTCTGATGACTATCGTGTTTTAATCGATGGTAATGGGTTCTTGTTTCTGAATCGATGTAAGGTTTTGTTTGATTTAAAGTCAAAACCTTTGTTCCCTTTGTTCTACTCTCGGTAAAAAAAAATCCGAATGAAAAAAATTTGCAAGATGATTGAAAAATTGCCTATTCTTAGTTGCCGGTAATTAATTACGAGGCGGCTATGAATTATGGACGGTTTTCAGAATCACAAAGATGATTACTAGTTTGATTTGTGGTTCGGATATAGTTTTGCAAAAATGTTTCTGGGAATATTGTTTCTTCTTCGATTCAGGGTAAAATAAAACCCTTGGTATATGATGATTTGGCTCTGATACCAATTGTTGGCCCAATTTCACGGATCTTTAATCAACGATATACCAAAATATAAAAATAATTTCTATAAGTCTGTCATCATCATATTTCTTACATAAATGTATCAAAGTATATATACTGAATGAAAGGGTACTAGTGAACCATTGTGTCGGTTCAAGGATATGGTAGTTATGTCATAACTGTCATATAACTGTTTGTAACTGCTATTTGGCAGTTATTTCCAGCGAGTTGACTTTTCCATGTTGACTTTGACTTTCGTTGACCGGGTCGTTTGTGGGTGTTGACTGGGTCGATTGGGTATTCTGATGGGTCGATTGGGATTAACCCAATACGCAACAACCGGAATTGGAGCGAATGCTCATGAAAAAGCTCGAGAGAGGGAGTGGCAATGAAAGATGATCGACATTAGCTGGATCTTAAGAAATATAACCGTCCACGCCCCCTTAGGTGGCTAGATATTGTCATTATATATTTGAATCTTTGGAATACATACTCCAATCTCATCTCGAATGCCTTCAATGATTGGATTTGGATAGTGAATTAAAATTACAACTTTTCTTATGGGAATGATGACTTTTCAATTTTTCATAATTGATGTTGTATGTTTAACAACTTTGATTAACTGAAAAATAAAAAACATCCAAAAGAACAATTCTTATGCTCGTCTCATGAGGAGGCTAAAGTGAAAAGAGCGTGTAGAAGATGCAACCCCTAAGCAATTAGGAAGGGCAAAACAGTCAGCATGAACGCCTCATACGTGAAGGTAGCATTCCTTGAGTACGATGTGCCGCCAGTTCTCCTTGAACTTTTCTGTTAGGCCCTAATCTTCCATCGCTCCATCCTCTAGCTCAGCCGCCTCCCTCTTCAGTTCTTTTTTATTTTATTTTTTTATTTTTTTTTTGTATTTTAATTTGTAGCACTGAGTTTATTAGCTGTAAATGTGAAGTGTTTCCTCATGTTTTTTTTTTTTGAGCTTCTATCTTCTTCTTCATGACGTTAATCTTATTTTGAAGCTCTTGCGCTTCTAGCACTGATTTATGTGCATTCTCAATTGTAACTTTGAAATTGTCAAGTTTTTGGGCGGCATCATCTAGAGCAGACATTCTTTAACATGTGTAGGCTTGGTGGCTATGAGGTTTTTATGTAATCCCCGTCATTTATATCTGTGACTACACATGAAACTCTAAGCCCACAAACGGGCTTGGGCCATATATCTTCTAATAAACTTAAGGATGCCTTTTAAAAATCTTTTGAAATGATTGTTGATCTCAATAGCAACTGTAACACTTATTATAGCATGACTTGTTGATATGTTTAGAATGCCTGTCGAGTCTATTTTAACAATTATTATAGCATGACTTGGTGATATGATTAGATTGGAATGAAAACTCTTATTTTAGGATTATTGTTTAGGTTATGTCGCATTGGACAAATTAAATGTTGATTGTTTAGTTTAAACAATTTGCGAGTCCATGTATAGTTGTCAAACATCATACTTTGACAACTTTAGGATCACTAGTACAAAAACGGGATTTGGTCACACATGGTCGAAATGGAACGGCCACACATTCGCATATTTGTGTGGCTGAAGGTACAAAAATTGACAACATTTACTAATTAGTCACACATGAAAATTTTGATTGTGTGACCATTAGAACTGTATTGCCACACAATTGAACATTGTGTGGCTAAAGGTATCTGGTGATTTTGTTTCAGATCATTTAGCCACGTATGAATTTGGAACGTGTGACAAATACAAGTAACCTTGATGCGTTAGTCACATGAAGTAATTTTGTGTGTGTCTAAATCATAGAGTCAAGTTTTGTCACACATTATTTAAGGGTGACTGATATGTTTTGCCAACTCTTTAGCCACATCTGAAATTGGAACGAGTGACAAATGAAAAGTAAGGTTGAAGCATTAGTCACGATATACATATAAACAGTGACAAATATATGTCACACACTTGAACACTGTGACCAAAAGCCATATATGGTCACACTAAATGTTTTGTCACACATTCGTTAAGTGTAGCCAAAATCCAGTACGTATGTTCACGTAAGTTAATATGTGTGTTTAAAGTTTAGTTTGTGTTAGCTTGCCAAAAGCTAATCTATAAAGTCACATTTACTACTAACACTGTGACCAAATGCCATATATGGTCACAATAAACGTTTTGTCACACATATTATTTAAGTGTAGCCAAAATCAGTACATATGGTCACGTAACTTAATATGTGGCCATTGGATGATCAATAGTCACACAAAATACACGTTTCTTCAATTTAAACACCATATGGTCACACTTATTAAAAATTTTAGCCACTTTATGGTTAATTGTATGTGACTAAATACCCAAAACAAACATGCTTTGTGTGACTAAATGTTTTAAAAGGCCACACAAACATAAAATTCATGTGGCCATTGGATGATCAATAGTCACACAAAATACACGTTTCTTCACTTTAAACACCATATTGTCACACTTATTAACACTTTTAGCCACTTTATAATTAATTGTATGTGACTAAATACCCAAAACAAACATTCTTTGTGTGACTAAATGTTAGAAAAAGCCACACAAACATAAATTTGATGTGACTATTGATCAAAATTTGATGTGGCCATTGGATGATCAATAGTCACAAAAAAAACTATTATGTTTTTCATAAACAGAACTAACTACGGATACTAAACAGACTTAACTTAGGTATGCCAGACTTAACTTTGTATTGGCAACCTTAACCACTAAAACTACCCTACCAGACTTAACTTTGTACTGGCAGCCTTAACCACTAAACTTTTCTACTTATAAGCAGACCACAACACAAAATATTTCTTTTTTGGTGCAAAGTGAACTTTTATTAATTAAGGAATCACCATATGGTCACAATTATGTGAACTTTTAGCCACTTTATGATTAATTGTATGTGACTAAATACCCAAAACAAACATGCTTTATGTGACTAAATGTTAGAAAAGGCCACACAAACATAAAATTCATGTGGCCATTGGATGATCAATAGTCACACAAAACACACATTTCTTCACTTAAAACACCATATGGTCACACTTATTAATACTTTTGGCCACTTTATGCGTAATTGTATGTGACTAAATACGCAAAACAAACATGCTTTGTGTGACTAAATGTTACAAAAGGCCACACAAACATAAAAATCAAGTGGCCATTGGATGATCAATAGTCACACAAAAGACATATTTCTTCACCTTAAACGTGTCCCAACGACGTAGAACGACGGAGTCTATTCCGAAACGACCAAGGTTCCTCGACGTCGTAGACCGAGTTTCCTAAGCCGACGTAAACGTGCCCCGACGGTTCCTAGGCCGACGTAGAATGACAGAGCCTATTCCGAAACGACTAGGTTCCTCGACGTCGTAGACCAAGTTTCCTAGGCCAACGTAAACGTGCCCCGACGGTTCCTAGGCCGACGTAGAACGACGGAGCCTATTTGGAAACGACTAAGGTTCCTCGACGTCGTTGACCGAGTTTCCCAGGCCGACGTAAACCTGCCCCAACGGTTTATCATTAACCTTGATATTAGTCACATTGAGTGTTTGTGTGACTAAATTCAAGATGTTATGTATGGTCACATGAAGTATTTATTTAGGTGTCTAAATCATAGAGTCATATCTTGTCACACATTATTTAAGTGTAGTCACAATTCGATACATATCACAAATGTGTGACTAAATAATGTTACGAGTAATAAAAATAGCAAGAAAATAAAAAAGGGTGTTACACCCCAGCGAGAATCGAACCTGCGACCTCCCCTGCGGAAGTCAAGTGATTTACCATCTTGCCAGGGTAACATATTCGTTAATTTAATGCATTTCCTTTTTAATATATAAGTTTAAGCTTCATTGTTTTTGGCTAGTAGCTTAAAGAGTGTGTATAGATGCTGCTTATTAAACCGTTACTTTTTCTCCCTCTGCTTATTTTCAATTTGTTTCACTTTTAAAATTTCGAATCTAGCAAAACTAAATAAGTTGTAGCTTATTTGGTTTAAAGGTAAAATATCATAACGGTTTAAACCGTTTTCGTTCATTTTTTTTCTTGATTTCGACCATTTTTGTCCGTTTGGGACCATTTTTGTCTATTGTGTAACGTTTTCTTAAAACGAAAAAAAAGAGAAGGACGTATGAAAATGAAAAAATCGTACAAAATATACAAAAAGATAATAAACGTTTCATAACGTTTTAATATGGAGGAAAACGTTAAAAAAAGCTTGAAAACATATGAAAACGAGAGAAAATTGCCAAAACGTTCAAAAATGGATGAAATCGGTCGAACACGGTCGCAATCGGTCGTATTCGGTCTAAATCCGTCGAAATCTGTCGAAAATTGTCAAAATCGGTCAAAAACTAGCGAGATCGGTCAAAATTAATTGAATGGTCAAAAGGGGACGAAAAACGTTACAAATGGATGAAAACGTAAAAAAAAAAATACAAAACGTATAAAAATGTTGTATAGTATTTGTCTTAGTTTACAAAACCCAATGCACATGACCCATGGCCCGTGTTAATTACCCATTGTTGACCACCAATCATGTATTGGTCGATAACATGACAGTATAGCCACTACAATCCAATGCACATGACCCATTATCCATGTTAATTAGCCATTGTCAACAATCATGGATGTGTCGTAACATGACACTCTAAGCAACTATAACCCAATGCATATGACCCATATGATGTCAAATACCCATTAATTAATGTGACCAGTGATAACCTAATGCACATGAACCATGACCCATGTGAATTAGCCATTATCACCGGTCATGCATGGGTTGCACCGGCTTGGTAGGTGTATAGTTATAGTGTGAAGGTTATATGAATTGTATTAGAAGTTATTAAAGGCGGTCATGCATTGGTTCCATTACACTATAAGCCACTACAACCCAATGCACATGACCCATGACCCATGTCAATTGCCCATTGTCGATCACCAGTCATGTATTGGTCGATAATATGACACTATAAGCCACTACCACCCAATGCACATGACCCATTACCCATGTTAATTACTCATTGTCAACAGTCAAGGATGTATCGTAACATGACACACTAGGCAACTATAACCCGATGCATATGACCCATATGATGTCAAATACCCATTAATGAATGTGACTAGTGATAACCTAATGCACATGACCCATGACCCATGTGAATTAGCCATTATCACCGGCCATGCATGGGTTGCACCGGCTTGGGAGGTGTATAGTTATAGTGTGAAGGTTATATGAATTGTATTTGATGTTATTAAAGACGGTCATGCATGGGTTGCACCGGCTTGGCAGGTGTATACCGTTTGTCACAGACACTAAGAAGCAAGTATAAATACTAAGGTTGAGCTCAAAGCTCGATAAGAATTAGCTCGAACGAACTCTAGTTGGCTCGAGCTCGGCTCGTTTATGCGATTCAATAATAAAAAATTAAAGTTTGGCTCGAGCTTGGCTCGTAATATATCTATTTTGAGCTCGTTAATAAGCTTGTTACCGAGCTTGTTAATAAGTTCACCTATAATACAAATGCATAACATTTTATATATGTTTAATATGTAAAATATCATAGTGTCATTTAGGCTCGTGAGCCCAATCAAATTTTGTATGTAAAACTCAGGCTCGAGCCCGATTGATAGATGAGCTGCAACTTAGGCTTGAGCTCGCGCTCGTTTAATCTCGGCTCATTCAAGCTTTTTACTGATATGATCCTGAGCTTTTCACGAGCGGCTCGGCTCATTTCCGCCCCTACTATAAACAAAGATTAAGATATTTCGTGTGTTAAATTTATACCCGCACTTATTTTTGCCCAAAATAAAACTTCCCACTCAACTTTTCACAAGCCCGCCTATTTTTTTCCCCAAAATCAAATTGTCCATCAACCATCTTTATCTTTTTTAGGAGAGTTATTTTACATACCAAACTTTTCGCACATACCAAGGGACTCATCTCCACCATCCATCTAAAATGAAATCAATTGATGAGATTAAAAGCATTTTATTATTCCACCTATTTTTTATAATTTAAATATCTCTTAAACCGTTAATCGTTAAGTGAAAATATTTACACCATCGCGACGGACATTTAATTATCTTTCTATAGACGGGCACTTTAATATACTTTCGAAAAAAGAAAAAAATTTCATTTTTTTTACGTTTTTTCGTTTTTTTACGTTACTAAAATTTGCATGAAAAAAATCATATATGATAAAACACTAAATTGAATATCACATGTGATATTAGTGTTAAATCATATATGATATGTAATATCATATGTGATATTACACTAATATCACATGTGATATTACATATCATATATGATATTACACTAATATCGTATTTGATATTCAAATTAGTGTTTTATCATATATGATTTTTTAATGCAAATTTCAGTAATGTAAAAAAACGAAAAAACTTAAAAAAATACGTGAAAAATACGAAAAAAATTTTTTTGTCGAAAGTATATCAAAGTGCCTATCTATAAAAAGATAATTAAATGGTCGTCGTAATGATATATTTTTTTTCGCTTAACGATTAACGGTTTGAAAGATATTTATATTTAAAAAAAATGATGAAAGTGGGTTTTTTAAATTGGTGGGATTAATCTCATCCATTAGATCAAAATAAAAATGGAGGGTGGAGATTGATCCCTTGATATGTAAATAATCTTTTGTCTCAAATGATTTAATCTATCTTTTTTTCTCAAATCTCACATCATCTTCATAATATGTTCTCCCCAAAAATTTTGAGATTCCTTAGCGCGAGATACTTTTCACTTTTCCCTCTTTTGGATTTCAACTTTCAATTGAACAAAAACTCTGCCGCTGCTTCCACAATCTCTATAACACCAGTTCTCCATTGTGTCATCAGATATTAGACAACCTCACCCAGTCACCCTCGTATTCAAGAAGGTGAGTGTGAGCACCATTAAGTTAATTCTATTTCTAGGGTTTTAAGTCAATTGAATGTTTCTTCTATTTATTTATAGGGGTTTCCACGATTTTCAGGTCGACCACACCAAGATGAAGTATCCCATAGTCTTCGATGCCGCCACAATCGCCGGAGCTAAAAGTCTCAGGCCATAGGCTAGAAGATTTGCACAATTTTGCTCTTAATTTATGTGGATTTAGGTATATATTTTTCTCTTACTGTTTTCATTTTGATAATCAGTTATTTTATTTATGTATTTGTATATTATGATTAAAGTCACCTATCTTTTTCCATGATGTAACTAATATATGTGATTTAAAATTGAGTAACTTTTAGTGAAAAAATATGCACTGCTTTTTATATATATCTGAGAACTTATAATTAAAATGTGAAAGTTATATGTGAAACTTATTTAATCTTAAACCGAGTTCTATAGGTTCCTAACAAAAGACCCACGCTTGCTTTCCAAATGGAACTTCACATTCTACAAATGTATATTAAGGTCTTGTGCACTGTCCAATGATAATTAAGTTGTTTAGTGGTTAAATAGCCCTTAATGCTATAGAAGGGATTGGTAGAGTCTAACTTTATTGCTTCCTGGTTCACCATAAACAACTAAACAATTCTAGTTGTATGTTGTTACCGAGCATTGTCCTAGAGTTATATTTTGTTTGGCAAGAAGAACAAGGATTTAGGATAACTACAGAGCTTTGTTCTGGTGGACAAAGATGTTCGTAGTATATTGATCATCTCGTTTAGTAGCGTTTTATGACATCTAATTCTGAAAACTTAGGCGCTCTAAGGTGACGAATAAAAAACTTGTGAAACCATTCTGACAAAGTATAATTGATATGTAGTTATGTACCACTCGCATCACAATTTACTTGTATAATAATGGACCAAATGATCAATATTGGTGGCGGTTTCCTGTAACATTCATTCTCATAGAGAGATATTTTGTAAGTGCTTATACAAGTGGCTTTGATGTCATATACCCACGAATATCATGTTTCCTTGTTTAAATAAACGACCTTTTCCAGCTCTTCTGACACAGAGACATGGTTTGTCAGTATCACTTATGCATTTCTTGTTGTCCCTGATTTCAGTGATCGCACATATCTGCACCTGGTGGTTATACCTTTAATACCTCCTTGGCTTTCATGCATTCTTATCTTGGTGGTAAGCATCTTAACGGATCTCATTGCGATGCCTTTTATTATTGCAAGCTCTAACTAGTCAGACAAAATGTATCAGAGGTTGAAGACACTCATAATAGGATGGCTTTCCTGGATGGGGGTGTCATATTGAACGTGCCATTATTTTATCTTGAAGGTATGCATTTACTACATGTTAGCGCTCTTTATGTACAATGCTCTTCAATTACAACCTATGGCTAAGACTGTTATCTGCAATCTCAGGTGTAGTTTTGTTTCCAGAGGCGACTCTTCCACTCAGAGTAATTCAACCTAATTTTATAGCTGTTGTTGATAGGGCTCTGAGACAAGTTGAGGCACCATACACCATTGGGGTGGTATGTAAATATCTCTTATGTAATAACGTTTTCTAAGCTGTCATGTGATTTTTGATAAGAAATTTTATTGTGGCTGTGCTAACAAGATATTTTAAATTGATTGTGCAGGTTCGTGTTTACAGGGACACTGATGATGGGAGAATAAGATTTACAACCACTGGGACAACGGCCGAGGTGCAGGCACACCTCATGCTCTAATATAAGGCTAATTTCTTATTAAAAGAGAAAAAAATTGGTCTAGTTTCTATTTAGGTGCCTTTTATAAGCCTGATCAGACCATAAAAGTGGCAACTTTTTATTTAGCATAATTACCTAAGACAACAGGTTTTCAGGCGCCACTGCGCCATGTCAGGAATAACAGGTCGACATGGGAAAAGTTACTGATACCACAGCCGCTACAGCTCATTTTGATCAGTTACTGGATCAAAATACCTTATGTCGAAATTTTTTAAGTTGATTACCTTAATTTCTATTTCGTTAACTTTGAAGCTTTTTAGGCCTAACAATGTTGGTTAATTACCAAAAGTAGAAACTGTTCCAAAGTTGGTTACTTATTTATTCAATTAGGCCTCTGATATAATGTGATTGCAGTATTGATTTGATGTTTCTTTTTGCTGGTTTCAGATTCGGCAATACCGGTGATTGGAGGATGGTTCCATAAATGTAGTTACCCGTGGTCAACAACGGTTTCGTTTAAAACGTCGTTGGATTGAAGTCGAGGGAGCGTGTTAGCCTTAATAGTTTTTATTAGAAGTGATGGTCATTCACATTTAGGAACTTTGTAACGTGTGTTAGATATCGTGCTAGAATAGTCAAAGGGCTCATGGATTGAGCTAAGCTAAATGGTTAGACGTTTAGTTAAGCTAGCCTTGTATAAGTTCATGTAACCCAATCCATGTCCAAGCCCATCTCACGGCTCATGACCAAGCCTTAGGGCATTATCTCTCTTACTATAAATACCCCTCAAGTATGTCATTTGAGGGGTGTGCTTGAGTGTGTTTTGTGTGTGTGTGTTTCTTTGGAATACAAGTTTCCTTTCTTCTCTCTATCTCTCTAAACATACATACGATCTATACATCAAGTCACCACTTTCTATCTTGATCTTTCTTTCTTCTTCTTATTCTACGCATAGCGTAACAGTTGTGGTTTACGCATATTGTGTTTGTGTTTAGAGTTGTGATAAGGTATACGTGATAAAAGGGGCTTTACAACTGGTATCAGAGCCAGGTTTCGATCCTGGGACCTGTGGGTTATGGGCCCACCACGCTTCCGCTGCGCAAATTCTTTTCTAGTTCTAACACTGTTATTTGTGCAAATTCTTCTTCTGTGGATGCAGGTACTTGTAAAAGTGTTGAAGGTTCATATACCCCGTGTGGTAAAGAACAACTTTATACCAATTTCGCATGTGGAAATCATTTTCTAGTTCCACTCTTAACTCCACTTTTACTTGTCCCAACTTAATTTCTCTTTCTTCAAATCTTCTTTGTAAATATCTTTTGAAAAAAAAAACCAAAATACAAAATTTGAAAAACCAACAAAAACCAAATACAAAATCAGAAAATTTTCAAAAATTCAAAAACAATATAAAATCAAAAATCCAAAAATATTTTTCTCACGACATGTCTCTCGTATAATCGATATTCTGTACGTTTCTAGAAATTTCATTCAACAATGATACAGACATGTACAGATGCTTGAGCGAGAGTTCTTTAAATGTTTTCTAAAACATGTCGTTTCTCAATATTTCTTAATTAATTGCTTTCGTATACATCAGTACGAAACCCGGACCAAAAATGATGACTTTTGATTATTTCAAATCAAAACTCGTGTTTTTAAAGAAAAATCCAGTGTACGCTTCAGTGCACTACATTTAAAAATGGTGAGAAATCATCATCATCTTGAGCACCTTTTCAAGATTGTTCAAAATCTTTCAAAATCTTTCAAAATATTTTGTGCTCAAGATAACTCCCTCTAAAACTCTTTAATTGATTATGCTTTATTAAAGGGGGAGTATAAAACCAAAATGTTCCAAATTCATGCTTAAATCAAATCCGTTTGTCTCCCCACAAATTTCTAAAATGTTGTTTAATCCGTTGATATAAAAAATATCACGTATATGCTATTTTTGAGGGGGAGGAGACGTGATTAAAATGTGATCAAAATCGTTGTTTGAATCTCAAAATGAGCTCGACTCAGACGGAACCAATGAATTGACGAGGAATCATGTACCATTTCGAAAGACTTTCTATGGACTTGACCAGGACGGGTAATAATTTCAAGCTAGTTCTCTAGTGATGTAAACGTGTCTAGAATCGGTCTAGCTCATTTAAAGTCGATCAATTCAAAAGTGCGAACTCTACCCTCTATGTGCAGATTTCTGTCAAAACTTATAAGCACATGTGAAGGGGGAGTGTTTCTGAAAATATAAAACTCTCAGAGTGTTCCAAACATGTTTTCAATCATAAACACTTTGAGAGGTTTTCAAGAAAAATGGTTTTATGGCAACAATAGGACAGTCATGGAGTTATAAGGTGACTAAGGATAGGAAATTCGTCCTATGATCCGCCAGAGCCGGAGGGATCTACCCAAGGACATCACAAATAGTTAGTACTAGAAGTCCTTATGAATGATTGAAAAAAAGGAGTAATGTGAGAAAGGAGAAAGAAGGGGTTGAAGAATTAAAAAGAAATGTAATGAAAAAGGGTGAAAAGAAATAGCCCTCCATATTCAACCTTAGGGCAGAACCCGGGTTCAATTCATCTGCTACTGGTTGTCACTAGATGACACTGGTATTGAAGACAAATACGTCATGGACCCAGTGGCGCACTGCACTAAACCTTCTAGCCACTCAATTCCTCTTAAAAGGATTTGTTTCATTCTCACTAGGAACCCTACATAATCTATCGACTTTCTCTTAGAGATAGTTGGTATTGAAGAAGGAGACCCTCTCCCTAGTCTCCGCTCAGGAAAACCAAAATGCACTAATTGAGTCTAGAGCCACGAGATTCATCAAAAGATCTCATAGGAACACTTGACATGACATCGCTTGTTTTTCATCAATAAGGACACAAATGATATATTCTAGAGTCCTACGCAGATCTTAGCAATCTGCCAGAACATTTATGAGAGGTTTCACAATTGTGATCCTCAGTGATTGAATGGAAACTCCTGCCAGGGTCAACATCAAGCAGCCCTGACAGCAAGTCACTTCGGTAACTCCCCGTGGATTACGCTTAGTGTGTCTCAAACGGTCTACAGTCGTGGGGTGATGCTTCGGTGTACCTCAGCGACTCACCTGAACTGTAGGTGTACTTCGGTACATCGCGTTATCTCACTTGTGGGACTCCAGTTCAGGAACGGCCTTTGTGAGAATTAGAGACGTGTTTTCACACTATGCTGTTAACACACTCGAAGTTCAAACTTGTAAGCGCTGGATTATTTCTAACCCGTGTTTTATGTTTTCTTCTTATGGATGCTCGCGGGAGGAAGAGATCGTGCAAATTCTCCACATGATCATACCAACAACACATGAAAGTTCTCATCAAAATCAAAGGCAACAAAAGTTTAAGATGATTCTTCGTCAATGTCAAAGAATCTACAAAGTTTAAAGACTCGAGAACTACATCATTGGTAACCAAAAGTCAAACAGAAGTGTGAGCATGGTGGAGAAAGGCGTGGAGACACCTAACCAACGAAGTTGACAACGACAGACAACCACATTACTTGATCACAAAGCATGAAGGAACAAAGAATCAAGACTATTCTATATCTACACACAAAGTTCAAACTCAAGAAATCTAAAGATCTTATCAAGTGGAGCATCTTTTGAATGACCACCCCTTAGGGGGAGATTGTTAGCCTTAATAGTTTTTATTAGAAGTGATGGTCATTCACATTTAGGAACTTTGTAACGTGTGTTAGATATCGTGCTAGAATAGTCAAAGGGCTCATGGATTGGGCTAAGCTAAATGGTTAGACATTTAGTTAAGCTAGCCTTGTATAAGTTCATGTAACCCAATCCATGTCCAAGCCCATCTCACGGCCCATGGCCAAGCCTTAGGGCATTATCTCTCTTACTATAAATACCCCTCAAGTATGTCATTTGAGGGGTGTGCTTGAGTGTGTTTTGTGTGTGTGTGTTTCTTTGGAATACAAGTTTCCTTTCTTCTCTCTATCTCTCTAAACATACATACGATCTATACATCAAGTCACCACTTTCTATCTTGATCTTTCTTTCTTCTTCTTATTCTACGCATAGCGTAACAGTTGTGGTTTACGCATATTGTGTTTGTGTTTAGAGTTGTGATAAGGTATACGTGATAAAAGGGGCTTTACAGAGCGGTATGTTCTAATTGATTCAAAGATATATCATAAAATTATTCAAGTGATATATTTTTTACAAATATTTCTAATAATATACCTTTTTTTAGCCATGTGGTGTTGGACAACTTACACCTTTAAAGAACTTGTCTGCATCCAGTACTCCTCATTCTAAACTACTAGACCATGATTCAGATGCATTATCAGATGATAGTTTCGAAAGTGAATTATCACCAACTGAACGCAGATTGCATACTTCTGCACTTGTTTCTTCTTATCGTTCTGATTTGTTTGGCGAGTCAACAAGTAGTGATGATGAGAAGTTTGTGTGTGAACCTGAGCATACACTTGAAAACCCTCCTTTCTCATTACATTCTACAAATAACAGAAGTAATGAGGTTTTGTCCATGAAGAAGGTTATGTCTCATAGACCTTTTAGAGGGGCAAAACGGGTAAACTACTCAGTACGCAGTCTAAGGGAATGCCCAAGAGGGTATTGGCCCAACTGGGTTTACCAAATGTATGACTCGTATACTCTTGCTCAAAGGTTATCAGGTAATAAACTTTTTTGACGTTCGATTAATCTTGTTTGATATGTTTTAGTATGTGGGTGTGTTTTGGTTTTCATTAATTTGGATTGAAAGTCCTTGATCTGCTATAGGGATTGACATTAGATTATCATACACAACATGTTTATTATTATTTTTTTACTTTGTGCTTATAATTTGTCTGTTTTTTTATTTTTCAGTTACTAGCACAAATGAAGTAATAACAACATTGCAGATGTTAAGGGAGAATCGAAACTGATTTGACCTTGGGAGATCTTTTTCCAATATTATAGGTAACTGTTTGTCACTGAAAAAAGATTGGTCTCTGTCATAAGCCTTTGAGTTATCATTAGCTTATGTTGAATACATTTAGTATAGTCCTTTTGTTTTTCACATGGGTGATAAAAGATCATAGACTCTTATCTGGTACTCCCTCCGTCCCAAAATTATAGTCCCCTTTCTACTTTTTCGGTCTTTCTATTACAACTTTGACCATGAGTATTTTTGTTTGTGTTATATAATATTTGATGCAATATATATGAATTGATTGAGTTTTTAAATATATTTTTATTGGTATAATTTTTATCAATTATTGTAAAACACAAATAAAAATATTTAAGGTCAAAGTTGAAAAGAAAAGACCGAAAAAGTCAAACGGGGACTATAATTTTGGGACGGAGGTAGTATTTTCTAACTCTCAGGTGAAGAGAGCTCTCAAAGGCGTTAGGGTGGAGGTTCGCCGTCAGAATTACAAGAGACGGTATAAGGTTCAAGGTTTAATGGCTCAACCGATTAGCCAGCTAAAGTAAGTTTCTTTTCCATAATAATATTACTTTCCAGTCTTACCGATTCCTTTTAAAATATTCTTACTGATTAGTATCTGTTAAGCATATTAAATAACATTATTCAGGCTTATTATTTAATTATTTGTTAGAAACATGTCGTTTTACAAAAAAATGAATTATGGAATGGTTGCACTTGTATTGGTTATTGTGTTATGTCTATTTATAAATCATTCTAAACATATTTTTCACTTTCTGACAAAGGTTTTCAATCCCCGACCGCTAATTCCTATGCGTTCAGCCATGCCCCACAACATTGAGAAAGCTCTTATTGATCTCCAGTGTCAGGCTTCAGCACAGCTAGCACGAGTTGCACCTGAACATCCTTTGCAGATGTATAAGTAAATTATGGTAGTTGAGAATTTGATTATATATGACATTACAATTCTATATTTGGTTCAGTTATATACATTCGAGTTTTATATTCAATTTGAAATTACTTTTTGTTTTTAATTCTGTATATGTATACTTATTCCAGCAGCACTAACATAGTACTAGTAATAACTTGCTCCAGCATTACTATGTTAGTACTGGCAGTAGTAACTCTGCTCTAGCAGTACTAACTTAGTACTAGCAGTAGCAACCCTGTGACTAAAAGATGAACTCACATAATATGGTCACGCTTATCAACATTATTGGTCAATCTTTGTTTAATTTGATGTGTGACTAAATGTTAGAAAATGTCACACAAACATAAAATTAATGTGGCCATTAGATGATCAATTGTCACACAAAACACACATATCTTCACTTAAAACACCATATGGTCACACTTATTAACACTTTTAGCCACTTTATGCGTAATTATATGTGACTAAATACACAAAACAAACATGCTTTGTGTGACTAAATGTTACAAAAGGCCACACAAACATAAAAATCAAGTGGCCATTGGATGATCAATAGTCACACAAAAAACATATTTCTTCACCTTAAACACCATATGGTCACACTTATTAACACTTTTGTCCACTTTATGCTTAATTGTACGTGACTAAATACCCAAAAGAAACATTCTTTGTGTGACTAAATGTTAGAAAACGCCACACAAACATAAAATTCATGTGGCCATTGGATGATCAATAGTCACACAAAACACACATTTATTCACTTAAAACACCATATGGTCACACTTATTAACACTTTTGGCCACTTTATGATTAATTGTATGTGACTAAATACCCAAAAGAAACATGCTTTGTGTGACTAAATGTTAGAAAAGGCCACACCAACATAAAATTAATGTGGCCATTGGATGATCAATAGTCACACAAAACACACATTTCTTCACTTTAAACACCATATGGTCACACTTATTAACATTTTTAGCCACTTTATGATTAATTGTATGTGACTAAACACCCAAAAGAAACATGCTTTGTGTAATTAAATGTTACAAAAGGCCACACAAACATAAAATTCATGTGGCCATTGGATGATCAATAGTCACATAAAATACACATTTCTTCTTTTTAACACCATATGGTCACACTTATTAACATTTTTAGCCACTTTATGATTAATTGTATGTGACTAAACACCCAAAAGAAACATGCTTTGTGTAACTAAATGTTACAAAGGCCACACAAACATAAAATTCATGTGGCCATTGGATGATCAATAGTCACACAAAATACACATTTCTTCTTTTTAACACCATATGGTCACACTTATTAACACTTTTGGCCACTTTATGATTAATTGTATGTGACTAAATACACAAAACAAACATGCTTTTTGTGACTAAATGTTAAAAAAGGTCACACAAACATAAAATTCATGTGGCCATTGGATGATCAATAGTCACACAAAACACACATTTCTTCACAAAACACTATATGGTCACACTTATTAACACTTTTGGCCACTTTATGATTAATTGTATGTGACTAAATACCCAAAAGAAACATGCTTTGTGTGACTAAATGTTAGAAAAGGCCACACCAACATAAAATTAATGTGGCCATTGGATGATCAATAGTCACACAAAACACACATTTCTTCACTTTAAACACCATATGGTCACACTTATTAACAGTTTTAGCCACTTTATGATTAATTGTATGTGACTAAACACCCAAAAGAAACATGCTTTGTGTAACTAAATGTTACAAAAGGCCACACAAACATAAAATTTATGTGGCCATTGGATGATCAATAGTCACACAAAATACACATTTCTTCTTTTTAACACCATATGGTCACACTTATTAACACTTTTGGCCACTTTATGATTAATTGTAGGGAAAATTGGTCAAATAGACCGCGCGCCCTGATGCATATCACTTTCTAGACCACGCCCTTTTAAAATTCGAAAATAGACATATTGCCCACCGCTTTTCTTGGACCCAACCAGGGGCTGCCATGTGTCCGACAACTTATGACACAAGTACGTATTTTGAAGGTATATGTCATGTATTGTAACGTATTGGTTCTTGGGCAACTTGTATTTGATTTTGGGCATCTTTATGTTTTTTGGGCAACTTGTATTTATACATGAGGATAGTTTTGTCATTTCATATTTAAAATTAAAAAAAATACAAAAAAACAAATGCCCATACAAAACACAGATTTACGGTACATGTCCTTTAATGTCTTCTGTTCCCAATCACTTTCTTCTTTATTCAATACAATTTGTTTAACAAAATCTTTCTTTCTTCTTTTGGTCTATTGACTTCATATCTTTATCCCAATCTTTCTGCTTTTGTTTAGAAAATATGTCTGACAATATCTCACTGGATGTTCAACTAGATATCATCCGTAGGCTACCTCCTAAGTCTATACTCCAGCAACGTAGTGTTTGCAAGTTATGGAAGGCTAGTATAGATTGTGGAAGCTTCATCTTTAATTACGGTGTTCGTCGTAATGATCAGTGTTTATTTACGCTAACATTCGATATGGATGACCAAGGTTTTGTGTTAGCTTTAGATGAACAACTAATTGCTACGCCACTTAATACAGATTTAATGCTTTCATCTATGATTACAGTTGGCAATTCTAAAGGTCTTTGGTGTTTTGTCTATGGTTCTAATCTAATGAATGTTATTTGGAACCCGACAATCAAAAAATCACTTGCAGTGTTTGTCCCGGTTTACACGAATCAAATCAAACGTCAAAAGATTTGTTTTGGTTTTGCCGTCCGTCCGGACACTCTCGACCCGACGATCGTGAAGGTTTCCTATCCTGTTTTTGAAAGTGGTTTCTGGTATGTGTCTGTCTTTTCTTTGAACTCTTTACGGTGGACACGCCTTGAAAATTTCCACCCCCCTCGTGAAACAATCAAATTGAAACGTAAAACTCAGGCAGTTGTGGGTCGTTTTATCTATTGGACTGGGAGTGAAAAGTTAACTAATGAGGACGATGTTACCTACAAGATTTATATGTTGATTTCTTTTGATTTGGTAACCAACCAATTTAAAGTTATAGACCTACCACAGTTTTTAAAAAATGAACTCCCTGTTCCATTCAATGTTTTCGATCTTGGAACCTGTCTAGTGATTTATGGGACGATCATTGGTGAAGATATTCCATTGTTTAGCGGATGGTTGTTGGACGTCAATGGTTCTTCCATAACATCATTTAGAAGCCTATTCGCCATCCCTACCCTATATTCGGTTCGTTTGCTTGGGTTTACAAAGGATCAAGCTCCAATAGTGGAAGAGTACAGCGTCAATCATTTGGGTCAGTCGGTATTTGTGTACAACAAAGAACTTGAATTATTTCTCTGCATGGGAATGTTAGGAGATGCGGGATCTTTCTACATCGCCCCATACAAAGAATCTCTTCTTTTGTTAAATCAGTCAGACCATGCTGTTTATAGTATGTTTTATTTGTAACTTACCCTTCTATTAATGTTTTATTTTTAACTTACACCATTATATTCATGTTCAACAGGTTTGTTCGGCAGAAGTTAGGGCTCATGCTTTGAGGTTTTAGTACGATGTCTGTATGTGAAGGAAGCATGGATGGTTAGCTTTTTCTGCGTACTTGCTGAATTTTATAAATCAAGTGGTTATATATTATGTAACCATTAAAGTCATAATTTTGGAGTAATCGTAATATGTAGTAGGTTGTCTGTATGAAACGTTGTATGTCAACGTATTTACTATTTCCTATGTTCTTTAATCCCATTATACATCTTTGTTTAATCTGGGGAACTAGCAGTTGTTTCCAATAAACAATGTGGCAACTAACTGTTCTACGTAGGGCAACTTGTTTTCCTTATTGACTACTTTTATAAACCAAGGAGTCCTTATAGTTGTTACAATTCGTACTCTACAATCAACTAAACTAGTGACTATGCACACTTGAACTTAACAGATTTACCATTCAAAACTAGTACAATTTAAGTAGCAGTTGTAAGTTTAATACTAGCAGCACTAAACCAATATGTCTCTATTAAGCATCAGAATGGTATCAGCAGCACCTACACACGGGCAGCACAAACACGGCCATACACAACATTATTAACGACGGTGCCATCATTTCGTTGATGTGTTCTATCACAAGCAGTGGTTAAAATAGCTAGCAGTAGTAACATGTATACTGGCAGTTGTAAGTATACAACCAATTCAGTTTTACTAGCGGTAGTAAAAATAACTATAGCGGTAGTAAAAATGACTAGCAGTTGTAAGTCTACAACCACTTCAGTTTTACTAGCAGTAGTGAAATTAACTGTAGTGGTACTAAAAATAACTAGCAGTTGTAAGTATACAACCAATTCATTTTCAATGTTTGGCGTTGCTTTCATGATTCAATGTTTTCAATTTTTACGTTGTTATTTCATTTGTTGTATCATCAAAATACATACCTAACTTTGAACTTAGTTTGCAAACTCATTAAACTGAAATATTGAATAAGCCAAATATGTATCACACAACAAACGTAATAAGAGCCATCTCTTCATCTTGATTAGTAGGTTCTCTTGTATGTTGCAAGATCCTGTAGTGCTTTTTTACTACTTCTATACCAAGAGCCATCTCTTCATCTTGATTGGGATCAGGGTACCGTCCGGCGCCCTTAAAAGTTCAGGGTAGCAGGAATTTCAGTTAGCCAAGTTGGAGGCAGTAAAATGGGTTTTGGCCATATTTTACGTACCAAATTTGAAAAGCTTGTATCTTGGGCGCGCGAATCAATGAACCAACCCAACCACCACATATAATGATCATAACACACCCTCGTTCTGACCATCAATTGCAAATCAACAACCCTCATCCAAAGCCTTAAAAAACCAAAAATATTTCCTTGAAAACCATGTCGTTTCGAGCTAATGTTATCAGCATTATGAGAGATTATATTAGCAACATGCCAGATACAGTGATCGGTAACATTTTGAATCAGTTGCCAATAAGAGAAGCGGTGAGCACCTCTATTTTATCTACAAATTGGAGGTTTAAGTGGACCTTGCTCACCGAAGTCATAATTGATGAGGATTTCTTTTATTATTTAACATATAAGTTTGATGGGAGGCATGTTACTAGACTTTTAAATCAGCTTACGGGTCCCATAAAAAAGTTTGTCTTCTCTGTAGATCCCAAACCGTTGTCTGGAATGGAAGACTTGAATTATGAAGAGATTCGTGATTGGCTTATGTTTTTGGCACTGCAAGGAATTGAGGAGCTGACAGTTAGAAACTGGTATGGACAACCAGTTACATTGCCAGCCCAACTTTACGGGCGTATTGAATTGAAACATCTTGAAATTCATTGTTGTGATTTTCCTAGTTTGGTGTTTTTCACTAGTTTTCCAAATTTATTGAGCTTAGAATTGTGTTTAGTCAAATTTCTTACCGGTACAGTTTGGGATTTAATTGCTGGTTGTCCCTTACTTGAG
Source organism: Chrysanthemum seticuspe (assembly GCA_019973895.1). Taxonomy (NCBI): domain Eukaryota; kingdom Viridiplantae; phylum Streptophyta; class Magnoliopsida; order Asterales; family Asteraceae; genus Chrysanthemum; species Chrysanthemum seticuspe. The sequence goes on along the minus strand of BPTQ01000009.1, from coordinate 51,611,552 downwards.
TCTCTAATATTGGATGTTGAGAGTACAAACGGGATGAAACTATGGAATCTTGCAAGTCTTAGGAATTTAAAGAAGTTACATTTGTCATTCGGTATTTCGAATGCTGTCACGACAATCATAGCATCAAATATCTTTCACCTGACAAGACTTCCAACTCTTGAGACCCTTACATTGGATTTTGACTATTGCACGGTAAGACCGTTTTGAGATTTACACTTCTAATTTTACAATGTTAAATATATGTGTAACTGTAACGACATTTAATCTTTGAAACTAACCTAAAAGTCGACCTGTTGTAGTTGATGCGTGATGGTAATTCCAGGATGAATGTCCCTTTGCCGTTTGTATCCCTCGTTAATCTGAATCTAAAAGGAATTGATTTTGGCGAGACTGTCATCATGTCACTCATCGTCCAAATGATTCGCGGATCTCCAAACTTGAAAAAGCTGGAAACCAGAGTAAGTGTAATACTTTATTACACTATTTCATACGTATCAAATAAACATCCGTAAACTGCCATGTTTTTCTATCTCAATACTATTTCATTTTCCAGGCTGCACACATGCTTAGTGTTTTACCTTTGGAACAACCTTCATTTGATTTAGACACAACCACATTCAGTCATGGGCAGATTCAGACAGTGATTTTCCGATCCTTTCCTAGATCACAGAATGAATTACACATAATAAAGTTTATACTTGCTTGTTCCACGTCGTTAAAGAAAATGTATATCAGGGCCAGCGATTTGATGGACGATGGTTATGATAATATCAAGACGAATTGGGAGTTCGCTAGGAAGCTGTTGAAACTCCCCCGATCTTCCGTCACAGCCGTTGTAAAATTGTTCTAGTGGTTGTAGTTTAATGTATGGTTTGAATACCCTGCGTCAATTACATTTGTGTACACAAAGTTTGGCGTGTCTGTTTATCAATGGGTCTATGTAGTAATCGTAATATGTTGTAGGTTGTCTTCTGTATGAAACGTTGTATGTCAACGTATTTAGTATTTCCTTTGTTGCCATTATCCGTTTTTATTTCATCTCGCCAACTAGCAGTTGTTTCCAAATATCAATTTGGCAACTAACTGTTGAATGTAGGGCAACTTCTATCACTAGCAGTTGTTATAATAACTAGCAGTTGTAAGTATACAACCTATTCAGTTTACTAGCAGTAGTCAGTATAATTAGCAGTAGTAAAAATTAACTAGCAGTTGTAATTTGGCAACCAATTCATTTTATAATTACATATTTTTAATTTAAGTAATCAAGCATAAAATTCGCATAAACCTCAAAATAATCAACTCACTCTACATATCTAATAACATGAAGCGTTATGTGCTTACGTCAAACTGATGATAAACTCACTCTACAGTCTACACATATAATCAACCAATTAGGAGCAACCAATTGTGTTGCTCTTTATAACAATTTTGTGGTATTTTTAAACTCCGTGACCTAACAAAAATAATGTAACATTTTTTTAATCTAACTAGTTACAATACATCGACATTTCCGTTTCATCAGTGTTCACTTGAGTAGTTTGTTTGAAAACAAATATTAATGTTAACAAATTAAATTCACACCAATAAGTTATGGTCTATAAAAGACCAACAAATATTATTAATACACGAATACACTGAATAGTATTAGCGAGTAGAACCTTGGAGTGTATCGAGTCTAGCCTGGACCTCCTTTTATAGTTAAGGAGTCCTTTACAATATACAGGATAATTATACTTAGCATACTTATCTAATACAAAACATCCTACCAAAGAAATTCAAGAATGTTACATATTAAACCGACACAATCATACTAGCAGTGAAAAACTACATTAGCAGTGATTTGCTCTTTATTTTATCCCCGCGCCCGCAAGCTCGTCATTTTACCTTGACCTCAGTCTATCCAACCCGATCTGCCAGGATTGGTAGACGTACACTTGCTTCGGGAAACGGGCACCAAACAACAGAGGACTGCAGACCATAATTTTAAGCCTCTCTTTGCATATTCTATCACTCCTTCGACACAATACCCATGGTTTACTTCCTTCTTCCGCTCGGGTAGAACGAGGTTAAGAAGTAAGTGGCTAAAATTTGAACATCCCAAATGGCTAATGAGAGTCTAATCGGTTTAAACTCCCACCTTTGGTACGCCATATGGTATGGCCATGCTTCCACAAACTTCAAAGGACACGGGTTTTGGGTGAAGGAATGTTGTGAATGGTCGCGGGGATGTGTTATTAGTCATCATTTTCGTCATTTTCGAAACGACTAATAGTTTTTAGTAGTCATTTAAGAACATGTTTCAGTTGTGGCAGCAACTGATTTGCGCTTATGATTTTTTTTTGGGGGGTAATGGTTTAGGCTATGTATGGGCTTTTTTGAACCGACGGTGCTTGGGCAACGGAACATTTTCAACTTGTCTTTGTTGTTTTTTGTTGGTGGAGGAATGGTTGTTTTTTTTATGTGCTTTCCCTTTATTTAAAGCGAGCATTTTACTGTTCTTGCACGCGGTATAATAATTTCCATTTACTGTTTTGTGGGTAGGCACGTTCCTAGGCTCCTACCCTTCTATTTTTCCTGCTGGATTTGTTCACCTTTTTTTGGTTTTTGGATAAGCCTTATCCGTAATTACAAACCGTTTGAATTTAGAGTTTTTGTTTGACCATAGTACTTTTAAAATTTATTTAACCAAATATAGTACTTTTAAAATTTGTGAGGTTTTGATAGAATCTTGTAAGTTTTTATATGAAACAAATGCATTAATATAAGCCTTTAAACCAATGTCACCACATTTGCATTGACAATAAAACCTCTTTGTTTAACCTCCATCTCGTACTCAAGTAGCATTTTCTTGAATATGTTTCTTTGATTAAGATTCAATATTGAATCTTCATCGACAATAAACTACATCATTTAACCTCGATCATATTGAGAAGGGTGACTTTTGGTTTATTTTCCCTTGTTTTTTCTTTTGATGTACGGGTCATATGTGCGAGTTATTTGTTGTGCTTTTAGTTTGTTAGTTTTTTTGTAAAATATTTAGGATTACATAAAAATACTTTTTTGTACTGAAACTTTGCGATGCTATATATACTTTTTTTTTTGGAAAAATGTAGCTTCCACAGCTGTTGTTGGTTTTGGAAATGTTGCTTATGCACGTTTGACAAACTGAAGTAAATCATTCATATCGGCGCTTTAAATTTCACTTTTAAAATTTGAACTTCAACTAGTCAACCTTTTAATTCGTAAAAAACCATATTGTACTTCAGGGACTTTTTTGGAAAAACAGAAACAAAGTTGATATTTGCGTGGACACTAGCGGTGGTTTGAGCGAAACCTAGCAGTGGTTTGTTGAACTGTAGTAGTGGTTGCGTATTAACATATGCATATAATTGAGAATTTGTTCAATCCATGTAGCCTACTTTGGTTTTTCCAAAAACGCAACCATGTTGTGAGTTGCAGTAGAAGAGTTGGGCACCATTGATGTTAATTTCGTAATTGATTGCAACAGATTGTTAGGTGTTGCTAATTATGATGTGTGTTGGTCTAAACTATGTTTTGCCCTAGCAGTTGTAACTCTATTTTTTTTATCCGCAATTGAATCCAAATTAATCTGTACTTTCAAAACAACTGTTTCTCTTGTAGCAGTTGTTAGTTTTTTTAGGCGTAAGCGTTATGTGCTTACGACAAAGTGAAGATGTTGACGTTTTTACAATAACTTATGGTCTATAAAACACCTGGAAATAATATTAATACACGAATACTGTGAATAGTATTAGCGATTACAACCTTCAAGTGTATCGAGTCTAAAGTTATATCAAACTCTAGCCTGGACCTCCTTTAATAAGCTAAGGAGTCCTTTACAATATACAAGATAATTATACTTAGCATACTTATCTAATACAAAACATCCTACCAAAGAAATTCAAGAATGTTACATATTAAACCGACACAATCATACTAGCAGTGAAAAACTACATTAGCAGTGGTACGCGACTTAATTGTGAATGTGGATTCCTTCTTGTTTGCTACCATTTTTCTTGAAGGATTTCCCGTCGTCTGGTTCTCCTGGGGCGGCCATATTTTCATATGGGATTCCCCGCAGAAGTTCGATACGCTTCTCAACGGGTTTCCCATGTAAATCCGCCCCTATGCGCGGTACTGGAAGAGCTTTTAGTGGGGTTGCTTTTCCAATCCGCGCAGCTTTTATTTTAGAGCAATGGTAGAGCCACAGATAATTCAGAAAAAATGCATCCACACGCTGACGTGATAGGTTTGAATTGGAATGAGGAGAGAGAACTGTCACAAAATACACCAATCATCCCCTACACGATAGCATGGGATTTTTTTTACGAATTATTTATGTGGTTTGCTCTAAAATTAATCCCAGTGGCCGCAAGCTCGTCATTTTTACCTTTAACCCAGTCTATCCAACCCGATATGCCAGGATTAGTAGACGTACACTTGCTGCGGCGGCCGGGCTGCAACCAACAGAGGACTGAGACCATAATTTTCAGCTGTGTTGTTTGCCTCTCTTTGCACATTCTACCACTCCTTGGACCAAATACCCATGATATACATCCTTCATCCGCTCGAGAAGAGTGAGGTTAAGAAAGAACAGCCTGAACTTTGAACATCCCAAATGGCTAATCAGAGTCTAATTGGTTTAAACGCCAACCTTTGGTACGCCATATGGTCAGGCCAGGCTTCCACAAACCTCAAAGGACACGGGTTTTGGTTGAAGGAATGTTGTGAATGGTCGCGGAGATTGGTCATTTTTGCCGTTTTAGAAACGACAAATTCTTTTTAGTAGTCATTTAAGAACATGTTTCAGTGGTCGCATCAATTGTTTTGCGATTATGTTTTTGTTTTTGGGGGTAAAGGTTTAAGCTATGTATGGGCTTTTTGGAACCAACGGTGCGTGGGCAACGGGTTGTTAACATCTTGTACTTCTCTTTGGGGTTTTTTGTTGGTGGATGAATGGTTGTTTTTTTGTATGTGCTTTAAATTTATTTACCTCGCGTCTTTATAGCAAGGATTTTACTATTCTTGCACGCGGTATCATTATTTTCCATTTACTATTTTGTGGGTAGGCACGTGCCTAGATAAAATTTCTAGGGAAGGAACGTGAATATTTACTTGCAGATTTTCTCTCCTTTTTTGGTATTTTGATAAGACTTATCCGTAATTACAGACCGTTTGAATTTATCGGTTTATTATCCTTTTTTGTAATGAAAGTTTGTTATGTCTGTACATCTGTTGTTGGTTTTGAAAATGTTGCTTAAGCACGTTTGTCAAACTGAAGTAAATCATTCATATCCGCGCTTTAAATTTCACTTTTAAAATTTTAACTTCAACAAGTCATTTGGAAATAGAAACAAAGTTGATATTTGCGTCAACACTAGCGGTGGTTTGAGTGACACTAGCAGTGGTTTGTTAAACTGTAGCAGTAGTTGGGTATTAACTTATGCATATAATTGATATCCGCGCTTTAAATTTCACTTTTAAAATTTGAACTTCAACTAGTCATTTGGAAAACAGAAACAAATTTGATATTTGCGTCGACACTAGCGGTGGTTTGAACGACGCTAGCAGTGGTTTGTGAAACTGAAGCAGTGGTTGCGTATTAAAATATGCATATAATTGAGAATTTGTTCAAACCATGTAGCCTCCTTTGTTTTTTCCAAAAACGCAACCATGTTGTGAGTTGCAGCAGAAGAGTTGGGCACCATTGATGTTTATTTCGAAATTGATTGCAACAGACTGTTAGGTGTTGCGAATTATGATGTGTGTGGGTCTAAACTATGTTTTGGCCTAGCAGTTGTAACTATAATTGTTTTTTTATCCCCAATTGAATCCAAATTAATCTTGTAGCAGTTGTTAGTATTTTTGGACGTATTTATCCCCAAATGTTGTATTCTAATCAGCAAACGCAACCGTTATCGTCATCTACTATCTAGACACGACACCATTTTTTGACACTTAGAAAAGTCGCATAAACCTCAAAATAATCAACTCACTCTACACATCTAATAACCTGAACGTCAAAGTGAGGATGTTGACGTTTTTACAATAACTTATGGTCTATAAAACATCTGGATATAATATTAATACACGAATACTGTGAATAGTATTAGCGATTACAACCATGAAGCGTATCGACTCTAAATATGCCAAAAAGTTATATCAAACTCTAGCCCGGACCTCCTTTTATAAGCTAAGGAGTCCTTTACAATATACAAGATAATTATACTTAGCATACTTATCTAATACAAAACATCCTACCAAAGAAATTCAAGAATGTTACATATTAAACCGACACAATCATACTAGCAGTGAAAAACTACATTAGCAGTGAAAAATTCAAGATTGTGGATTCCTTCTTGTTTGCTATCATTTTCTTGAAGGATTTCCCGTCGTTAGATATGGGATTCCCTGTAGAAGTTTGATAGGTTTCTCAACGGGTTTCCCGTAAATCCGGCCCTATGCGCGGTACTGGAAGAGCTTTTACTGGGGTTGCTTTTCCAATCCGCGCAGACTTTATTTTAGAGCAATGGTAGAACCACATATGATTCAGAAAAATACATCCACACGCTAACGTGATAGGTTTGAATTGGAGTGAGGAGAGAAAACTGTCACAAAATACACCAATCATCCCCTACACGATAGAATGTGATTTCGTTTACGAATTATTTATGTGGTTTGCTCTAAAATTAATTCCAGTGGCCGCAAGCTAGTCTTTTTTACCTATAACCCAGTCTATCCAACCCGATATGCCAGGATTAGTAGACGTAGACTTGCTTCGGGGGCCAGGTTGCAATCAACAGAGGACGACAAATTGTTTTTAGTAGTCATTTAAGAACATGTTTCAGTGTGGCAGCAACTGCTTTCCGCTTATGTTTTTGTTTTGGGGGGTAAAGGTTTAGGCTATGTATGGGCTTTTTTGAACCGACGGTGCTTGGGCAACGGGTTAACATTTTCAACTTGTCTTTGTTGTTTTTTGTTGGTGGAGGAATGGTTGTTTTTTTTTATGTGCTTTCCCTTTATTTAAAGCGAGCATTTTACTGTTCTTGCACGCGGTATAATAATTTCCATTTACTGTTTTGTGGGTAGGCACGTGCCTAGGATTCTGGGCATCTATTTTACCTGCTGGATTTGTCATAAAATTTCTAGGGAAGGAACGTGAATATTTACTTGCAGATTTTCTCTCCTTTTTGGTATTTGAATAAGACTTATCCGTAATTACAAACCGTTTGAATTTATCGGTTTATTATCATCCTTTTTTTGTACTGAAAGTTTGCTATGTCTGTACATCTGTTGTTGGTTTTGAAAATGTTGCTTAAGCACGTTTGACAAAACATGTAGCCTCCTTTGGTTTTTCCAAAAACGCAACCATGTTGTGGTTTTTTATCCCCAATTTAATCAAAATTAATTTGTACTTTCAAAACAACTGTTTTAACTGTTGTAGCAGTTGTTAGTCGTTTTGGGCGTATTTATCCCCAATTGTGCTATTCTAATGAGCAAACGCAACCGTTATCGTCATCTAGTATCTACATACATCAAAATTCCGACAATCAAGTTAAAGTTATTGGCCAATTTCCACCTTCCAATTTGCAATCTGGCAACTAAATGGCATCATTGGGCAATACTAGTTGTACGATCGGGCAACCATAATTCTTAACCATATGATCATAAAGGATACACTTAACAGCATAAACCTAACAGCACTAAGTTTGGCATAGAAGCACTATCGCATGGTTGGCAGCATAAACTTAAAATTTAATTTTACAAGAACAAACATTCATAACAGGTGGATCCATTCCTTGTGCACTAGCCCTTTTTTTCTATGATCTCGAACCCTCTTTCAGTTTTGGTGATAGAAACACGCTTTGTTAACTTCCTTCTTTTGAAAGGTGTTGCACTACCGCACCGCATGCCAGCGTCAACTTCCTGCCATACCATGTTTTTGAAATAAAATTGTGACAAAGGCTGTAGCTCGTGCACAATGTAGACGTCCATGGATCCATTCTCATCAGCAAGGTCATACATTCGTCGAACGTCATTGTCTGTGTGCAACAATGTTAAACCATCTTCTAGTGCATTATTAGGTGCAACATAAAATAAAGCCCATTTTCCCCCTCCAATATCATTTAAAACATGATCAAGGACTGATGAGTGTGTAAATACTCATCATTTTTGTGTAATATAAACTGCAAAATCATCTGAAAACACTCAGAAACACATCAAAATGATCAAAATATCACAAATCAGTGTTTTATGTGTTTTAAATGCAAAAATATCAAAATCAGATGAAAAACATATCAAATTTGCAAAAATTGCAGTTTTAGTCCCCCAAGTTTCAAAAGTTGTCAAAAACAGTCCCTGAGCACATAAATTCAAAAGTAAAGTCACCAAAGGTCCTTTTAAAATCATAACTTGTCAAATTTAGTCCTTTGGTGAAAAATATCAAAAGTTTGAGAAATTTACAAAAGTGGTCCTTCAACTTTGAAAATTGGCAGAATTGGTCCCTGGAAAATGTGAAAATGGCAACATTAGTCCTTGTACTTTTTGAGATTGTCACTTTCAACCCTTGATCAACTTTGCAAGATTGGCAGGTTAGGTCCTTGAGTTTTCAGAAATTACACATATAGTCCTTGTCATTAAAACACCTTTATAAACCCTTTGGACTTGTCAATACCCAAGTGACCCCTGCCTAACTCTTTTGGACCCTGTCATTTACATGTTTTGACCCCCCCTTTGATTATTAAACACTGCCCAGTCAACCAAGTGGTTTGACTACACCATTGGCGCCCTTTTTCTTCACCCTTCAACTGCTTCCCTGAAATCACTCCCACCATGCCCTCACCTCCACCTCAACATCTCACTCCCTTGTCCCCTCCTCCTCAACACAAAACAAAAGCCATTTAATGCATCCTCCCTCTTAGCACTCTAACCATAGCCACCTGTCAAATCCCATTTTGGCGCCAAAATCTATTTCAATGGCCAAGATCAGTTTTTCCAATCCAAGGGCTGAGAAACATGGTGGGATATATTCAGAATGAGAGAGAAGACACTGGGATATATAAAGAAAGGAAAGAGAAGAAGGAAGGCAGTAGAGTTTTAGTTTTAAAATTACTTTTATGTCGTTTTTTTTAGTTATGTCTTAATTTAACTCAAATGTTGTAATTTTTTGTTCCTAAGTCTTAAACTAAGGTTACACTTTCAGTTTGATCAAGTTTTAATTATTAATTCCTAGTTTCCTTTAATTTCATGTTTGTATGCTTACTGTTATAAATTCAAGTTTCCATTTCCTAGAAACAAGCTTCATACATCTTGTTAATCAGTTTCAATAAGCTTATATAAGCTTTTCAAACCTTTTTATAAGCTCAAAAGTCAGTTTCAATCAAGTTTGGATGTTGGTCAATAAAAGTCAACATGAGGCTCAAATTGGATTGGAAGCTGAATTTGGGTGATGCAGATGTTGATTTGGGTTTAAATAGGTTAGTTTAGGTTAGTATTGGGTTCTGGTTGTGGCCTGCATAAGCTGGATATATTGGTTAGTGGATTTCTCAATTTCAATTTTAAGTCAAATTGCATATTATGCTTGAATATTCAATTGTGGTCACCAATGGTTAAAATATGTTTAGATAGTTGTATTATGATCATTTAGACCTAGTTTGATCAATAGTGTTAGTTAAGTAAGAGTGTAGCTCAGTTTTAATCTCTTTATCAAAGTTTAAGGTGTGTTTGGATTTGCAGCTATAATGGTCTTAGAAGCTTTTTCAGTTGCTTACTCTTGATGTCTGTAGTTTGTTTAGTCTTAATATACTCATTTCTGACTTTGACTTGTGCCTGCAAGCTCTAAAGTCAAAATTACTTCATAACTGTCCTAATTTGTGCACTGTTAAAGATTTTGCAACTCAAAATCTTATTTTGTGTTTGAATCACCTAAATAAATATTGCAGCAGTCTTATTTCATGTTTTCATATCATAATCAGTCCAAAGATTAGCTTCAAAATCCATTTTAGTCAACTTTCCAAGTTTTTCATTAAAAGTCAAAAGGTTGAAACCTGTTTTGGGGTCAGATAGGAGTATTTTTCATGGATTCATTTCTTGAGCAAATCAAGTAAATCTTGTGGTTTTTTAAACCTCTCCTGGTCTAGTCTCTCATGTCCATTTTAGTTTATTTTTGCCATTTTTTTTATAAGCTCAAAAGAGCTTGTGAATGAGAGCTCAAATGCCCTGTGCAGGGCACTGTTGCCTGCACAGGGCTTGTTCACATTTTGTATCCTCTGCATAGAGCTCTTCATAGTTCCATTAGGTCTGATTTTTGGTTCATAGGTACTTAGCCAGGTCCTCTCCAAGTTCTAATTGTTGTTTTCCCTTTTTAGCTTATTTTGAAGCTTGTGCAATAGCTCAAACTTGGTACCCCTTTAACAGTTTTAGCTCATTTGCTCAATTGACCAAATCCTTGCAACTTGTAATCCAGAGGTCATAAGTAGTTGAGACTTGTTGATTTTGAGCTATTTTAGCTTATTATAGCTTGTGTAACAGTTTGGTAGCCTTAGGACTCCATTTGCTTAATTTAGTGCTTATTTTAATAAGCACTTTCATATCAGTTTCTATATCTTGCAAACAAGCCCATGTTTTTCCATTTTTCCTAGCTTCCTAGTATTATTTTAGAGTTTTCTTGAAATTTTCAGATTTTTCTAAGTTGTTTTTCTATTTTTCTTAATTTAAATTAATTTTTAATCATTTTTAATTAGCTTTTAATACAAATAATTAAGAAGAAGTTCAAAAAAATAATTTTTCATTTTTATTAAGTTTAGATAAATGTAAAAAGCTTAAAAAGTATTTTTCCATAATTTTCTTAGCTTAAAAAGTATTTTCTAGCATTTTAATTAGTTTTAAATAGTTTTAAATTAATAATAAATACATAAAAAGTCTAAAAAATATATTTTCAGTTTTAAAATTAGTTTTATCATATTTTAGATTTTTCTAAGTCTTAAAATTATTTTTCTAGTCTTATTTCATATTTTCTTTTATTTTAGAGTATTATTAAATAGTTTAAAATAGTTTTTAATTAATAATAATTAATTAAATAGTTATAAAAATAATTTTCTTTTTCTAAAAAGTTTCTTTTATCATTAGGATTGTAAAAATGTATTTTTCATATTTTTAGGATTAATATTGTGTAATTTTCACGTTTTTATTTGTACGTTTACGTAATTTTAATTTAAACGTAAGTTTTTCGTTTTAAGTTTTAAACGTTCATCACTTTAAATATAGTGATAGCGTTTATTTAATATCTTTTATCTTTTTAATTTTCTTAATTTGCATTTAAGTCGCTGTTATTTATTAACTTTTTCAGTAGTGTAATTATCCATCCAAATCTTTTCTGATCACTATCATTAGTGATCATTCTATCGTCTGATCAAGTGTTTAACACACCATTGAGTCTCCGTGGGACTTAACGACCCGGGAATTCACTATATTCTCTGATCTTCATTGTATTTGTGTTTTAAGCTGTTTTAAGTCTGTTAAGACTTGACGGTTTAGCACAGATCAAAATTTTGGCGCCGCTGCCGGGGAGGCTTTAGCGTGTGTTTAGCCATTTTCAGATCCATTGTTGCACATATCCCATCTTTTGTAAAAAGTTTTTTGTAAAGTTTTCAAAAATCCAAAAAAGTTCATTAACACTTTTCCTAAAGTGTTAAAAACGCCAAAAATATTTTCAGTCTTTGTTTTTATCATCATGTTTTTCAAAAACACCAAAAATATTCCTCTTTACCCTCTTACCTTTTTGATTCTTCATTTCTTATCCTCTGTTAACCTTTGATTCTTTCTATGTCTTATCCTCACCCTCTTGGTTGTCAATGGTGTGGTGGTCCTTATAATGGTGGCAATTGCCCCAGTTGTAGCATGGTAGATTCAGGAAACGGGTCTGTCTATAACCAAGATCCCTATTCCTACCATAACACAACTGATTTATTCCATCAGCTACCACACTGTGAGACTCAGCAGTTTTACTGTTGTGAGTATTGTGGTGGTTCACATTCCAGTTCTGATTGTCAATCAGGAAACACGCTTGTCTATGAGCAGGTTCCTGATACCAATTATGACTACAACACATACCACTCACAACCACATCAGTTTTACTGTTGTGAGTATTGTGGAGGTCCTCACTCTAGCTCGGATTGTCAAACAGGGAACCCATTTCCTTGTAACGATTACGGCTCTTCATATCATGACCAACCTCTACAGTACCAGCCTGATTCACTTCCTCAAAATCTTCTCCTTGATCTTTTGGATTTAGTGAAAGATTTGAAGGAATCTAAACACTCCCATGATAATCCAAATGAAAAATCAATGGAAGTTTTGTTAGCCGAAGAGCGGGCTGCTAAATTAGATTCCCAGATTGCGTTTGAAAAATCTGTTAGGGAATCAATTGCAATAGAAAAAGCGGCCAAATCTAGCTCTCGATTCCGTTTCATTCCTGACGATGATGATGAAGATATCCTTGATATCCTACAATTTTATAACAGTTCATCAAGTTCATCAGTTGAGACTCCTTCCATGATCCATCAGGGAGAAAAGACTATGATGGAATTACTAGCAGAAGAACAAATGTTAAGTATTAAACATATGTATGCTAGTCCGTCTAAACTCCCTCAGTCTGTTGTTATCACACCCAAAGCTCCCACTCACTCTCTGAACATGGGGGATGAGCATCTTGACACTGTTCCTGAAAAGGAATCGGACGAATTTATAAAGTCTAGTGTTGAGGACCTTATCCCAATCCCGAGAGAGTCACAGGGAATTTCTGATCATCTGTGTGATATCCCTTTCCCTCTTGAGTGTTTTCAAGATCATTTTGAAACTCTCTCTGATCTTAGCGACGATTGTGCTTCCTATGGAGACATCGAGTATGTTGAGGCATCACTTCCACAATCTGATGCTGATCCCCTTCTTGAGGAGTTCTCCGGTGAACTCACTCACATCAATCCACTCTTTGATTTCGAAGCTGATCTGGGAGAGACTGAAAGTCTCATTGATAATGATCATTCACTCACTTCTTATCCCAACAGTCCAATCGAGAATGTTGATCACTTTGTTCCCGAAACATTCAAAGCTACTTTCACCAATCCTCTATTTGAATTCGACTCTGAATTCACTTTAATTTCTGAGAATCCACTCTTTGATACTCAGATTGAGGATAGTGATGAGCCCACAATGGAACAAGAGTTCACAAATTCACATCATGTGAATTATTCTCTTCATGAGGAGTTCGCCGGTGAACTCTCTCATATCATATCTCCGCTGGAGTATGATTGTATGGATGGCAAAAATCATGATCGGGGGGAGAGAATCTCAATTTGCATAGTTATGACAAATCTTCCCACCCTCCCCACCGAGATGCCTTCCAACCCAAAGAGCTCTACCGATAAAATCCAAATAAGTGCAACTGCACTTAATCCCGAGGAAGAAGATCTAGTTATGATTGTTATCATGATCTTCCTTCTTTTCTTCACCTACTCGGTGACTTCCTCTCTTCTTCACTCCTTCGGGAATGAAGACACTATCTTTGACCCTGGCATTTTCATTTATCATCTGTGAGCCGGGTCTGTGTCTGTCTCTTGATATCTCATCGGTGTGGAACTTTCACGTGCTTCAAATGTTTGTTCAAACATCTTGAATGAAAGTCCGATGGAGATTGTTTCTTCCACTTTGCTTCCCCATGAACAAATGAATTCGGGGTCGAGTCAAGCTAGCGACTCGGAAATCAAAAACAGTAGCACACACCATATGGGTTTTCATCCATATTTCTGTCTTCTCACCCCTTTCTACCACCTAAGTGTGGGGGTGATGCCCCACATGTTATATAAATATAATCTTTCATAAAAAAAAAAAATAATAAAAAAAAAAAAAAAAAAAAAAAAAAATCATTTTTTCTAAATAATGGCCGTAATATTTCCCTTTTACGTTCTTTGTTTCGGCATAACCGCCGGTACTTTGAATATTGAGGGCAATATTCATTTCTAAGTGTGGGGGGGAATTCTCACGAATTTCATATATTATCTACCCAATTCCCCCGTTTTTGGCCAAAATTTTTTTTGGAGTAAGTGTTCTACACTTACTCATTTGGTTATCAGTCCGCCATGTCTGTAAGACTAAAGGATTGGCTAATCCAGGAGCAAACGGCTCTTGGTAAAGATATATCAAATCCGTTTATATGGCTTGCAATTTGCCCAAAATTGTATGGTTCTCAACTCACCATATCCTAAAAAGTGAAGAGTTGGCTAGCCCGCAAGGTTATGGCTTGTGGTAAAGGCAGTGGAAAATCCATAATTGGTATTCAGCTCACCAAAGATAATATTGATAATTTATCTAAGAGTTGGCTAGTCCAGAAGGGTACGGCTTCTGGTAAAGACAAAATCAAATCCGTTGAAAGCTGGTGGTTTGCTCAAAATCACATGGTTATCAGTGTACCATGGTTCTTACTTGAACTGAAACATTTGGCTACTCCAGAAGTAATGGCTTTTGGTAAAGAGATTAAAATCCATTATGTTTTCTCAAATCATTGCTAGGGACTAGCAATATCTCAGTGTGGGGGATTGATGAGTGTGTAAATACTCATCAAGGACCCTAGTAAATGCAACCCTTGTGGAGCTAAAACACCAGACATCAGCAAGGAGACCGCCTACATAGCGGAGTGGCTGAAATTTAAAGTTCCCGTTGTGGTGCACTTTAAATATGACTTCTTTGGTTTCCGCCATGTCCTATAAAACATAAACCCTAATAACAATTTCAATAACTTTTAATTAAATAAATATTTAATAATAGAATATAAAATATAAATCTGCACATTTATTTATATTCATGTACTCTATAAATATATGAACGAATAAGGTAACAAAGTACACACGGGGGAGTACAAGAAACCTGGATTTGTTTATAAAAAAGAAGAAAAGGAAAACGATTTTTTTATTTGGATTCTTCGATGAAAGTGTAAGCATCCGCAATGGCAACTTGGTGAAATACTTTTTTACTATTCTAACAAGATATTCAAATGGCTAGTTCCATTGTGGCAATAACTTTGAAGAAGACTTTTTACAAAAACACTAGTAAAGACTTCAAGTGTTTGAAGATTTTGTATTTATAAAATTTCATTTTTCACCCAACATTAAATATGCAAATGCTTTTTGCAGTGGAGTAGTTGGTTTTGCAAAATCTTTTTACCTCAACGATTGGTAATGCTCGAGGAATGTGTGGATGTTGATAGTTGAAGATTATTAATTTGATTTAAAAATACAAAAACCATTTCCCAAAAAGCAACTGACATCCTTACCAGTAAACAGGTGAAAAGTAAAAACAAAATAGGCAAATGGTAGAGACCTAGAGTTCACAAAAAAAGTCAAAAAAAGAAAAATGCAGAGGCCACTGATAACTCTTTGTGACCACAAAAAACCCATTTGCAAACACCAATTATTACAGTTAGTTTGGATTATTCACACTATACACCAATTCAAATTGTCAATAAATAATACAGCTGTCTACACAAAAACTAAAAACACCTTTTCATTTGTGAAATTTACCTTTCACTTCTACTGTGATATTTTAGTAAATTGACATTTAGATCATTTAGATTATCAATCATCACAATCATTTACGAAATGGCATGTTGTTTGTGTCAAGATGGTACATGCACTCCAAATTGTACTAATTTGCACGATTCTTTATTTAAAGACATGATAGACCGTTTCAAGAGAATGGTAATTGCTTGTGAGCCGGGAAAGACTTTCCCAAAAGAAGGAAATTTTAGAGAGAAACAAGAGCTGATTGATAAAAGGAAGAGAATGATTGAACAACTTCCAGAGTATAAATGTGAGTATGAAGATATGAAAGCGCGTTTCAAGAGGATCCAAGATGATAATGCTAATTTGGAAGCAACGTGTGAAGAGGCGATAGCTGATTTTAAGATTTACAAAGATTATAATACTGATGCTGAAGTGAAGTATGAAGAGATGCAAACCAGTTTTAAGAATTTGAAAGATCATAATGCTGTTGTCAAAGCTAAGTATCAAGAGATGGTTGAATGTGCCAAAAATCTTATCAATAGACTCAAAGAAGTTGCAGCTGATGCTGATCATTTTTAGGATTATCAATGTGTTTTGTATTTGTTTAAGAAGGTGCTATTTAGGACTGATTAGGTATGTAAGGTAATAAGTATTTATCTAATTAACAAGGTACTAGATTACTGCATCAAATTTTATGATATGCGAATATACTCTAACTAGACTTAATTGCAATACTAAACTCAAAATTCCATTAGTTATTGATATTATTCACTAGGAAACATAAACTTTCCAAACCTCAAGAGTCAAGATGATTATTTAAAGGCTGCAGTTGAAGAAAAGGAGAATGAAGGGGTGCAGGCAACCACTTCCGGTATTGCTGAATCCACTGCTAGTATTGGAGTAACCACTGCTGCTATTATTACACAAGTATCTGCCAGTTCAGACGTTTCCACTGCATAGGCAACTATTGCTTCAATTATAACCACATCAATAACACCAACACCAAAACCAAAAAAGGCTGACAATGAGATTGCCATACAATTGGTCAACAAAAAGCAATCTCACCATATCCCTGCACCTAGACATATTGCTAAGACTCTAAACATTGGTGAACCTGTGCAGAAAGATGTAGTTACTCAAACTGATATTGGAAAGGGTATAGAGGATCATATAGCTTTTGATGAAAAAACTGCTAAAAGATTACATATGGAAGTAAATGCTAAAGAAATTGCTACAGAAAAGGAACGGAACATATGTATTTTACCCTACATAATTACGAAAAGCAGTTCAGTTTACTCGTAATGATTAACTTAGCTTCGTAGTTCTAAAAAGAGTCAACAAAAATAATTCAGGCCATAAAAGGAATCTATACCAACGTCGTAAACAATTGCATAGATGATGCATATAAACCACTCCTTATAAGTCTACAAACTGGCACTAAATTTTTTAATAAATCAAGTAATGTTACATACATAACTAACGACATCTAAGATACACATAAAAAGAGCAATGGATTATAAAATGGAATTAACACCAATCTAACATAGGTATTAATCGAATAAAAAAACGATTTATTATAACACAGAACCAATTGGAAATAATCATATGTAATAAACAACGAGAAGAATATTTACATACCATATTTGGGAACATTTTTTTAAAACTTGATGAATCGAATGTGGTTTTGCAATCAACACTGTACCTTTAAAGATGGTGACATAACTGACGTTACAAGGAAGAAAGGGGGCAGACGAAGAAGACGGTTTGATTTGTGAAAATAGTACTGCGACAAGCAAAAACAGAGAATACCGATAACTATGGATGCTTTATGGGGTCAGTGACTTTTGGATTTTGAACTCTCTTAATTAATGGATAGTTGGATACTGTACTTTTACTTTTACTATTCAAATGTGTACTTTTTTGTCTAACGTAAAATGACGATAGAACCATTTTTAAAATTATACGGTTGCCCAGCGACTTTTGGTTGCCCAAAAAACAATACCTTACACATACGGGACACTTGTCGCATTGTGGTTGAGTTGCCCAATAACAGCGGTTGCCTTTGGTCCATTTTCAAGTTATAAATAAAAGTGGTCCAGAAAGTGATATGCACCGGGGCGCGGGGTCTATTTGTGTCATTTTCCCTTAATTGTATGTGACTAAATACACAAAACAAACATGCTTTGTGTGACTAAATGTTAAAAAAGGTCACACAAACATAAAATTCAAGTGGCCATTGGATGATCAATAGTCACACAAAAGACATATTTCTTCACCTTAAACACCATATGGTCACACTTATTAACACTTTTGGCCACTTTATGCTTAATTGTATGTGACTAAATTCCCAACAGAAACATGCTTTGTGTGACTATACAGTGTTTATGGTCACTAATACGGATTAATCCAACAAAATTTGTACCTAAATAGTCACACATGTTAAGGTTTTGGTTACTGTTTTGAAATAGAGACTAAAAAAAAGTCAAACATGTGACCATAGGGTACCTATGGTCGCGCGACCTTTAGTCACAAACGGTCGAAAAATCATGTGTGACTATATGTATATCGTCACACATATTCGGTGTAGCCAAATCCACTTTTTGTTCTAGTGGATTATCAATCATCGTTAAGATTATGTAGGATTTTATAAGTAGTTTGTGTGAGGTAGTATTTTGTTGACACTAGTTTGTTGCCTAATGAAAAAACTAGGGTTATTAGCATAAAAAAGCATCATACTTTTCACATTTTGTCATTGTATGTTGCGTATTTTTTTATTCTCATCTTGACACCAACTTTTTGAATTCGTGCTATTGTATGTACTTTGCAACTATTTCAGCCATGAAAATGACCATTTTACCCTTCAGATTTTGAAAAAATTAAGGGTAAATCGGTCACAAAGTACACACAATAACACAAATTTAAAAAGCTGGTGTCAAGTTGAGAAAAAAAAAAGTACACAACATAGAATGACAAAAAATGGCAAGTATGATGCCTTTTTATGCTAATAACTCAAAAAACTATGGTTTTTTTTTTTTTTTTTTTTTTTTAAAGACAATTATGCCTTAGGTTTTGGTTATGTCGTGATCCTTAGACTACCCGTTGTGCATCGATCGAACCATTAGGTCGACCACCTTGGTGACGCATCTTACCGATTACGGCCCTGCATGGCAACACATCCTAGGCACCAAAAAAGGGAAACTCGATTGTATATACAACAAGTCGTTGTGAGTTTTGTGTGTGTGGTTTTTTGCTAAGAGGTTGTGGGATATGTTTTTGGTGGTGTCCTCGGTCATCCTCATTACACCAAGTTGGTCAAGAAGTTGTTGTAGGAAAAGAAAACTGTTGTGACAATGATATCCTCAATAATAAAATAGGTTGCATTACGGGTAGCCTAAAATAATTGCATGATAATAGCTTATGTCGCCCAATTTTTAAAAGTAACAATTCATTTGAACCAGCCGCGGCTGGGGTGTTTTGATACATTAGAGAGCACGGTAAGGCATTGAATTAACGTGCCAATGGTCCTTTTCATGCCCAATAACACGCCAAAAGGAAACCGGCCTTCGTGCCATTGGTCAGCCAAAAGGAGATTTAGCCATTGGAATGGCTGGTGCCATTGGTGTTTGTTTGTTTTTTTATTTTTGTTTTGTGAGTAGGTGGGTATTTTTTGTGGGGTATTTTGTGGGACCCAATATGTGTTATTGGTTTTTTTGTTGAGGAGGGTGTTTTAGTTATTGGTGTGTTATTGGGAGAGGAATGATGTGGCGCTGAGGTGGCAGACGAATAACGTGTTATTCGTCGTTACCTCACCTTGCACTCTTATGGTTATACTAATTTAACATCAAAGTAAACAAATACATACTGATATAACTAACTTCAAATAAACCTCAGTTTCACAAAATATATGAATTTATTGATTAATTTTGCGTACCTTATGGGCCTGTAAGGCAGAACGCTGCGCTGATAGCTGTGTGAAATGCAAGTATGCAGAAAGACCAGAAAGCCCCTTCGGCGTTGACCCGTTTCTATCCAACCGCTGACCTTGCACATATGACCCTGAAAACGACTTTTTTACCCGTGAACTGACCTGCCTTTCATCACCCTACATTTAAAAAACAATTGTTAGTCTGGGAACTGGTAAGAAAAACCTGAAACATACAAATATTAGCAACATCAAGATACTATTACCTGCGATGCAATGTGGTTCCCATTGCATACTCATTTGTGAAGTGAACTACAACAAATAAAAGAAAATTCAGCAACAACCTAGTATTTACATTGTACTAAATAAGAACTTGTCTATACATTTAAACGGTCATCAAAATAGAGATAATGGAAACCAATTTACGTCGATATCTTGTTAAATGGAAGCGGAGTAAACCAAACTGTGTTGCGTAAACCGTAGATATAATTGTGGCGCAAGTATGGTATTAAGAGGTATTGAAAGTCGCCTTTACCTGTAATTTGGCATTGGTTTTGTACCCGGCTGTTGACAGTGTCAATGCGGTAGACCGTTGCTAATATTCGTATGGTTGGTGCGAAACCTGTTGAAATACCATCCCTTTGTTTCATCTATGTATGTGATAACTGCTTCGACTGTGAACTCTTGTTGCTGAAATAGGTAAATTAGACTGTAAATGTGCAAGAATATCAATATGTAATTATGTACATAGTAGGCATACCATGTGAGTTTCTGGATTCATGTCTATAAGGGCATTGATCGGCAGTATACCCTGGAACAAATGAGGCAGTATATTGGAATTTAAATGCAGGTCAGAACGGGAAGAGGAAACTGATTATCTATAAACATTTGAAGAAAATGGTTATCACCAAACATTTGAAGAAATTGATTATCTATAACTTAAATGCAGGTCAGAACTGGAACAAATGAGGCTCAGAGCTGTGAATGTAGAATCAGTAGCCAATACCTGCAATGGCTGCGACCACCATCTGAGTGTTGATGCATTGCCAAGGTACGGGTGTCAGTACAGTACACCTAACCAAGATATCGGCCATGGCTGTGACCACAATATGAGTCAAGTTCCTTGCCAAGTTACCGCTCTTGGTGAATTATGGTCACAAAAAAAAATGCAGCTAATTATCATCATCGCCTCAATTAACAAACAAGTAAATCAAATTAGATTACCATAAAACAATGTTTCACGTCTGCAAATATAGCAGCAAAGGTGGATGCTAGCCGTGGTTATAGACGTAAAGTATTTTGTGAGTAGATGAACAGCAAAATTTACAGTAAACACATGAAAAGAATATGCCACTTTATACACGTTAAGCATAAGCACAAAATATACGCAACCGAAGTTCATAACTGCAAATGTAAAACCATTGGTTAACTTGCTATTCTTGCGGCTTATTTCTCAGCTTATGAGTCAATCACCATCTTCACACACCCATCCCCATTGTCACACGCCATGGATAGCGGCAAAAAAAGAAATGATGGCATCGAATAGGCAGAAACCAAAGGCCCATGAAAAACAGGCTAACAAAATGGGCCAATAAATATTAGTTTTTTAATGACACTAAATAAAGTATAATGGTTTCAACATGCTCCCAGCTATAATAACATATATAGATGTTCACCAGAAAAGACAATAACAATCTCAAAAACATCATCAAAGGTTCAGATTTATAAACAATTGAGAAAGTGGATTAAGTCGCCATGGCTGCAAAGTTAATCACTTGCCCTGCCAAGATGCGGATAATCTCAATTATGTACATTTTTCATGAATTAATCATCATAGCCTCATTTGAACGGCAAGCTAGGTTTAATCCACCACATTTCACATATATCTAACATCTATCTCTTATCTCTTTCTTGTCATCATCCAACACAAATCACATACAGAATTATAATGTATGAACAAACCACACTTCATGGCTGCAACCACAATATGTGCCTGGTTTCCCTGCCAAGATTCCGCTGTTAATAAACTACGCTCACAGAAAACATAAGTTCTTTGGCTCAAAGAGAATGCAGATTTTTTTATCATTTTTTTATTTTGTTGCTATGAGTCTCAATCAAGTAAACAATCAAATATAACACCCCGCACGGCTGCAATCACAACCCTAGTGTGGCTGCCTTGCCAAGATGCAGGAGTTCAAAAAGAAAAAAAAAAAAAAAAGGGCT
Source organism: Chrysanthemum seticuspe (assembly GCA_019973895.1). Taxonomy (NCBI): domain Eukaryota; kingdom Viridiplantae; phylum Streptophyta; class Magnoliopsida; order Asterales; family Asteraceae; genus Chrysanthemum; species Chrysanthemum seticuspe. The sequence goes on along the minus strand of BPTQ01000009.1, from coordinate 51,589,832 downwards.
AGCAGAAACAGGCCAACAGAATTGCCCAAAAATATATTGTTTAAATACCAGATAATAAACTAATATAGTCTCCAATGGCGACCAGCTATTATAACCTTTATAAAAAGGAATTTTTATTGCAGTATACAAAATAAGAGAACAATACATTGAAGATCAGTGGCATGCATTGCTGCAATGATCATGCGAGCTCCCTCATCGGTTATAATAAAAAAAGATAAAATGAAGGTGGCTCAGACCAATTGATATCATGGTGGCGCAAGTGAAGGTTGCCGAGGCTACCATTTGTCACACTCTACCGTCCTTCCGCTTACCGCACCAAGAAAACATTATTAAAGGATCATCACAGCCAAGTAACTTGGAAACGGTAGCACAACTAATAGCATTTTTCAAGGTGGTAAAAAAGGATCTTACACCGTTAGCGTGCCATGGATACAACATGGATGAAATCATAACAGGATGACGTGCCAAGATACGACCAATGCATCCCAACGTAAGCAAACCATCAACAAATAACTCACGAAGAGAACATATGTGTATCACAACCCATGGCTGCAAACATGAATATTTGCCCCTGGAAACACTCCGATCCATTAGTGAATGAAACCAAGTATAAAGCGGTATCTGTCAACGCACCCACACTACGTATGCCATGGTTGCAAACCATGTGATTTGCCACGCCAAGATCAGTCCACCTCCACCCCCAATGGCTGCAAACATATTATCGCGATGCCCTACCAAGATAGGGCTAGATAAGGCTGACGCAACATAACCTCGACTCATATCCACCAGACAAACACCACAAACTAAAACCAAAAATCTCCTCAAGCCCACAAATACCAAACAACAATTATTGCTCGTATCGGCTCGAGGAAGACGACACTCATACTTTATGGAAAGTTCTATGTTTTGAATGTTAACGGGAATTTTGAAAAGAGCTCTCTTCACTTTTCTACATTTTTTGATTCATTTTTCTACATTCTCATGTACTTTCCAATTTTCTAAAAATCAGCATTTAAACTCGTTTTCTATATTCTAACACTTTTCTAAGGATAAAAGCACTTCTCTTTTTCTACAATTATCGAAATAGAAAATTAAAGGAAATTTTTTACAATTAAGCATTTGTAAAACTGCATTTTCAAGAAAGACTTATGAACTCGCTTTTTCCAAACTCTGAAGAAAAAGAAGATATTGAAAAATTATTAAAATTATTTTTGCAAAACAGTGCTCTCTGATAATCTGTGTTTTGTAAACAATGAGACAATGAGAGAGCGTGACAGAGAGGCGGTGGGTGGGATCTATGAGTGTATCAGTGTACTCGTGTTTGGTTAACAGGTGATACTATCATAGCCGACTAAAATATTTTGAATTAAGCTAATAAACGGGTCGGGCTGCTAACAACACACTTGGGCTTAATGTTTGTATGTGCCAAGAGATATTATTTTTTTAATGACACTGGATAAAATATAATGGTTTCAACATGCTCCGAGCTATAATAACATATATATAAATTGTCTACTCTTAAAGTACAACCACTATCATTATGATAGGCTTTAGACCATGAGGTATTATGGCATGTCAATTTTTCTCTTTCAGCGTCACCTCAGCATCCCCACTTTTACATTCACACATCAAAACACCCCTTCACTCATAGCATGCCATTTGGGCCACACTCACCCTCAATTTTATTTTCTTTTAAATTTTTTCAAACAAACTTAATTTCATTAATTTAAATAAAAATACAATACAAAACTTAGATATAATATGTAAAAAATACAAAAAAAGGAAAAAACTAAAAACAATGCGAAACTTAAAAAAACAATAACTTAATTTTCTGGATGTTCTTGAAAATATTTTGCCATTATTGCTTCTTTTTTCTTGTTGACGACTATGACTTGGCGTTCCGGCAACCCGTCAGTCTTAACCATGAGAAACTCCAATTCATTACACTCCATTATTGCCCGGTCTTTTTCCTTCTTCATCTCGTACGCCGCTTCTGAGGCTTCCCGTTTGCGTCTAAATTCTTCTTGTAAAGTCCCCGATAAAGACTCTGATTGACTTCTTGCAGTGCTCGACGTTGTTTCTGATTTGGGTTTTTTGCGGGACGAGGTCTACCCGGGGGACGAGGTCTTGCATCATCGCCGAATAGTTTAGTGAGATCAACCGGATCAACTGGTTCGTGCGAGTCCCATTTGGGGCGTAATTTCAGGACACGCCACGCCTGTTCTTGAGTAAACTTTTTTGTCCTACCTTTTGACTCTTCACGAAATTTGAGTTTTGCAAGTTCCAAAGGATCAACATTACAATCCCCGCTTTTACCATTACATTTTAAATGTTGTAAATACCGTTGAACTTTTGGCAATTACCGTTCAACGTAGCCCACTTACCCGTTATCATATCCTTGGTACGATGACACCCTTTTGAAGCGTTGTTGAAATTGTCTGTAACTTGCCACCAAAACGAATCGTTTGATCGGTCAAATCTGATCTTGTTATTCTCGGAAACTTCGACCAAGTCTCGCATAACAACTTTTTTCCTCCGGCGTCCAACGTTGGAAAACCCGTGTCAGTGCCACCACATAACTACATTTATTGTATACATAACTACACATACATAGCTACACCAGAAAATTTATTGGGTGTTGTCCGTTTTATTGTACACCAGAAAATTAATAGACGTACCTACATATTGCACTTTACCTTACTTCGATTTATTGTATGCATAACGACATAGACATAACTACACCAGACAATTTATTAGGTGTTGTCCCATTCAGTTTTAATGTACACCAGAAAATTAATAGACATACATACATATTGTACTTTATCTTACTTCCATTTATTAAACATATTTTTTTTTCAAACAAACTAAATTTCATTCATTCAAATAAAAATACAAAGTACAATAAGAAAACTAAAAAAAAAAAAAAAAAAAAAAAAAAAAAACATACTATATTTAAAACATAATATGAAAATTAAAAATCATGTTGTTGATGTCGTTGCCAAAGATGCTCAATAAGATTTCGTTGAAGAATTGCATGTGTTGTTTATCACAGAGTTCTTGGCTTTTTTATGTTGTACTTCACATTAGGAATGGCAATGGGGCGGGGCGGCTATCCCCATCCCCAAACCCGATAACAAAAATCATCCCCAAACCCGCCCCAATCCCCATTGGGGATCTTACCGGGGCGCCCCATTGGGGCGAGATACTCCCCCAAACCCGCCCCATTCCCCATTAGGGTCTTATCGGGTTGTCTTTTTGAGCACGATACTCCATCATACTCGTGTCGCTCCCCGTTTATTCTTATTTTTACACTATTAATAATATGATTATATGGAATAACTTGAAGAATCGAAAACTCATTAATAATATATTAATCATTGGAATAAATTACAAATTTATAGAATAATATGACACAAAAGAAGCTTCTATGATCACAGTTTGAAATATCACAAAGCATAAAAACTAACAAAAATTAGAGAATTATATTTAGTACGTAAATACTAACACAATATTTTATGTATAAAGATATATGTATATGTATATATTTCGGGGCGGGGCGGGGCGGGGATGGTGTGCCCCGTCCCCGCCCCAAACCCGATAAGAATCCCCGTTAAGGCCCCAAAACCCCCCCCCCCCCCCCCCCCCGAAACCCGATAAGCATGCCCCGCCCCGCCCCAATAAGTTCGGGTTTCGGGTTTCCCCGTCGGGTTCGGGTTTTTTTGCCATCCCTACTTCACATCACTCGATCCAAGTATGTTGCATATTTGGTTGCGAACTATTAAAAATTTGTTAGTTTAATTTCGTAACTATTAAACATATATACCAAAGAGTTTCTAGATACACATAATAGTTAGGGGGACACTAAAATTACTATAGTCACACGTTTTAAAAAAACACAAATCGACACAAACAAATTTTATCTAAAACTATAATCGCGACTGTTAGAGTACAAGGTGTGGTGAAGAGGCTTTACCCTCTTCATCACCGCCACGTCACTGCCACATCATCATAACAAACCTCCATAACTAACCACAACTAACCCCCTCACTCACAACAAACCTCAACCTCTTCATTTGAGTCCCACCACTACAACTTTATTTTTTATATTCAAATTTCTAAATAAACTAAATTCATTTATTAAAATAAAAATATAATATAATATATTTAAAAAAAAGTTATAAATTAAAAAAAAAATGTAAAACGTTATATCAATCCACCCCATACAAACCCACTTTATTAATTACTTTACAAAAAACAAAAAACAAAATCATCTTCTTCTTTCCTAAAACCTCACACACACAAACACACCACAAACACACGCTACAAACACACACTTTTAAATATATTCGTCTTCCAAAACACAAAAAAAGAAAAAAAAATATTTCGTTCCTTTTTGTCAGACATTTAGCTCGTTGTCACCACGAAGAAGCGCTCGACGGCGAGCTACAACGAGCTCCGCCGGTGTGGCGGGCGAGCCACGACGAGAAGCCACGTCGGACGGCGATACACAATGGCGAGCCCACACCTTCCCCTCTTATGAGTACTCGCCTATTAGTTTTGTTTGGGGCAATTGCATATATACCCACTAAAACTTGCATATTTGCATGTATACCCAAAACATGCTTAACTTACATTGTATATCATGCATTGAAAACTTGTATTTTAGAGAAATATGCAAGTTTTTAAGTTTTAGTGGGTATATATCAATGTTGCAAAAATCGGTCAACTCGGCCGATTAATCGCTGATTAATCGTTAATCGGCCGAGTACCTTGTCGATTTTTGAAAATCGGTCGAAAAATCGGCCTAGGATAAAAATCGACACTAAGCAGTCAAAAAATCGGCCGAATCGGTAAAAAATCAGCCGAATCGGGCAAATCGGTCATTTTAAAAATAATTATATTTTAGGCATTATACTTAACTTGGGGATCGCATATTTCACTTATAACGCACAATGGGCATCATAATCAGAATTGGAGCTTTTTATTGAGGTTTGGAAACATAGCAGGCTTGAAATCGGTTAAGATTTTTAGTTTGGTCTTCAGAAATACCAAAAAATTGCAGGAAATGTCAATCCGATTAATCACCGATTAATCCCGACTTGACCGATTACTCGCTGCAGGGTGGTCAACCGGCCGACTACCGATTCACGTTTTTTGCAACATTGGTATATATGCAATTCTCCTTTTTTTGTAATGCCTTACAACTTTTATTTCTTTCAAACTTCCATGTGTATTTAATGCTTATTGATAGTCACTAAAAGTTATAATTTTTACATTATTCAGTAGTCGATTACTAGTTTTTATTGCCCTACGTTTTTATTTAATGCTTATTGATAGTTTTGTTTTAATAACCTACAACTTTCATTTCTTTGTGTTACTAGCTAGTACATGAGTGGGGTATGATTTGTTTGCCATAACACTCCAACACGTTTATGTACCTATACCGAATTTCGATCTACAAAAATTATTACAAGTAGTACTTAGCTTGTTTGATTCTGTATTGTGATTTGTGATCTACAACTACAAAATCATGGTGCAAATAAAGATATTTTTCTTGGTCACATTATTGTTTTTCTTCTCTGGTAATCTACTCTTCATATATGTCGATCTAGTTTTCCATATGTCTTGAAATTTATTGCTGATGAAATTTGTTTCACAGGTAGGAATGTTTCGTGCCGACCAGTTGACAAAGAATCAGTAGTAAATAACCCAACAGTATCTAAGAACGATGGTGAAAATGTTATGAACATTTTTCAGGAAGGTCAACATTGTGACCCTAACCGTGATGTTTGCAACAATCGGTGTCAGTTTGGAGCACCAAGATGTTGTAACAATGTTTGTATTTGTTCTTGTGGTGATGTACATCTGTGCCAAAGTTGTAACTAGTCTTGGCGACTTTGTGATATATTTGTGAGGTATCACCATTAAAATGTTCGTTCGTTAAATTACATGAATTATTAAAAGGTTAATCCATTGAACTACTTTTCTGGTGTTGGTGTATTTGAATTATGATAATATCATCATGATCAATTTTTTCCGTTCACCAGTTTTCTTTTAGCGGGTAATTAAGGCCAGCTAAAATACGGCCACATATTCTGTGCAAAACTGCAACTAGTTTGATTTTGCTTTGATCCTTTTAGCCTATGAAATTTTATACTCGGTCTGTATCATTCATGCTCCTTAAGAGCTAAGGATTAACATAGTTTAGGACCCTCAATGCATTCTCCAACATGCTTCAATTTAATAGTTCTCCAAAAACTAACCAAACAACTGAAGAAGAATGTTTAGCGAAATATTTGTAAGTAGGTACTAATTAGAACACATATTTAAAGTATCAACGAGGACATGGCACAAGTTGTTAACACAAAAAGATGACACTGTTGCTTGGAATGATGGCTTTGTATATCACATAACTGGTTAGCGCAATCACGCCCTGATTTGTTTGGCCGTCGGTGTTAACAACTTGCACGACGTCCAATTTGTGTGATGAGCGGGTTTAAAATGGAATTATGTCCTGATTAGCACTTAAAGTGTATCTAGTTATTGTTAGATGTGACTAGTATAAGTCATTTATACTATGCAGATACAAGAGCTAGAAAATCTTTTATCTAATATTACCAATTTCAAAAAGTATGATAAGGTAAATCACGAAACAAGTCAGAACCAACTACAACAACAGCTTTAGATATAGTACTCTAGTGCGCAACGAAACAACCAAGGACACCCAATGTGAAGCCACTGCAATATTGAGACACACATCGCTTGACCGTCAACAAACCATCAATCTTTCTTCGTTGCTAATAGTGTTTTGTTTCTTCCGACACCTCTAACTACATTTGAATATTCCATACATCCATACCTACAATAAAAATAAAAAGCACATATCTTGAACATAATTATCTAGTAGCACATGAGACTGCTGCTCACAATTACACATCTATGATTAAATATAAAATGTTCCCGAAAGAAAGAGATGCAAAGTGAAAACAGGTTCTGGTTGATACAGGTCAATGTAAATACGGGTCATATCCTGTTTTGAGCTGAACCAGTTGCCCGACCCACCGATCAACCACCTCTACGCGGATCAAGTCCTCAAGATCAATGGATTGAACACACTTGAAGGGAAGTCTGAATTTCATTTTCGCTCAGCTTTGAACCTAGCAAGGATGTCAACTAAAGAAAAACTTGCACCGTTTACACCACAGTATAAAGAGGCATTTCACTGCATCAACCATAGTTGTTTAACCGTAGTTTCTCAAGTAGTTCCCAAGCAGTAAATGACCACATACTTTCACCAATGAAAGAATTTTTTCCAGGTACCAATTAACTTGAGTGTCATACCCAAAACGAGATAAGTTTTTCAAAAATTATACATCGCTGGACCTTGACTTGAGCTACCTTACTGATATAAATGATCAGTTTCGTCCCAACTCCTTTTGGCCCATTATGTGGCCTGCTCACACAACCACCTTTCTACCTCCAATAATCTAGTGATTATAACTGGATGTGGAATTAAATGTTTTAAACCTCATATATGTTGTTTCAGTATAAAGTTAATATTACTGTATTTGAAAAATTAACTAGCTTAAAACCATAAAATGAAATAAGAAAATGTGTGTTAGCCTCACAAAACCTACCTACCCCAGTTTGACCCTTAATAAAATCACCCATTTTGACCTCTAATGAAACCTGAACTACACGTTTTGTCACCTCCAAAACAAACAAAATGCCATGTTGTGAAAATAAGTGGGATAGTGCCTCCTTATACATATGTTCTTTGGCATATCACTATCATATCTACCTCACAAGTAGTAATTCTTAGTCAGTGCCTTCTATAGACAACTCTTCCTTGAACTGAATAGTGAAGGTGTAGTACCATATGTTGTGAAAATAAGTGGGATAGTACCATCGAGAGACCAATCAAAATCATACACACATATGTGACCATGTTGGCATTGGAAAGAAAAGACAGTCCCCTGAGATTCTTCTTTTTGATAAATCAGCCGAATCCGCAAGAACCTAAAAGTTTTCAAGGCAGTCAACTTTCATAACCCGTTGACCCAAAGATGCTGCTGACCCACTAAACTTCTGACTTAATGACCAATCTGGCCCGGTGCCTTTACGACTATACTGATCCTCCAAGCTAACCACACCAGTAGCCTTTGAAAACACATATAAGGACATCATGGTTGTTGACCCGTTAACCTTCCTCCAGACAATAACCACTACCTACTGGATTATGAATCCAATCATCCCGTGACAGAGTCATAGAGACCTTGACAGTGACATAATAAACTTCATTGTGACATCATCACGAAGTGGATTGAAACCTCGAAAATTAACATGGAGGTCCGCCGACCTTCTAAGAAACTACTTGGATCGAACCTGAAATAGAAACAAAAAAACGAACTAACATGAGAAATATAGATACCAAAATGACTCACTAGAAATATAAAAATAAAAGTAAAACCTAATATGTATAGGCGATATTACTTTCAAGTGATAACTTACTTGCTACTTCAGAAGCACGATCAATACACGGATCTGATAGCATCCCTAGTGACACTTCCTTGGCACATACGTATTCTTAATGTGATCTTCCCCTTTTGTTTTATCTTGCTGAAAAAATAGTAATTTGTTGTTTAAGGAAAAACCAATCTTAGTTTCAATCATATGGAGGGATGGCTTTCAAGAATGCATGTTCACGTGGGTTTGACTAACTCTCTAGCTCTTAGAATTGCTTGACCAGTAGCATGTTAAATCAAGTTGGAGGACCTGTTAGCTGAAGTAAGACAAGGGTAAGTTATACTTGTGGCCTTCTCCAAAAGAGAGTTTGTAATAGATAGCATAACAGCATGCTTTGTAATAAGAGATTCTTCAAGGAAAATTTGACTATCGATGAAAATGTTGAAGAGGTAGATGATATATGAGAGGCAGACGGGGATGAGGATCTTTGTGACGATGCCAAGAGACATATGCATTAAGAGATACCATCCAATTTGTTCACAAGACCTATGGAAATGCATTATAGTTTTAGAGGAGGCAAACTGTCCGGCTCGGTCAGGCTTGGTAATGGGTCGAAACGGTTTGTGAATTTTGTTGTAATTTTTACTCTTTAACTTGAAATGTGAAAGGATTGCATACGCTATGCACTATAGGACAAAACCTATCAAACATAAGCTTCATCAGCCTGTTAACATGTCTTAAAAGCTTTGTTAGCTTCATAGCAGATCTCTTACATGAAACTACAACTAAATGATAAATTGAAGGGGATTTTACAATGTACAAGACATATTGAGAATTTACAGGGTTAATAGACCTATACAAAAACTGGACCATAACAAAAACTTAGAATGCGTACCCACTTTGCCACCGTGTGGAAATTGTTTTGCTTGCCAAGTTAAAAAATCCAATTTAGGACTAGCAAACTATGTTCAGCAGCAAAACATGTTTATATCTGTTCAACCGCAAATCACAGTTAACTTGTAAGTCCGCAGTTAATCTAGCTAAATCCACAGTTAACTTCTTGTTAAGCTTCTTATAACCGTTTTGATTTGTGAAAACGAACAAGCTCAGTGAAAATAAAGAATCGTACAAGAACTTGTACCTGTCAGAAAGTAATAAAAATCATGTCATTAATATTTTGTCTTTGCATCTGTTAAACACTCTCTTATGAAGCAGATTGACTCAACAAAAAGAGGACACACATCTTCCACGTTCCGTATCTATTGTCAAATTAAAGGCAACCACACATACCGAGTGTAAATTAACCACGGTATATTAAACACACTGACTCGACCTATCGCACTGCAGTTTTGTTTACTTCATTGACCCATTGAATTTTCCTTACAATATCGCTTGATTCAGTGAGCTTATAGTGTTACAATATCGCTTGATTCAGTGAGTATCACGTTTACATTTTGACACAATAGCCAGTTTGCAAACAGAAGTTATCTTTCTTTGACCTTCTAACAAATTTTTTTTTTTTTTTTTTTTTTTTTTTTTTTTTTTTTTTTTGTAATTTAACAATTTCAGACCGTAAGGCACAATTACAAACCATGTTTTCCTAAGCCAATCAACCCTTTGACCTCTAAGAATCTCAATTAGTAGTTTTACATATTAAAGAAAAATTGATTCGTTTTAAAAAATAGGAAAAAAAATAGTGAGTAGCAAAAGGTGGTGTTATGACATGCTACGTCACATGTAGATCTAAATCAGCCGGTTTGATAGTTAGAGAGCTCGGTGTGGGGAACATTTAACACACAAAATGCACCAAATGGCACGAATGTCGCCGCCATTTCCATACCGCCTTCCTCGCCATTCGCCCGCCAAAGAGCAAAAAGTGGGTGGAATCACGAAGCTTTATTGGTATTTTCGTGTGTAAAATGAAAAAATAATGGTACGATTAACGTGTTATTGGTTTTTTTTCCTTGGGGAGGGGGTTTAGTGATTGGTGGGTTATTGGGGAGGTGATAAGGTGGCGCTGAGGTGGCAGACTGATAACACGTTATTGGTTATATATTTCTACACCAAACGCTCTTATGATACTAGTCATAAAAGTAAAGAAAAAAAAACAAAAAAAAAACATGGAATTGGTGAGTTTGAAAAACTAAAAAGTAAAGGGATCAAAGATGAAACAAAGCAATAACAATGTATCTAGGGTTTTATCTACATCTGCATCTTCTCCATCTCCAAAGCGGTGAGTTGTTTCTTTTTTTTACAATTGGCCTTTAAACTATTATTTTTGTTTCTAACTGACTTCTCATGATATAGATATGCTCCTCCTGCTGGCATTGAGTTATGTTGATTAAAGTTGGAATCATTGGTTTTGTGGTCCATTTAGTCGATGTTTTCTTAGAGATGATGACGTTACATGTTTTTCGACCATGGTTCCTCTGTTTAAATAGGTATAACTCTCATAATTAATCTCTTCTCTAACATGCAACATAGAATATTTATTAAATTGCACTTGGTATTTTATTTTCGGTTTGGATGTGGTTATGGTACAAATAAAAATTACTGTACTGTGTTGCCTTGATGATATATTGAGCTCAATAAATGTAATTTGTAGATCTTCTTTTTTTGTTAAAGCTCTCTATATTTCATATAGATTTATTCGAAAATCACGAAATGGCCAGTGACTGTTTTGTTTAGAAGAGCCACTTTTTGAGGAAAAAAAAAGTTGGTCATTAAGGTGTCTACCACAGGCCAACCCAACTGATTGAAAAGCCAAACATGAAACACCAACCAATTAATATTAGAACTCTTCTGTAATACACATTTTTCATGGTTCTTATTTTTAGCGTGACTTTATTTTCTTGTTTATCATCAACAGGTATTATAATCCTTCATTTTATCTATAAGTTTAATGAGAAAAGTTCCATACGGAACAAGTTTTATCTAAAGAACAAATGGTTAGATCTCAACCATCCATCCATTTGAATCCAACGGATTAGATTAATCTACATTTGAAACTAAAATTATACTAAAGGGGTCATTTTTGTAATTTGCCATTCTCATTATACTTACCGTGAAAACACACACACACCTTCACTCACACTCTCACCCTCTCAACTTTTCAGATCCCCAAACCACTTCAAACCCTAACCACCGCCAACCACCGCCAACCACCGCCAAACCGCCCCCAAACCACCCCCAAAACCACCGCGCAACCATACGTATTCTATTAAAATGGATATTCGAGAAGAGATTGCGCTATCTAAAGGCGATTCAGTGGCAAAAGTTGCTTCATCTAACGTTTCTAATGAAAGTAAGCTTCGAAATTCATTTTTTTAATTATTTTTTGATTAATTAACATCAGTTGCTTATTTTTTGATTGAATAGTTGTGACTGAAATTTGTGATGGCTTAAAGTTTGTGTTATAGGAATCAGATTATATTGCTTATTTTAGAGCTTAATTTATGATTGAAGAGTTGTGACTGAAATTTGTGATTGAAGAGTTGTGGCTGAAATTTGTGATTAGATTGCTTATTTTAGAGCTTAATTTGTCAGCTTATTTTAGAGTTTATGAGGAGACTGCTAAACGAGGGGTGTTATGAAGTTAATGCTATGTTTGGCGAAACTAGCACCAGTTAGTGGTATTTGGTAAATATATGTATGCTTATTGAGACACGCGACTAGTTTTGCGTTTGCTAAATACATGTAATTAGTAGCTTGCAGAGTAATGTAGAGTATAAGCTCTTGCTGAGTGGCCTAATCAGTTAGGTATATGTATGCTTATTAAGACTCTCACGTTTAGTAATGTAGAATATAAGCTATTGCTTAGTAGCGTAATCAGCTAGGTATATGTATGGCTGTATGCATATTAAGACACTTGCGTTTGCTAAATATGTGTGATTAGTAGCTTGTAGAGTAATGCAGAACGTACATGCTTGGTATATATGTGTGTGGGACTACCTAAGTTGTAAGGAAAAGTATAAGTTGATTGAGTAGATGATTGAGCAGAGCGTGTTTGATTGTGTACAAATTTACTGTAACTGATTGCGAGATACTTTAATTAGTAATGTAGAATGTATGTTGCTTGCTAAGCAGTGTAATTAAGTTAGCTATTAGCGTTGATATGTGTGTGTATATGTATACTACGAAATACATGAATCTTATTGTAATTGATTGCGTGACTCAATAAAAAATTAGTAATGTAGAATGTACGCACTTGCTAAGTAGCGTAATCAGTTAGGTATATGTATGCTTATTGAGACACGTGACAAGTCTAGCATTTGCTAAATACGTGTAATTAGTAATGTAGAATGTACGTGCTTGCTGTGTAAACTAATTAAGTTAGGTATATTATTGAGGACACGTGACAAGTCTAGCGTAATCAGTTAGGTATATGTACGTTTTTGCTACTAAACCAGCTTGTTTAGTAGCTGAATGTGGAAGGTAATAATTCTGGTACAGAGGGAGTAACTAAATTGGCACTTTTTCAAATGAGACATAAATGAAATTAAAATGCAAATTAATGCAGATTATTGTATATCTAACTTTTTTTTTTTATTTTTTTTTATGTTAGGTGTTGTCACAGTTTCCCCACGTAAGAAGTGGTTAACAAAATCTGATATCCTTCAAGCTGCAAAAGAGACGTCGTCGGCTACAAAAGACAAGGTGCCGGCTGAAAAAAAGAAAGTGCTGGTTGAAAAAGACAAGGTGCCGGCTAAGAAGGTGTCGGAGAAGGTGCCGGATAAGGTTATGTCGAAGAAGGATGCAGAGTCCAAGGAGCAAGGGGATAAGGCCAAGGACCAAGGAGCCAAGGATGCAGAGGCTAAGAAGGGTAAGAAGGCTGTTGATAAGTCGGCTAAGGGTAAGAAGGCTGTTGATAAGTCGGCTAAGGTTAAGCCAGTTGAGACTGAAGATACTGAAGATAAACAGAAGAGTTTAAAGGTCTATCAGAAAAAACAGAAAAAAGGTATATTTTTTTATCTCATGGGATTTATTAAGAGGATTTTAGAAGTCATAAAGTAGTTTTACTTGGTTTTGATAAACAGTTTTAGTCCAAAAGGAGAAGGTGTCGGAGAAGGCACCTGTTCAAAAGGAGGTGTCGGAGAAGGAGCAAAAGGGTAAGAAGGGTAAGAAGGCGGTTGGTAAGGAGCGAGGGGATAAGAATGTAAAGGAACAGGCAAAAGGTAATGCCCTGCACTACAGTATGCTACATGTTTTAAATTTTTTTTTCTGTTATATGTACTTGAGTTTATTGTTGCACATCTAGCATTCCATGGGATTCATTGTGAATCCCATGGGATTTCTACCTGAATCCCATGGGATTCATTGTGATCCATGCAGGTTATGCATACAAGTTTTGCATGCTCCTTTTTTTTAGTTTGTGAAACTGTTCTAAATCAGCTAATGAATCCCATGGGATTCCATACCATACAATCCCATGGGATTGTATCATGGTATTTTTTGATCAATATATTTATATCATGTCTTTTTTCATGTAGATTCTGCTGTTAAGTTGGATAAACTGGAGTCGGTTGAACCAGTTCAGTCCAAAGATGAAGTGAAGCGTAAAAGGTGACCAAGTTGGCTGAGGTCAAATAGGTTGAATTGTCGTCTTAGATGTACTTTTTTCTGTACTATATTTATATAACTAGTTTTTTATGGTACTATGTTAGGGTACCCTAACATACCATACCTTAGGGTACCCTAAGTAATCGACTAAATCTTGTCAAAGTGTTTGATTTTTTTTCCTCGTACGTTTTGAACATACGTATTGGACGTACCTAGTGTTACTTAGGGTACCCTAAGTCCATCTTTAGGGTACCCTAAGTGTTACTTAGGGTACCTTACGATCTACACGTTGTTATTTGAGTTCATGTATATTGTCTTTTTTTTTAAATTTTGTACATCGTATGACATCACGTCCCGTAATGGAAAACGGACAAGGAAATGTAAGAATAGGGG